>JAHLSL010000074.1:3524625-3565938 GCA_025920805.1 Petroica traversi
AATAAAATAAAATAAAATAAAATAAAATAAAATAAAATAAAATAAAAATAAAATACAGAAATCTGGTGTCATCAATCTCCATGCACACCCTGGCAGGGTGCAGGGGTCAGCAGGGAGTAGCAATCAGAGTTACTTCTGCTGCTCCCAATTCCTGCCAGAATCCATCACCCCAGGGATGGGAATGTGGTGTTCCCCCCCCCCCCTGAGCCCTCATCCCTGAGGAGAAGCACGGCAGCAGCCAGTCCTTTCCCTGTGCTGCTGCTTGAAACAAAAGCTTAATTAACTACCAGCTCACTGTCTGTTTAGACGGATAAATGTAAAATCCAAGGATGGTAATAAAGCAGTGAATTATCTTCCTCGGCAGCTGAGAAGCAATGGCCCCAAAAATCAATATGCTGAAGTTATACTGCACACACACACACACACACATGGATGTTTGTTATTCCAAATCCAGCAGCAGGGAATGTAGAGAACCAACTCTGCAGCCAGCTGGCCCAAAAGAAACCAGTTTTGCACCAATTAGAGCCCCTGCCCAGCCAGAGGTAAACACAGAGCATCTCTGGTGCAGGCTCCAGGCTGCCCCTCCACAGCTCTGCCTGAAACTGGGACAGGGCCAAAGTTCCAGCTCCAACACCAGAGCATCCTCTGGGAGATGGGACTCACCCTGCACCTCTGGCCCAGCAAAAGACCTTGGGAATTCCCAACTGAGCCCTGGTAACTGCAACCCCGTGTCCCAAAGCTCCCTAACCAGCACAGAATGTGATGGTTTGGGTCACCACAGACACAGGAACAGGGTTGTAAGTGCAGGGGGGCTGTAACCCACCAGAAACAAGGCTTAAAATATATTCCTGGAAAGGTCACAGATGGACACTCCTCACTGCTCAGCTGGGGACACCTCCAGACAAGCCACAGTGACAGGGTTGGTGCTGGCTTTTGGTGAGCAGTGCCCACATGCTGGGGATCCAAAGACACCCCAGGACCCTCCAGAGATTCCCTACTCCTGCCCAGGGCCCTCCTTCAGTGCTTTCCAAAACCTGAGGGTTCTATCTGCCCGTGTTTTTTCTTGGAGCCTGTCTCGAGCCTCAAGCTACTGGGTCTTCATGGAAAAATAATGATCCCGAGGGGGAGAATCCCAGCAAACCGTGGAGCTGTAATGTGCTATGACAAGCCACTTCCTTAAATTCTCCCCGCTCACAGTCTCGCCCTTGAGATAAGAGAGATGATTTGATTGCAGGAGCTGCAGGGCCCGAATGCTTTGGGCATTAGGATCACTTAGTCACTGTAACTTCTCTGTCCCCCCCAGGCAGCATTGCTGGGGACAGGGAGCTCTTTTATTGACATGGAACAATCGGCTCCACCACCAGCTCAGCCTCAGTTGCTGCATTCATGCCTCTGCTCATCTCTGTAGCAACAAAGGAGAAATGCCCCAACCTCCTGTGCCACTGAGCACTGTTGGGGAGGAAGAAATAGGAAAGTCTTATAGAAATTATTACCTGGCGAAAGATGCTGAAAATATAGAAATTACAAGCGAGATTGAAATGAAGACAAGTTTTGAGATACCAAACCTCAGTTACTGAATAAACTGAAAGACAATGGAATGGCCACCCAGGTAATCTCCCTCTTTGATTGAGCAATGGCCTTCCTTGATTAGACAAAGGCCCTTGCCTGCCTGCAGGGCCAGGGGTCAGAGCAGACTTTAGTAATTTAGCATAAGGTAAAAAAATGCAGTTTTTAGGGTTTGAAATATAACGCCATTTGATCATACAAGGATGTTCATAGGCTGTATGTAAACTTTATAGAATTTGTATCTTGTCCTAGATTGGTTAGTGAAAATTAGAATACTCAGCATAGAACATGATTTATTGTATTGTAAGCGAGAACCACAGGATTCCACTTCTCTCTGCCTCTCTCTCTCTCTCTGTCTCTCACCTCTCTGACCTGCTCTGAGCCACGCCTGGCGGTTCATAGCAGGTCTCTTACCCCCCACTCTTTATTACAATAAACCTCATGCTCCAAGACCAGTCTCTAAAGATCTCTGTCCCCATCCAAACCGCATCCACACACCACAGAGGCCATCCAACAGGCACCACAGATTTCTACAGAGCACCACCAGCCAGGGGCAGCAAAAAAACCCCTAAATTTTCTCCTGTGTTGGTGTTTGCAGAGAGCACTGTGGAAAGAGCAGGGAGGGAGTGGCAGTGTCCTAAAGCACCTTTGCATCCCCACACATGGCATGCTCAGGATCTCCTGAGACTGCTGAAAGGGACCAAGAGAAACCAGCAAAGACCCTGGGATTTCTCCAGCAGCACGGGTGGCCTTGCTGCTGCCAGAGCACTGAACGTGTGGGTGCTGAAGGTTCATCCACCAGCTGAGAGTCCCTGTGACTGCAGCCTGCAGAAGATGCAACATTTCCCTTCAACACTTGAAGCCAGAAACACTGCTCAGCTAACAGGCAGCAGTGAGAACGCACCTGTCACTGCCCTGGGGGAATTTACCCATCATGAGGGTCTCAAAATCTTTTCTGTGATTCATGGGGATGCTTTCTGTTCCTTGGAACTGTTCTCTGGTCTCTGGGGCAGTTCTCAGTCTCACAGGACTGTTCTCTGGAGCTGTTTTCTGCTCCCTGGAGCGCTCTGCATGGCTGAGGTCTCAGTGGGGTGCAAAGTGCCGCCAGGCAGACACTGATCTGTCCCCTCCTGCCCTGGGACAGCAGCTGGGAGCTCAGTGGTGATGTTCAACACTTCTGCACCGCCTAAGGGCAGAGCCAGCAGCATCCCCGGGGCAGATCCAGCAGGGGTGAGGGTGGCTGCAGCCCTCAGCAGTAGGAAGGGCTCTCTCAGCCCACGGGATCACCCACTGGGGAGCAGGAGGAGCCCTCCAGCCCTTGGATTCCCAGGGATGCTGCAGCCCCCAGTGCTGGCAGCACAGCCCAGGGCAGGTCCTGGGCTCGGGGATCTCCTGGAGGTGCACGGCCGGCTCAGGGGTAAAACACGGGATTCTCCAGCTCCCGTCAGCACAGGGCTGTCTGCGCTGCCTTGCACGGGGAATTTGGGAACTCCTGCTCTTCCAGCCTGTCAGCACCGTGAATCCTTCACGTCCATTAGCTGCTAATTCGCTAATTCAGCGGAGGAAAATAATCGACGTGCGGATCACTCCTCGGCTCCCAATAGGATTATGTGTTCTGAGAGCAGCGGGGAAGCTGAATTTCCCTTTCTCTTCTTGCTTAAATAAACTCATGCATTTCTCTTACTATGTTAATTAAACCCAGCAACGACCCCGGCTTCACCGAGAAGCAAACACAGAAGGTGAAAGGAAAACCTGAACCAGCTTTATCGGTCAGGAAGGGCTTCTGGCTCCGCAGCTGCAAGGGGAGATGCTGAGAGGAAACAAGAGCAGCAATTAAAAATTAAAGAGAGAGGAAGATGAGTGCAGCAGAGGAGGGAGGTGCAGTGCATTAAGGGGCAGCTCCTGATCCCCCCCGGGGAGCACAACTCCCTCACTGGGCAGCTCCATCCAGGCAGGGAAGAGGCAACAAAGAAGGGACCAAACCCCGGGGTAAAGGAGAGCAGCAGGGCAGGAAATGCTGAACCACTGCTGAAGGGGAGGGAGCATTCTTCCTTCCTTTAGGGGAGGTTATTTGAGGCCAAACACCCCAGAGAGCCCCCACGGGGAGGGGGACATGGAAAAAAGTCAGGGAAAGAGTCAGCTCCGATGGCTGGGTCTGTCCCTTTGCCAGGCAGACTTCTCAGAGCTGCCAGTTCAGGTTTGCCTCCCCCGGTGCCCCTCTGTCACACTCTGCTGAGCACATTTCCCAGCCCGGTGCTGTCCCAGGACAATCCATTGCTCAGCCACGGGATTAACATGGAAAGAACAAGGAAAATCCTCTGGAGGAGCCTCCCGGGCTTGTTAGCACGTTATCCTGAGCTCCTGCAGCAAGTGCAGCCTCCCCGGCCAGGGAGAGTCCAGGGGCTCCCCAGCCATCCCGCAGGATTGGGAGTCACCACGGAGAGCAGCGGGGTGCTGGAGCAGGAGGAAGGTTTAGCCAAATTAAGAGGGACAAGATATATCAAGTTTCAGGTGTAATTAAGGGAAATCAAGTCGGGTGAGAAGAGCGAGAGCTCTCCAGTATGTTAATTACTGTGGGAGAGTCGAGGTCGCTGCACAGCGCTCGCAGCCCTTCCTGAAGGGCTTTGTGAGGAGTTTGTGCCTCTGCCCCCCCGGGCTGTGCCTGAGCCCGGCAGCCACAGCCCGAGCACCCAGAGGGGAGCTGGGGGTCCCCACCCCATCCCTGGGGCCCATCAGGGGGACAGCAGTGCCGCTGTCGCAGTTCCCCCAAATGCTGGTGCTCCCAGGCAAAGCTCTGCTCCCGCTGATGCACAAGTCCGGTCCTACAGCCTCCAGTGGGAATCCCTGCGTGACGGAAGCCGCTCCTCTCCATCTCACATTCCACAAACTCAGCTCCTCACTTCTTCCACCGCTGAGGAAGCTCGGCTCTCCAGCAGCGCCGGGCGGGCTGCGGGGATGCGGCGCTGGGACATCCCAGGGCAGCTGCCGTTCCTCCGGCCCTGGCTGTCCCCAGGAGGCGGCAGGGAGCGTTCAGAGCCACTGCCGCTGTAACTGGGGAGGGGATGCGGCCCCCAGGCTGCTGCATTGCCCATCCACACGGATCCCATCACACGGGATGATTATCCGCAAGCAGACCTCTCACATGTGGCATTTCCGCAGCACCGACCCCAGCTCCTCCCGCCCTTATCTCTCTCAGATAACAGGGACGGGGCTCAGGCATTCCTGCCGCTGGTCCCGGGGCTGCCAGGAGGAGAGGGGGGGCACAGGCTGCCCCTGGCAGTGCTTGGAGCCCGGGGAGAGTGCCTTTGGGGACACTGGGGACACCCCTGTGCTGGGGACCGGGCATGGCAGGATCAGCCTCCAGCCAAGGCCTTCCAGCACCCTGTTCTGGACACAGCCAGGAGAAGAGCAGGCCCAGCGAAGCCCAGCGCTCCCTGGGGTGCCCTGGCTGCTGTGAGGACATGGGGAACCTCCAGCTAAACTGAGGGTCCCTTCCTCCTGCTGGGCTTCCTCCAGTCCCTTCAGTCCTCCCTGGCACAGAGCCCCTGCCCTGCTCTGGGTGATTCCTGCCCTGCTGGAGCAGATACAGGACCTGGGCACAGGTGGCTTTTGGCATCAAGGTCCTGAGAGCCTCCAGCACCTTCCTCACCATCCCAGCCCCACTCAGAGGTGAAGGCAGCTCCAAGCACAGCTGGAGGTCCCGGGGATTAGTTGAGTGTGGAGCTACTGAGAACTGAGGAGAAGACACCAACCCACAGAGCTCTCCAGCACAAGGCAACTCCCTTGGGTGCCTACCAGCCCCAGGTCTGTTAAAGGTCGCTATATCAGGAGGCTGAAAGTGGGAGAAGTCTTATTTTGCAGCCCCATCTCTGCCAAAACACTTCAAAATTCATCCAGAAAATCCTAAACTGTCCTGAATTATTCAAATTCATGATGAAATCAATGGAAGGCCCTCAGCTATGGGCTGGGATCATGCAATTAGAGTGTAAGAAAATAAAGCTCTGAAACCCTCAGACATTCAAACCTGAGAGACTACATGAAGAAAAATGTTCTCTTTTCACATACAATGAGTGGAAATAATTTTAGATTTTTATTATTATTATTTTAGAAAGGAAATAATAATGTTTCAATCCAGTCAAGAGTGAAATTGAGTTTAACAACAAAGCAATTTTTATTAGTGGAGACAGAGGGGAAAAAATATGGATGAATAGGAAACTCACAAAGAAATGTGTCAGATAATGGTGGAATTAGGAATTAAAAGCTACTTTGCTTTACTGCTGATAATATAAACACATAATGATCTACCTCATCCCTAATGTGCTCCCTTCCTGTAAAAACACTGTAAAATCACAAGAGTGGAAAAGATTGGGGTTTAGTTCTGCCCTCCATCCAGCAGGGGAGGGAAAGGGGTGCTGTGCTTTGTGTCCCCATTAGGGCTGGTCCCTTTCTGCCAGAGAGCACCTCCTCTTCCCATCCCACTCCTCTTCAGCTTCTCCACTCACTGCTCGTGCCTTTGGGGACAGGCAGCATCCAGCTGTTCTCTGTCCCTCCCGAGAGTCCCCACCCCAGGGCACACAGCAGCCCAAAATGTCACTGCTCCTCATCTCGAATCTTCTCCATTGCCAAGGATTCAGGTACTTTGGTTAAAAATATAAAGTTTGAATAGTCTTAAGCATCAACTCTTAAAGCAATTACACTGCCCTAAATCTTTATTGGCTTTAAAGATTAACTTCTCATCTCCAACAAGGCAGCTCCACTTGTTTCTGCTCAGCAGGATCACAATTTGAATATGGAGACAAAGGAATATTGATCACGCCCTGTATTGCTAAATGGAGGGGGTTTGTACCTCTTCCCTCCATTTTTCTTTCTTTTCTATAGTTCTACTACAGAGAAGCCAGTGAGGGTGAACTGCTGCAGGAGCTGGGGTTGGAGCTGCCAGGTGCTCTGTCACAGAGGCAGGGAGGAATGCAAAACTCAATTTCCAGCAAGTCCTGTTCCCTTTGAAATCAATTAGGTGGCTCCCGAGGCCCTGGGTTGAAAGGAGACGGACGGAGGCAATCAAGGGGAGCAGCACTTGAGCAAAAGAGCAGTAAGAGCACAGAGCAATTCCCTAAAATGCTGCTGATCCATCAGCTAAGAGGGGCTGTGAAGGAAGCCAGGATTTGAACAGCTGGGTTTGTCCCAACCCTCCTTGCCAGGGCACGGCTGGGACACGTGGCCAAAACCACCCCAGTGTCGTGGGACACAGCAGCTGGGCTTGGACCCAGCCCTGGGTTAGGGACCCAGATGTGTCCATTAGGGATGAGACCTCATTCCCAAAGGGAATTTGGCCCCATCATGGGAGGGTTCCACTCCTTCAGGCTCAGCATCCCCATGGGAAACAGGAGTCCAGAAAGTGGCACCACAAGGAGCACACGGTGGCACCTGTGTGACCCAGAGGGGCCCTGGCAGGGGGGAAAGCAAAGAGAGGACAGGAGTTGCTCAGGGAAGGATGGTTTGGGGTTTTCCTTCTCCATTTCTTCGCTCAGGAGGGAAGAGCATGCTCCTGGCAGAGCTTGTTCCCACATTTAGTCACATCAAAGATGTCTCGGAGCCTTTTGAATTTTCAAAAGGATGAGGAGCAAATCAGAATCAGCAAACTGAGGAGCAGTTGGAGCTGCACTTGGCCTTAAACAGGATTGATAAGTCTCCTCCACACCAGTAAATAACCAGACTTTTCTCCTTGCCCAGAGGTGGGAGCATCCCTCCTCCAAACACCTGCAATAAGACACTTGCAATTACTGCTTTGTCTCCTGGAAACTGGTAAATAATTCAAACAACCCTGTTTTTTTCTCTCTCTCTCTCTCTCCTTTTGTTTTCCATTTTAATTAATCCACATAGAATTTTGTCCTCCAAACACAATCGCAGCAGCCCAGGAACAGCCAGCAGAGGATCTCATTAGGCAGCTTCCCAGCCAGATCCTGCAGCCATTATTAATAGAGACTTCACCAAGCGAGGAATTCATAAACCCCCATGCCAAGGGGGAAGGGAAGCACTCCTGGAGCACACCAGCCTCTCCACCTTGGTTAGAGGTGCCAGGGGGCTGCCAAGCTTTAGGGACAGCCAGATCCTGCAGCCAAGTGCCACCATCCTCTGTCAGTGCTGGTGGCCCAGGAGGAGATACCAGGTTCAAACCAAGTGAGGAAGTCAGGAGAGCTGGCTCAGCACACACAGGTCACTGCACAGCCCCATGTGCAGCTGCTGGCAGAGTCTAAGGGTGTGTTTTAACAGAGCTGTGCTCATCCTTCCTCTCTCTGCTGGCACCAGGAGCAGCCGCGTGCCTGGAGCGCTGCCTCACCTGGGGGTGGCTCTATGGAGTGCAGACTCACAGGTCACTCCAAGTCCCTGCCCTGGGAGGAGAGAGCATGATTTTGCCCCCCAGCACCCCAGGGTGGGGTAAAACCCCGTGTCCAGCTGGTTTTGGGGGTTTGGGTCCTGCCCCAATGCTCAAATCCATATGGTGCCTGTGCTCATGGGTGTCCTGTGGTGAGCACCCATCCATCCATCCCTCCCTCCCGGATCTGCTCTGCTTGAGCCCTCAGGGACAAGAAAACACCTCCTTCCTTGGAGTACCCCCGTTCCAATGGGGTTTTCCTGACTCAAGGCACTCTGGATGGGACACAAGGGACACGGGTGTCCCTTGTGTCTGGAGTAACTTGCACAGGGACCAGGCGCAGCCACAGCTCGCTGGTACCACACTCTGGTTCTGCCGTGCTTTTCCCTATCTGGATTTTTGTCTCCTTGCCCCCCAGCCCCGGGAAGTGCCGTGCTGGCTGTGCTGGCTGCCGCAGGGTGTGAATCTCTTCGGCTCCACGGCTTCTCTGCCTTGATCAGCTGCACTTGGATAAACAGCAGTACATCAATAAGCAGCTCTAATTAGAGGTGTTAATAGCGCTGGGAGCTGGGGGAAAGCACATCGAGGCAGGAGGGAGAGCAGTTGGCAATCTGAGGAGAGAGAGGGGAGGAGCAGGGAGACCTGGGATGCTCAGGACTTTTCCTTTCTGCCTTGGAGGGGCCTGGCACTCGCCCCGCGGGTGGAACAATCAAGCTCCAGGAGCCTCCGTGAAATTGCCAGGGAAATATCCCCCATCCTGATTGTCTTGAATAATTTATGCAGATGCTGTCATGCATTCATATTTTATGGAAGTCTTGCAAAGCCGTGGATATTCACAGCCATTCTCTCCCTTCTAGAAACCTCTGTCAGCGAGGGGTGCTGGGAGCTGGAGTGGAAATTGCAGCTTGGGGACCTCAGCTCCCTGTGGCACCGGGGACAGGGCACAGAGCTGATGAGGGCATTGCCAAGGCTGGGTTGTGCCCCTCCATCCCAGCATCCATCGCCCAGTGCCTCCTGGGGACAGCCACCCCGGGCACAGGGGACACTGGCACAGCAGCACCATGACCCCACTTCTGCAGCCACCACCTCACAGCCTCCCCAGCCCTGATTCCCCAAAGCAAAGAGGCTCTGTGGCCCCATGGAGGGACTTGGGAAAGGGTCAATTCCCACAGCACCATTCCCTGTGCCCAGAAGTTGCCATGCAGTGATGCCAAGCAGGACAAACAGACAGGAGCTGCTCCCAGGGGTCCCTCTGTCCCTTGATAGATACAGAATGGGGCAGAGGGGCACCTTGGGCTGGCATTCCCTGATGGTGGGCTGGGCGTTCCTGCCAGCTCCAGCACTTCCAGTGCTTTCCCAGCAGCTGTCTCCCTGGAAACTGGAAGCAGGAAAGGGCATTGCTTCCCTTTGGGAAAGGTGGGTGGACAAGCTGTGCAGCAATTCCATCCAGGAAGGGGGATGGAGGAAAGACTCCTCTGCAGCCCAGTTCCAGGTGTGGCAGGCAGGATCCTTCCTTCCCAGGGATTTTCCAGGCTGTGGAGGGGCACGAGCCATCCCCACACCTCCCCAGCCCTTCACATCTCCATCTGCTTTGGGGTCAGGAAGAAGGAGGGCCTGGACCCAAGGCCACATGGAGGAGGTGACAGTCACTGCAGGAGTTGCAAAGGACTTTGTGGAGAGCCAGTAGAGCAGGAGGAAGAAGGAGCAGGTGGGTGACAGGGAGGAGGAGAACAGATGGGAGCAAGGGGAAAATTTGAGGAAACCCAGAAGAAGTGCTCAGAGCATGCTGGAGGAGGATTTGGCCTCAGGGGAGCCTGCCAGGACCCAGCAGAGCAGAAAGTCAATGATATTAAAGCAAAGACACCGGTTATTTTCATTCCCTGCAGCTCCTGCTCCTCAGAGGCGAGCGAGGCTGTCTGAAACGCAGACAGAAATTCAACCAGAGGCACTTCAGTCTGCTTGCTCAGCCTGTAAAACACTGGGGAGCAGAGCAGGGACACGGCTCAGAGGGGACAGAAAGGACTGGCACGTGTCCCCAGGCAGCCCCTGTGTCACACCCCTCCCACACACACACTCTGGTTCTGCTGTTTGCTTTCCCTTCGGGGACACCCCAGGAAGCCTTTGCTCAAGCCCAGCTGCCTCTGCCTGCAGCAACTCCCATCTATCTCAATTAGTGAGCCTTCCCCAAAAATGCACCAGAGGCCCCAGCTCTGTGAGCAGAGAGGGGGGACACAGACAAACGGCCCCTGCCACGCTCTGAGCCTCATCCATCACACGCTGACCACTGACCACTGACCACAGCCTCCCCACGCCACGAGCAGCACCCCAGCACCAGCAGTTTAATCAGGTTTGGTCTCTGCCAGCAGCATCTCCCAGCCTGGGGAAGGAGCAGGCTGCAGATCCAAAGGCAAACAGGAGCCTGGGGGCTCACCCGGAGCCCAATTTCCTCCAGGAGCTCCCATCAAACGCAGTTAGAGCACTTATTTATTACGAGAGCTGCTCCTGGGAGCAGCTGAGAGGCTGCAGAACAGGCGTCTGCTGCACTAGGGAGCAGCACAGGGAGGTTTTGGGGGCAAAAGCTGCTGGTTTAGCTCTGGGAATTCAGCACAGGGTCACCCTCAGGACTGCAAAGGAGGCTGCAAGCCCTGCTGGCAGCAAGCTGAGAAACAGGAGGTGAGGAGACCACGGCTCAGCTCCAAACCCACAAATGAGCCTCTCTTTTTAATATTTTCCAGGGAAATGGCTTCTCCAGTTTTTGTCTGGAACAGCCAATCAAACCCAAGGAGTTGCATCCAACTGTGAGGGGAAAAAAGAAATCCAAGTCTATTAAAAAATATGAAAGACACCTTGACAGTGTCCCTTTAATGTAATTAAAAACCTATTTAAAGGCATGCCAAATGTTTACTAATTAAACAAGCACTTCATTCTGTTGCCATAATGAAAAAAGTAATTGGGATACTTTAAGCAAATCCCAGGTTTTTAAAGAAATAATTACTTTATAGAAAATTAGTTACTACATTAAACCATTCTTTACCTGCTGTTACTTTGGCTCTTTTTCTCATTTTTGTGCAGTTGAATCCTGAAATTACCTGGGACAGATTTTTATCCTGGATAATGAATATTTCAAAGGACGAAGGAAAAAAGAGGGAAAGTAGGAAATGCTAGCAGGTGCCCAAATGTTAATATGGGGCTGGTGGACAAAGCACAGCATGGGTGGCACAGGCTGAAATGTGCCCTTGTGGCTGCACGCCTGGTGCTCTGCTGACAGATTTCCATCCCAGCAGATGGAACTGCAACTGAGGCAAACCAGGGCCACCAGCTTGGGTACAAACGTGGTTCAGCCCCCCCGAGCCCAACTGCTGTGCTGTTCATGGAGTGAACTCAGCCCCTGAGGGGAGAGAGGTGCTGTTTGCCATCCTTGGAGATGTCTAAAATCCAACTGGAATAGTCCTGGGACAGCTGCTGGTGGTGGCAGGGGGGTGGGACCAGGCAGCACTCAGGAGACCTTTCCAGCCTCAGCCCCTCTGGGGTTCTGAGATGCCCAGCCTGAGGAGCAGGAGGGATGGTGGTGTAGGACCAACCACAGCCCCGCCTGCAAACCTGGGCTCCATCAAGCAGCCAGGTCCCATCTTTGTGTTCACCTTGCAAAGAAGGGTCCCCGGATTAGATCACAAACTCCTCCAAGGCAGGACTGTCCCCTTGGTGAGCACCTGCAGACCTGACACACACCCTGAGGCTTCCCAGATGCTGCCAGTGCTCCTCTGAGAACAGGTCAATGTCCAAGGACAGCTTGGATGGGAGCCTGCACAATCTGGTCTGGTGGAAGTGTCCCTGCCCATGGCAGGAATCAGATGAGCTTTAAGGTCCCTTCCAACCCAAACCACTCAGTGATTCAGAGGCAGAGGGAGGGAAACCAAGCACTCCCACCTATGTCATTAATCATTAATCATTAACCCATCCCTAGAGGTTCTTTCTGTCTCCTCCTCCTCCTGCAGATTCTCTCCAACACAATCCAGGCCGAGACAAGGCTCTCATTTCCACACCAGAGCACACAGCACTAAATTGCACGTGGCTCTCTGAACCACCCGAACCAAGGTGTGCTTGCCTCAGCCTGTCAGCTTTCCCTGGCTCTTCCCGAGGGCAGGCACAGGCTCTGAGCACGAGCCCACTAATCTGAGGTGACACCAGGCTGAATGCAGAGAGAGGCAGCAAAGGCACACAGTGACCAAACATCTGTGCAGGAGGCAGCAGGGGCTGGCTCCCAGTTGTGGGGCTGCAGGGGCCTGGGATAGCAGATGGAGAGTCTGATTGCATTTGCTGATAATGGATTAGGAGGCTTTTCTTGGATCTCCTCTTTCTCCTGGTTAGCCAGTTCCTTGAGGGGCTCTGCAGGGAGATGTTACAAGAGATTTATTAACAAGATGAAGTGCAATGCCAGGAAAAGCTACTCCTGCAAAATGCACTTTCCCTCTCATATGTGCACAGGCTGAAAGCCACCCCATGTGAAAGCACTCAGCATCCTTCCTCCTTCCCTCCCAGCTGCTGTTTCACCAGAGCAATGGGAAAATGCTGCTGCCCTTCCTCAGCCACCAACAGCCTCCAGAATGCCCTTATGTGCCAACAGCAGCAAATATAAGAGCCTTAAAAGCAAGGAAAAGAACCTGTGGGAAGGTGCAGCTTGTCCTCAGCGTTCCCAGCACTGGCACAGCCTTTCCCCAGGACCAAACCCCTCTTGGCTGCTCTGGCACCAGGGCACAGGCTCCCAGCTCTTCCCAGGGCTAGGCAGGAGACAGAACTTCCAAAGGTGTCCATGCAAGGGCAAAGATTGTGTTTAATGCCCCCAGGGAGCTGTTGGAGAGCTGGGTGTGACTGGCAGGCCAGCCTTTGCCACAGTTTCTGGAGAGGAATTGGATGCTCCTCACTTCCCTGACAGCCCCCAAAATAACTGACAGCTACCAGCAGTGTCACCTGCTCCCAGCTGTCCCTCAGGACAAGACACACCATCCCCTCCTGGGTGCAAGGCAGATTATTTGGGCTGCCTGGAGCCAGGGGTCACACCTGGAAACCCTACCTGGCCCCCAGTGTGTCCATCTGCAGCCTAAAGCTGGGCTGTTCCTGCAGGGATCGCTCCCAGCCCAAGGAAGAGCAAACTGAAGGTACTTGGTGGTGCTCAGCAAGTCTGAGTAATTCATTTTTACCTCTTTTCCCTCTAACTTGATCCACCTAATGCTGCCCCAGACACGGGCTGTTGTAGCAACAATCCCACCCTGCAGGTGAGGAAGCCAAGACATGGCCTAAGGGACCTAAGGCCAGCAAAGGAGCCAGGATTAGAAATCCAAAGCTCAGCTCACCAGACTGACTCACCTGGACCACACATGGACCCAGCCCAAGGTGACACTGCTGAACCTTTGAGACAGAGCTGGCCACAGCGCCCTGCCAAGCAGGAGCTACAGGGGAGGAAGAGTGAGGGAAAAGAGAGATAAAGTGAAGAGGGAGGCTGAACAGAAGCAGGGAAAATAAAGGAGAGAGAGAGAGCAAAGCAGGTGAGGACAGGGCTACAGGAACAGGAGTCTCCTGGTGCATATTATGCTTCACTGCAAGTGAAATAAATTGGCTTTTCTGAAAGGAAGGATTCAGAGCACACCAACACCATGTGTAGGAGTCTGACAGCACCTCAGAACCCATGTTCAGGGAGAGCTGGGAGATTCACCAAGTGCCAGGTCAGACCAGAGCACTTGTGCTGCCTTTTAGCAGCTCCCTGAGAATGAAGGCCTTGTCTTGTAACCTCATCTCCCTGAGCAGTGGTGTTGGACTGTCTGGTCCCTAAGTGCCATTGCAAAACTCCAGCACAGGGAATCCCCAGGGACAGAGCCCAGCAAGCCCTGGATCTCCATCAGCTCATGGGATATCTGCAACAAATGAGGCTGCACATGGAGGAGCTGCACCAGGCTGCACAGGAGCTCTTCCTGTGTCTGCTGTCAGACCCAAGAATGAAAAATTTATTCAGCACTAAGCCACAATTCATCTCAGCTGGCTGAGGGCTGCCTTTGCAGCCCGGATCCAGGCACAGGCACTACTTAGCCCAGCCAATTTCCTGTGCTGATGCTTCACCCAGACCCTGGCAGGACAGAGCCATTAATTACAGAGGCTGGAATTGTCTTTCCTGTAGATAAGGGGGAGCCAAAGGCAGGTCAGGAGCTGTACGTGCCCAACAGGGGAATGAACTCTGCCAGCAAGTGCTGCTAAAACCAGCCTTGCTGTGATGACAGAGTTCTGTGTGCTTGGCCAGCTAAAACCAGCCTTGCTGGAATGGCACGAGTGCTGCGTGCTCGACCAACCCAGCCATGGGCTCTGTGGGTGGAACACCATTCCTTGGGGAGCAGAGCTGCTGCCACGCTCAGGATTTAATTGCCAGGAGTAGCCAGTGAGAAGAGGCTTCCCTGCTCTCCCCAGGCTCTTTGGAGCTGCTGATCCCCACCCACTCAGCTGCAGGTGCTTTGCAAAGGAGGTCAGGAGCTCCCAGAGGCTCCATGCCCACAGTTTGCCAGCAGCCACAGGGACAGGACCAATGCCCTCCATGCAGCTGTGATGTCCCCAAGCAGGGCAGGGAGCTGGCACTTCACCTCCTGTATCCAGCAGGGCCCCTGTACCGCCCTTGCTCCTGGGCTGGCTGTGCCATCGCACTGTGAGGGGCAAAGACATACAGAGGCCACACACAATGACCCCAGCCAGGCTTCTGATGATTCACTTAAATACAGAAATAGCACAAAGTGCCTCCTGTTCCACCCAATATCCTCAGAGGATAACACTTATGAGACTCACCTTCCTGAACCAGCAGCATGAAGCTGCCACACCACATAGAGAGGAATTTTCCAGGATGAGCCTCACCCTCAAATGCCCAATCAGACCAGAATCCTGCCCACAGATCCCTTCCAGCCGGCCATGAACCTCCCACCAATTCCCCAACATCTCCCTATCCTTTCCCGTGTTCTTCTTACACTTTCCCCCTCCAAACCTCTCTCCCCCAAAATCCAGCCCTTCCCAGCAGAGAGCAGGTCAGCCCCACAGCTCTCCCAGCTCCTCCCTTGGTTTCCAACCCGAGTTGACCCCAAATCCAGGACTTGCAGTCTCCACAGCCATTCAAACAGACACTGCAGCTCCTGCTGGCTCTTAGCTGGAGCAGGGCTCACCTTCTGCAGTGCTGCTGCAGCTGCATTTGCTGGTTTGCTCATCACAGCTCCTCTCCCAGCCCAGCAGAAACTCCTGGTTTGTGTCCTGGGAGAGCAGAACAGGGCTGTGCACACTTAGTGCCTCAAAGCAAACATCACTTCATTCCTTTCCTTCTGGTCGGTACA
The DNA here is from genome assembly GCA_025920805.1 of Petroica traversi. Classification (NCBI taxonomy): domain Eukaryota; kingdom Metazoa; phylum Chordata; class Aves; order Passeriformes; family Petroicidae; genus Petroica; species Petroica traversi. The sequence goes on from JAHLSL010000074.1 coordinate 3,539,920, forward strand.
AAACACACTGCACAGGACTCAAATCCAGACTAAACCCATCTTCCACCTGTGATGCGCCACAACAAACTACTTATTAATGAAAAACAATTATAGTTATTCACACAGAGGTACCTCCAGAAATGCCACCAGAGCAGCTCGTATTTGGTAGCAGCTGTATCCCACAAAACATCCCATTCTGGGCACTTCAGGAGGGTGCAAGGCACCCTTTGCAAACACACAGGACAACCTGCCCTCACTCCAGCCTCCTCCCGCTTTCCAGTACTGAGGAATTGGCTCAAATCCCTCAGCACAAGGTCTAAGAGCCCTTCTGCTATTTCTGTGGTCATTAATTATGACAATTGGGTCTCTATGAGTGTTTTACAAGCTGGAAGGTACAACAGCTAATTAACACCGTGTTCTTGGTCCCCACAACCTCCCAGCCGAGCCACAGCTCTGCCAAAAGACTTGCTGGAGAGAAGGAAGAGGGAGAGAGGAAAAAAAAATATAAAGACAAAAATCATCTTGGCTCCCAGCCCAAACCTTTCTCTTTTTAAGATGCATTTCAAGAATCTGCTGGCTGGTAACCTCCCCGAGTTACAAGAGAGGCTGCTTGTCAAGAGCTGACCTGAGCTGGATTTAATTGGGAACGAGACCCAAAGGGCACCTTGGGGAGGCTCTGTGGGGATGGGAACAGCCAGCACACGAGCAGAGAGCACCCTCTGCAGCCACAGCCAAAGCCTGGACCTGGGCTCTGGGTCTGGGCTGGAGAGCCCCGGGCTGTTCACAGCTCCAGGCAGCTCCCAGGGCAGCGCTGCTGGCTGGGGATTTACAAACTGGATTAGCTGGGAGCTACCAGCTGCTAATCCCAGCTCCTGCTGCCTTAGGCACAACCACTGCCCTTCTGCTTCAAAATTCTCCTGTTCTGCAATATTTATTTCCTGCATGAAGTTGTTTTTTCTTCGGGGAAGGAGTGTATTAAATAGAGGAAAAACAAATCGAATATTCTCCAGCAGTACTTCCCAGAAGAAAATATTGACCAGTTTCCACATCTAAGTATTATCAATATCCTAAGCCTTTAATTCCACCAGAAACAAAACAAGTCCAAGTTTCAGTCAATTATTTGGGAATATTATCATTCTTGCATAAACATAGCCCCTCAGGAAAATATTGACTATCAAACTGCACTTTCAGCTGTTTACGCAGAGCATTCCCACTCCTTTATTCCACAGCCTGAGCACCTGCCACCTTAAAGCTCCATCAAGAGCTGAAAAGAAATTTAATATTTAATGGAGCACTGTGACCTTTCTTTCCCCTCCAAATGAAGTGACACATGTTCTCACAGAGGAAAACCAAGCCACGCCACGACACGCTGTGAGTTCAAAGGCAGTGAAGACACCGAGAGCTCTTTCTGTGCTCTGCACAGGGCTGGCTCACAGGGTCATCCTCACAGACAAGCAGAACTCAAGCTTTGCTGATCCCACGGTGTTGCTACCTATCAACACATCATCATTTCAGAACTCCTGGTTGCCTGAATATGAAAAATAATCCTCTTGCTTTCCTCCTACATATTTTAGCACTCCCCTCTGCTTCCCACCTGGCTTGTTACCAGCCTCTCCTGACCACGTTGCCACAGCCTTTGGCTCCCTCACAAACCTAAATCTTTGGCTTTGATCCTGCAGTGAATCCAGACCCACAGTGGGCGTGAGCTGGTGGCAGAAAGCCAAGAAAGACCATGTATATATTTTCTTCTCCCCACAGTTCAGACTGGGGTGGGTAAAACTGCCCAGTTTATGCCCTCAGAACCCTTTCACCAACCCAGTCACCAATGCCAAGCAAAACTTCCCCTGCCTGGTGAAAGAAGCAGCTCATAGTGGGTTAAAAAAGGGTCTGGTTGTCCATGGCCTGTGTCAGCCCCAGGAATGCATCCATCAGCCTGGAGTTCCATCCACACCAGACCCCCTGGGTTCCCCAAGAACACCTGGTTACCAAGGCAGGTTGAGCTGCCCAACCTGGTGAGGCAGTGCCACCCTCAGCAAGGGCACAGGCCCCAGTACCCAAACCTTCAGTAACTGCATTATAAACACACCAGCACATCCCTCAGCACATCCCTCACCTGGATAAAAAGGTGTTTTATCCAGGAAGGAAGAAGCCTTGGACATGAACTTTTCGGCCTTGAGGCATTTCAAGCCATCCTTCCCTCGCAATCCCCACCACCGGTGGTTTATGTTTTTGCTCCACATCATAAACATTTTTACCAGCTAGCAAACTTTAGTTGCTTTCTGCATGAAGTGAAGCCCAGCAAGCACAAGGCCCTCTCCTTCCCTTGGAGACATTTTCCTTCCTGTGTCTGTGGAATCAGGAGCATGGGCAGGGCAGTCCTGCAGTGATCCTGCTGAACGCCTGTGGTGCTGAGCCCTGCCAAGGGCAGCGCTTCGTGTCTCACTGACACATCTGAGAATCAGTGGAATTAAGCCCTTGTGAAGTATAATTATTATAATTATCCATAAATGTCATTGAGACGGGCCTGAGATTGCTGCTCTCTTTCACTTTGCAGTGGGTAAGGGTGGCAGATGAATGCAAGCGCTGGAACACTCATTTTTCTGTATCACTCATTTTTCAGGCTAACTCGTGCTCTATTTTCTCCAGAACTTCCAATTACAGCACAGGTGCCTGTTGAATCCCAGCCCTGCAAGGAGGAAGAGCAGCCATTTCATGGGTGGGTCACCTACACACAGAGAAAACACAGAAATGGAAGCACCTGCTGGACTCGTTGGGTTTGCCCTGTGTTGAGCTGAGCACAGGGACACACAGCAGTTGTCACTCATATCCTTTACAGGTGTTTTACAGGAATGGATATAATGGGAAGAAAGGCAGTTTAAGAAGTTTGGCCAGCAAATTTTGGATGAGCATTTGGAGAAATTCCAGCCAGGGAAAAGGCTGAGTGCTCACTGCTGTCCTCCACCAGTCACGCTGTGGGGACAGGGCAGGGACACTCCAGCAGCTTCTGATTCTCTCCGCTGCCTCTACTTTCACCCCCAGCCCTCAATCCCACAGCACAGGAGTTCAGAACACAGCCCGGAGCATCCAACTGAGGAAACTCCTCCTCAGCACCATCACTCAGCTCTGGAGCTGTGAAACAAATGCTCTGTCAGTCACAATTTTGTGAGTACAAAACAAATAATGATGTATGGTGGCGAAGCTCCTTTCAACAGCTGATTACACAGATAATAACCTGTTTGGATTTAGGTGTTGCAGGGTTTTTTTACACAGATTAATAATAATAAACTCAGCAGGTCAGGCATTACCACAAGATGAGTGGATCTGACAACAAGCACTGCATTTAGAAAGGATGTTTAATTGAAGCTAATTTCACTAAGTGACCTTAAATAGCAATTTCTTTTTCATATGACAGAATGATTAATTTTTTTTTTTTCACTCAAGGCATAAGCCTTCTATTTTTTCCTCCCTTCATGATTAACTTTGAAGTGCAAAATCCTAAATGTCCTTTTATTCAAGACTCAAAGGACTGTGCACAGCAAAAGTTAACCTGCAAGGTTCTTTTCTATTTGTTCACATAAAGGATTGTACAGTCAGGTATTGAATACAGATTCTTTCCCTCAGAAATCAGAATGCCAAGGCCATCCAAAGATCACACTGGTGAAACCACAGTGGATTTTGACCAGTCTGCAAATTACTGAATTTCAAAGGAAAACTGAAGCAGGCAGAATTCATCTGTACTGGCCTCCTCCTTGTTATCTTCCCTGAGCATCTTCATCACTGCAATTGTATTATTTCCTGTATTATCCAGCCAAATGAGAGGCAGCAGAGCTGTTCCCTGCTGCTCCCTCCTCTCCCCTCAGTTGCTGGATGGAGCCTGGATTGAATCCTGACTTTTACCCTGGACAAAGTCCTCCAAAGCCACGTTTAATTTTAGATAAACACGACTCAAGCACTCCATGATTCTGATTGATTTTCTGAGTCTTTCCGACAAGAGCACTTGAGCTAGGAGGAAAGTAACTGAAATTGTAGGAAAGGGTACTGGAAAAGGAAACTAACAAAAAAGAAGCCCCAAACCAACATTTAGACATTCTCCTCTCAACAACAGCATCAGTTTCCTTAAGATGGGCTTTTAAACAGGACAAGGGAAGGCTGAGGCAGAAGCAGCCACTGATTTCCCCTCACTGGTGTGGTCCAGACCAGAATGAAGCATTTCCAAAGCACTGCTTAGCCTTAAACCAAACACTTCATTTCCCTAAGCAGGCTCTTACAAAGCACTTCCAGGCGTTCAGGCTGTGTCTTCCTTTCCCAAAGCCTCTGGCATGACTGTTTAACACAGTGACAAGAGCAATCCTGACAACTTAACGAGCCTATTAACAAAAACAGTGTCTGTAATTCGCTTTTATTTGCATGGTTGTGACCACGAAAGGAAGAGTCAGTACACTCACTCGAAATCAGCATTTCCATTAGGGATAATCACGGTGTGAGCCTGCTCTCAATTACCACCAATTCCAGCCCAAGGATACCTTTGATTAAGGTAAAAAAGTTTCAATCATTTAGACTTCTGCACAGTGTCAAAATGTAAATACAAGATAAAGGAGAGCTTGGAGCAAGACTCTCAACAGTTGAGAAAACCAACTTAACAGAGGCAGTATGAACAGAAATCTCAATTTCCAATGTACAAACTCAGTTGAACAAAGCACCCCTTCATGTGCCCACTGAGACTAATTCTCACTTCTAGATTTGCTCTTTATTGCATTTTAAGGTTGTTTTCCCAATTCTTACTGGTGCTTCTCTGTGGTACTAACACAACCTCTGAAAATAAATTTATCAAGTCACCATTCTGAATTTATCCATGAAAATCACATCAGTCTCAACCTTGCTTTTGAATCAACATGGTCATATCAGAAGAGCAAGGTCTTTGTAAAGGAGCAAACTTCCCAATTCAGCTCCATCTCTAAATTATCCCATATTTTATTATTTCTCCCTGTATGTTAGACAGGGATCAAGGAAAACATGGTATTAACTGCTGCTGCCATTCAATTAATATTAGTGGGCTACAAGGAAAATAAAGGTGTGGATAAAGCTTTCAAAAACACATTTCAGCAGGAACACTAATGGTCGTGATTGTAAGGTTGTGCCTTAACTAACATTGCACAGTTTGGGTCCAAGGTGGGCGTTGTGGCTCCTGGCATGATGCTGAACACAAAATTTCCTATTTACACTGACAGCAAACAATTAATGTTTGCCCTAAAATACAGAATTTAGTGCTCTGTTCACACACCCCTCTGTGCATTATTTAGAGGTTAGAGTCCAAGGAACACAATTCCTCATCTGAAGCAAACTTGTGGAATTCCAAGAAGGTCGAGAGGAACTTTGTCTGCTTAACTGGCACGTGGTCCTGAATTTATGGCCTCCTACATTTAAATTATTTTTCCATAAAGTCACAGCAAACCCCACCAGGAAGTCCTCTCTCCAGTGTATTTTAAAATACTCCAAACATTCGAAGAACTTACCAGCACAAGGCTTACTGTTTTTCATAACTGTATCACAGGAGGGTTTCTGCTAAGATAAGGACCTTGGGAAAGGAATTTTGGGGTTCTGATTGTTTGGGATTTTTTTAATATCCTTTAAGGGTTTAGCAGTACCTGCAGAAAATTATAGATTTGAATTATTTAACTTTTTAAAAATAAATAGTTCTCTTCTTTATCTCAACCTGCTAAGATATATTGTGCCTAATATGAAATTAACACAACAGAAGTAAAACCACATCATTAGCTATGAATGAAGTCTACAGTTGTAGAAATTCTCAGTCCATGCATCCATGTATCAAAATGAAAACCAACTGGCAAGACAAAATATAGATATGTTTATATGTGATTCATTAAATACTAATTTGTAGCAGCTTATTTGGCACTCAGTTGTCAGAAAAAAAATCTGTTTTCATTTCCTATTTAGCATTTGTTTGAAAAACTTGAGGATGTGATATGTCAAGATATTAAAACTTAGTAATACTCCAAAAGAATGAGGGGGAAAAAATGAAAGAGGATTTTTTAATAAAGCAAAGCAACTTCATGTAAAATTTTGCTTATAAAGATGAAATCTCTAATATAAAACAAACCCACAGAAAATGCAAAAGCCTTTTTTTCAAATCCCACTTAATTTAACAGTGAACTCCCAATTCAGATTGACATGAACTGTTCAAAGGCCACTGAGGTGAAATGAAGGGGGTGCAGCCTCATGCTGGTAAATGCTGATTAACAGATTAGGAGAATCATAAATAGATGTCAGTGTTATTGTTCTTTATATTGCTACACCAAAAATTTCAAGCAAATTAACAACTGCGCATATTGGAGAGGATTTTTCACCTCTTGGCAAATCAAAGAAATATGAATAAATGAAAAGCAATCATATGTCATCAGCAGCCTGAATAATTTGATCTCTCTTCAGATCAAATGTCCAAAGCAATACTTTTATAGTTAATATTAAAAAAAGAACAGCTATCCATGATGCAGCTTGGAGAATGTCATGATTCCTTATAAAACTTGTCACAGAGAAATAATACTTCCCTTTAATGACCCTATAAATAGTTCTGAGCAGCATTCTAAGATTATCTGATCCTGAGTCAGACCAGTACAGAAAAAGAATACAAAGTAAAGCATCAGATTCACAGAGGTACTGAAAACCCACAAGTCCTTGTTCATTCATATCCCTCTATGTGAGTTTCAAAATGCATTTTTAAACTATATAAACTTAGCACTTTTAGTTTCTAATAAAATAGTTCATATAATTCCTGTATTGCAAATTAACATCACAGAAGTTCATCATTAAAATGGATCAATTTAAAAAGCAGCTTCATGAGAGCCATAACCAATTACAATTACATGATATTGTTTAAAAAGCACTTATAAGTTACTCATCACCACAAGACTCAAGATGCATTTTTTTCTCCAAATGCACTGAAAGATAAAACTGCTCCTTGTGAACTCTTATGTCTTTCTGCTCTCATTAATGTGATGGGGAAAACAGCCCAGAAAGGGTTTGGAGGAAAAAAATAATCAGTAATTCCCTATCTGAAAAAAAATAAAGCTCTTTATCCCTTTTGGTACTCTGGAGAAAATACAAATGTGTAGCAACAAGAGAATTTTAATCACTGGCAGCACCCTTTAATCCACACCTTTGTAGTGCTCAGTATATAAAAACTGTATGCTTCAAATTGCAGGATAACAGGAGTGGGTGAGAGAGAGACTTTGCAGTGCTGCTGGTCCCATTAATCACATATTGATTGAACACTGAATGCTTTTTCAGGCTGCCTGACAAATTGGAATGGCTCTGGTAACCCCTCACTCAAATACATGTTCTGCTTCATTCTCTTTTACATCATTCATTAAATCTCCTGGGAATGCACACAGCCTCTCTCTCCTGGCTGTCCTCACAGATTTCTCTGCTTGCTGGATGTTCAGGTGCCCTCTCATCCCCCCCCTTAACACCTTGCTGATCTCACAGCAAAAACCTGCCCTGAATTTAAAAATCCTTTTCTCTATCCCTGTTAGAAGATCCCCCTGGGCTGTTTGGCTGTGCCCAAGGAGGGCTGTGCTCCAGGGGAGTTGTGACACTGCTCCTGGAGAACAAAAGGGACAGCAAATGTCACAGGAGATGCCACCCTCCCTCCCCAGGGTTAACCTTGGGAGCTCCTATATGGTAACAACACGTGGGAGCTGCTGACACAGAACCAGTCTTTTTTAACTTGTCTTTAAAGATAAGACATTAACATTCTGACTGTGCAGAAAATAGGTTGGTGAACGGTACTTTTCTAAAAATACCTCCATGGAGTGTCTAAAAACACCTTCTCAGTGTTCTATGCCTGCTCTCTGCCCACCAGACAAACACAACTGCAGGTACTTCAGAGTTTTATGTAGGCAGATGAGGTGAGCTGCAATCACTGCCTGTTGCATCATCTGTAACAGTTCTGATTAAAATTTAGTTACTATACCAGTAACTTTGCTTTCCTATTTGGTGGAGTAAGATTACAGTACAATTTTCCCAAAACAGACTGAATAAAACAACTTAGGACAAGTGTTTCAGGTTCTGCAGTAGAATAAGCACTGCAAGATTACTCTGACAGTTCACATTCTGAGGCTATTTATACTTTTAAAAGTTATCTTAGTGCTCCCAACACAGATTTTCATCATTTTATGATGAAAATGCCATTGAACTCAAAAGATCTATTTGGGATTCTGGGATGGAAGCTGAGGATTATGGTCCTCCATGGATTATGGCCCTTCATAAAGCACTACCCTGAGGAAGGTTCAGCACCTTTTCCAACACAGCTCAGTTCTGAGATGCTGAGCCAGAAGCTGCTTTCCATCATCAATATTTCACAGGCCTTGGGATCCCATCCTTAAGATGGCCAAAGGCAATTTCTTCAAATTCTTGTAAAATCTATCATGTTACACTATAACCTGATCGACTTCCTTACAAAAAAAAATATTAAAAACACCAAACCCAAAAAAGCCCAACGAGAAAAAACTCAACCAAACAAAAAACCCCCACGGATCTAACAACTCAAGCACATGAAATAGATTAATAAACAAAAGGTTGGGAAACAAGGAGCTGAGGGATACAGAATAAGGCAACATTTCCCACAGAAATACTTCCTCACATCTAATTGTTGAAAAATTCAATGCCAAATTGATTTCTCAGCTGTGCAGACACAATCTGCAATATGATCTACCTTATAAAAATATCACTCGTTCAATACAGGAATTCAAATGTCTGCAGAACTAGAATACAGGAAAAATAATTTAAGGGACAAAACCCCAAACTGATTCTGTAGTGCATGGCAGAGTGAAATTAGGCAATTACATTCTGAAAGGGACATCTCAGAAGAGAACTGTTCAATACCTGGGTCCCTACATTTCCTTCCATTTCCAATACCAGATTATTAACAACACAATACCAAGCTCAGATGATCAAAGCAAGGAAAAAAAAAAAAAGCCTTTCAAACGTGGCATTTTTTCCCTCCTGTTTCACATTCAGCTGGGCTGAAGTAGCAGCTTCCTCCATCTCAACCTCTGCAGCAACTCGACCTCTTTCTGCTTTTCGCACTTCCCAAAAACGCAAGAACTGTGCCTGAGCTGCTCCTCCTGGCAGGGCAGGCCTGGCACAGGCTCAGATGCTGCTGTAGTCTGAGCCACGGGCAGCAAGGGCTGCTGCTGCTCCCCACTCCACTGTGAAGAAGGTGATTGTTCCAAAGAAGCCCACGAGCACCATGATCAGGAGCTGCCATTGCAGCAGGAAGTAGTTGCTGTAGAAATAGGCAACTGCAGCACAGATGGACTGGGAGGAAAAACAAAGTGAAGAGATTATCAGTGGAGATTTCCAGGCTGGTGCTGCTACAGAAGGATTATCAAACTGACATAGACACAGTTTAATATGAAGCTCTCAGAATGCTTTTGTAGTACACAGACAATCTCAAAGCTTCATTATACCTCAGCATATGTCTCAGCGTGTCCTACAACAGATTTAGTTTTTACTTGTTATTTAAACAGCGTTCAACTGTAGCAAATGAACACCAAAGTGCTTGTAGCATTGCAAGCTGGTATTTCAAACTGATAAAACCACTACCAAAATCTCTGGTTTTTTCAAACCACTTTGTGTAGAAACAACACAGACAAAGCTTTAAGATCACAGCCCAGGAACCTGTTTCCAGCATCACAAAACTATTTTACACCAAAATTCAGAATGAAATAATTTGCAGAAACATTTTTCTCAGCTCATTAACCCAGAATTTCAGTAATATCCCAACAATCCTCCTTCCAAAAAGCCAAGTTAGGAAATACCTGAACAAATTTAAAGATGGCAAAGGCAGGAGCACTGTCCTCTGAATACAGGAATCCCAAAATACTGAGGAGCTGGGTGTTGAAGCAGCTGTCCCCCAGCCCCAGCAAGAAGCTGCAGAGCATGGCCACCTCTTTGCTGAAGGAGAAAGCAATTCCAATTTAAAAGCCATTCATTCAAACAGCTCACACATCTATAAACTGTTTCTGGAAGACTTATTTGGAAACTGAGAATGGAAGTTATCACACTTTTAATTTCACTAGGAAAGAACTGGGAATGCCTGGCTAGGCAAAAAGAGTCGTTTCATCAGCTTTAATTTCTTGAATGCCAAGACTTCTGTTACTGTTACCTGGAGTCAATTCTGAACTGAATTAGAATCACTAAAAGAACTCATTTTGGTGCTTGGAGCCAAAAAACCCACACAGCAATGATTAAAAGCTGAGGCACCCAGTGAGTTCACAAAATCTGCAGGAATGTAAGAGAAACTCCAATTCATTTGGCAGAAAAATACTCCAGCTAAGACCAGTCACCTGCACAGGCACAAATGCTTAGAACTGCAAGTTAGCAGCTGGGTCTGCAAAACTGACAGTACAGAACTTTCACACAAAATGGCAGAAATACTGCCCAAAAGAAAATTGCACTGCTGAGATAAGAAAGCTTTCCATATTCTTACCCCAAACACTGAGTGCTGTAAGGGACAGGCTGCAGTCAGACCAAGTGGAATTTGACAATAAGCACTGGAAGACTTTGAAAACCAGTGCAACAGGGCAAGGCTGGTGCTCCCTGATGTAAAATTGAGCCCAAGACTGTTTTAAAATAAACTGAATTCTTAACACCGACTACAATAGCTGCTGGTCTTGCTATTGTGCTACATGTCAGAAACATCAGTTGTCAAGTGACACAACTGCTATTATTCATCCCCAGGCTTTTTATTCTTATGCCATTCAAGCTCCTAAATTGGGTGCACACTGGTGGAAAACCTACCTTTAATAAAAACAGAATTCTTGAAAGCTTTTTCTGGGGAGTTAGTCACTAGACATTAAAAAAAACTTCAAGGAATTTTCTGTAGAGGAACAAGCTGTTAATGCACATCCTGAGTTACAGCAGCCAAAAGCAAAAAATCTCACATACCTTGGAGTCATAAAAGCAACTTCATCTGTTCCCTCCATAGGAGCAATTGGGGCATCATTTGGCATGTTGAAAAAAATTAAATAAAAGGCTATGAAGTGGACAAGGATGCCCAGCAGCACCACTGGGTTCCTGCCAGAGCGACTCCTCTTGCTCAGCAAGCCAAAGACTCCTCCTCCTGCAGGAGCAGGGAAAAGAACTGAATCAGAAGTGAAGATTTAAATACTGACAATTTAAATTATAAATTGTCGTCCCCAGACTGGGTAACAAAGACTGACTGACATGCACAGAGCCCCAAGGAGTTTGCCAGGGAAATGGGGCAGGAGATTGATCAGATGGTTGCTGATAAAGATATTTCACCTTTTAGTGAAGTATTTAACCAGCAGTATTGCAACAGCACTAAGTGAAAATGGACAGCCTTCTGCTCAGCCCTTAATTGCAAAAACATGCAACTCAATGGATCTGAGCTGCTAATGAACAGTGGTTTTTTGTTAAACACCTCAGTACTTGAGTCTACAGAGAAAAAGACATATTTACTTAATGAATATTACCTGAATATTATTCAAATTAATTCAAATATATCTCATTTAACACAAGCAAACTTTTTAAAGAAAGAAATCCTTAGTGTAACCATTTACTCAAAAATTTTAAAATTACATCACTCAAGATGTAATAAAAATGCAAACATAATACTGTTTCAAAATAGCATTTAAAATAGCAAAACAGTGTCAATTCTCTAATAACACTGTGTTTCTCACATTTGAAGTCTGTGTATTCCTCCACATTAATGCAAAGAGAATGCAGAATATTAGAATTGGTCTACATCCACTTTACACAGTGGAAGGAATAATTAATAATGCAGTAAGGAACCACAGTGCCAATTATATTGCTACTATTTCATTTTTTGTTCACATAATTATTGCTAGAAGCTCAAAAGACACTATTGAATTAAACACAAAAAACCCCCCAATTTTTAATAACTACATCACCCTAATCATTTTGTTGTCAAAAGGCAGCAAATTTTACTCACCCAAGATTTCTCCAACACCAATAAAAATACCAGAGAGACCAATCAGGCTTTTCTCTTCACTGCCAAACCTGTTCACAGCACCAATGCACGTTCCATACACTCCAGAAAAGAATGTTAACACCAAACCTTGGAAGAAAACCAAACAGAATTGACAGATGCACTCTCATAAAAGTAATGAAAAAAATCTTTGTCTAAAGGCTGTTCTCCCCTCAGGTATCTTCCAAATCATGTATTTAAATGAGGTATGGGTAATAAAGGCAAAGGGGGAATTTTAAATTATGTAATTATTATATTCTTCTATATCAGTTCCCAAAAGCCACATTAGGAAAGGGTCACTAATTGGTGTCACAGGCACTCAGGTTCAGTGCTGCTACTCTTGACCCAACCCTATATACAGATTATATTTCTGCTTCTCAAGAACTTTGGAATTTTATCAAATGAAAAATGCCATGTGAAATAGCACAAAGTGATTGAAGAAAAAAACCACAATATCAGTTTAGTATTTCAACCCCTTCAAGTTATGGCATTCCTAAAAGTCCCTGCAGCCCCAAATATCAAAAGGAGCTAAGAATCCTAAAATGAACATTTTTGTACATACATAATGAATTTATGCTGAGAAAGAAAGAAAGAAAAATGATTTTAAACAAACAGCAGTTGTTCTTTCTCTTTCTTGCTTGCTTTCTTGCTTTCTTTCTATCTGTCTATTGCCATTAATGTGAGGAAAGGGGACACCCCTGACCCAGCTAAAGTGGCCATGAGCAAGCATCAGTATAAAAATACCAACTCAATATCATGTTTTTAAAACTATGCAAAACGTTATTCCTAAACAGAGGAAAAACAGCTCAAAATAAAACTTTTAAATTTATATCCTTTGCTTTTTGCTACAGGCAAACTCTGGTACAGCACACCCTGCCCTACCTGGAGGAACTGCTTCAAAAACAGGGGTGCACTTGGAGCCTCTTAACCAGACCAGTAATTTTAGAATGAAATCCTTTGCAGGCCTTTTCTGTTTTCCTGCATGAGGTGGCAACAGCGAGCCAGATCCAGAAGATGGCAGCAGATATTTTTTCCCCAGTCTGGACTGATTTATTTTTATGCCACCTGTAAACCCAAATTTCAGGATATTCGGGCAAAACCTGACTGACTCCCTTCCCTGGTTATCTTGCTCCACATTCCAACCCCCAGGGAAATTCAGGTGAGTTAACCTGGGTTAACACAATGCTGGAGATGCTGTGAACTAATTTATAACTCAGATTAGTGGCTGGAGCAACCCAAGTCCAGAGCTACTCCTGCTATTTCTCTACCAGGAGCTGACTGTAAAGTGCAGTTTATATTTTGTTCACATTTAAGTTTTTCTTTTCACCTAACAATAATTTTTCCCAAAGGTCACTCAGAGCTTAAGTTCTGAAAGTGCATCTATTTTATAAAAAAAACTTATTTGATCATGAACAAATCTACATCTGAAGCCAAATAAGGAGCAAGAAACCCCCACAAAACAACTCAAGGGTTTTAAAGTATTTTTTGTGGAAGAAACACTTAAACGGCAAAAATAAATTTTTATTTTACAACTCATACATTGCTTCAAGGATGGCAGACCAAGTTTAACTAAAACTTGTTAAAAAGAATGAGAACTCTTGCCACAGCAAATACCACTGATAAAAACAGTTGAAAATGTCTAAGCTGGTTCCCAATAGAACCAAGACTAAAATGAAAAACATTAGGAAACTCCTATGCCTTAATAAAGGTGTGGTGTACAAAGATTCCTTTAATTCAAATTAAACACTTCATTAAACAATATCCAAACTATTAAGAGTGCAATATCAAATCCCATAAAAGCCAATTCTTTCAATTTTGCCTAACCCTCACTTTGGGATCCAGAACTTGACTGAACCTGCACTCCCCAGAACACAGAAATGTCCCAAGTAACCCAAAATTAATTAAAGTATCCAAGTAATGTATGCAGAGATGTGGGCTAATAGTCCAGTCTGGGGTTAAAATTCCAAACAATGCCCTGCCACTGCTCCATGGTGAAACTTGCTGGCTTCATACCTGTGTAGGCTGTGGTAACACTGAGGAGCAGCATCTCTTTGGTGAAGCTCAGTGTAATAGATTTCTCTGTAAAGAAATAATAAAGAAAATTAATAAAACTTCTGAGAACACTGCTAAGATAATCTACTCTTACTTTTGCTCTTTGCTTAAAGCAAAAATTGGCTATTATACAAACTGTGTATTAAAGTTTTATGTACTGTTTTTACAGCAGAGTGCTGAATAAACCAATCCTGACCTGCCATCTAGAAGAAATGTGCCATCCAAATATCTTTTTTTTTGTAAGAAATGCAGTGGGAGAAATATAAAAGAGGAGATACACAGTTTTCAATTATCAGACAATTTTCTGCTCACTGTATTTTTGTACTCTCAGTTCATGGCAACTGTCTTCTGAAAGGAAAAATAGATTTTCAGTGAAGATCCCCACAGCATCACAACAGACTTAACAGTCTCAGGCAGAGCACATCAAGCTTCAAAGGGAACTGCAGATGCTTCAGTTCTAAATTGTTAACTGGTATCAACTGGTGACAAAATCAAACAACCTGTGACTTCTTTTTATCTTCTTATGTTTGTTGATTTTTATTTTCAATCTCACACTGCCTTTCCCAACTTGTAACCTGCTCCTTTTGTGCTCATCTGTACAAGGAAGCTGTTGTAAAGCAGTTTGGATCTGAAATCACATCAAAGGAGAAACACTCCAAGTCTCTCCTGGACTACACAGGTATGTGATTGAAGTGGTTTGTACATGATCACATCATCAGAACAAACACAGAAAGCTGGCAAGGAGATGCCAGGTTTTGCTGAAGCAACTCTTATGTGAAATTGTACTTACTGAAGGCAGCCACTGCTCTCACCATTTTGTTTCGTGCAGACCTGGGTAAACAAATTACTTGGTCAGAATGGAAGACAATAACCATATTTTATTGCTGTTGTGCCAGGCACCTTCATTCTCAAACCTTCTGTACATTTTCTAGTCCTGCACTATATCCTGAACTATATCAATGTATTTTTTAAAGGTTCTGTGACCTAAAGTAACCAGAAAATCTATTTGCTGCCTGCACTAGTGAATGCTTGCTGAACGGAATCTTTCTTTTGAACATTTTTAGCTTTCAACATTTTTTCCACAGGCATGCTCACTGATGTTTTTCTAATATTTTCATTGTTCTTTAAATAAAGCAAAAATGTTTAAGCTGATGCCTCAGGCAAAACTGCACTCAATCTGTGTAACTATGCATTTCTAATGTGTTTATCAGGGTAGCATATATACTTACAGAAGATAGTAAAAACATTTTCCAGTCTGTAAAATAATCTATAAAAGAGGAGTACTTTCTGCTTATTCCAGCCTTTCAAATGGGCTGATGAGGGCAAGATAAAACATAAAAGTGTTTAATAATAATCAATGAAGAAGAGGTGAATGGTATTTTCACAAGGCAGTTGCTTATCAAAGGAAAACTCCATGTGCAGTACTGAACTTCACCCTCGAGAATGTGCCATATCAAGAACACTATTTCTCATATATTCTCATTGTTAAAATACAGACACTTTTCTATTAAATCTGTGAATCCTCCAGGTTGTTGATAACATTCACGTTCCCAGCACAGAGGGGAAGTGAATGCACAATGCTCCTCTGCGGAGCAGGAGCACAAACGACAAGATGTGACAACATGTTATTGCCATCAACACTTACGAGCTCTCCCCTAGGATTTCATTAGTGGAATCATCATCCCCTGGAGCTTTTGTGTCCTCTTGTTTCCTAATCAGAAAGAACAGAACTGTGCCCACAAGACTGATAACAGTCAGAGCAATGAAGACAGTTCTGCGATCGCTCTCTGTGGAAAAACAAACAAGAGCCATAACCAGATGTGCAGAAGAGATTCAAGCCAATCCAGCTACCTTCAAAAACTAACACAGACATGCTACAGTGTTTAACACACACTAATTTTCTAGCTTACCTTCCACACGGAGCTGCTGGCAAACTCCTGTCTCAGTGTTATGGTTGCTAATAAAATATCGGCAAATTAAAGAGGGTCCCTCGCATTCTCTGCCATGCAAAGACTATGCCCAAGGAGCAGCCAATTAAAGGAAGTGTATAAATTATTAGCAGAAGAAAGTACATCTTTGAAGACTTATACAATTCAGAGCGGACATAAACTGCCCCAAACCCCTTCAGATTTCTTGATCAGCATCAGAACCATGAGCACCATGACATCACAAACTGTAGGCTGGGAAACTACAAAGGCATGAAAACCACCAAAACCTCAGTAACTGCTACAGCAGCTGGAGGGGGTAACTCTGCTAAACAAGCTGGGTACTGCAGCAGAGCACAGGCACATCTAACACAAAAGCCACTCCCATTTACCAGTATTAAGCAGGGAAAAAAAGCCAGTGACAGCAAATAGTTGTGACTGAATTAATGCATGACCCTGAAGATATTACCTGTGCTTGAATTTACTTCCCCTTTAACTCAACAGCAAATGCAAACTTGTCCTAAAAATAACTTGTATATAATCACAGATCCAAAAAGAGAAGGTGTGCTTCACAACTTGAAATGCCTGTACTATTTTTATATAGGTAGTAAAAAAATATTTGATTTTTAAATGTTGTTAGGGTCTGATATAAAATTTTCTAATAAGACATTTAAGAGGGAGGGAAATGTAACAGCAGAACTGCCTCATCGTTAATTACTCTACTCTTTGGTTAGCAGAGCAGTGAAGTTTGGAATGCACAGAATTTCAGATCCCCCAGGTTCAAAGTGTCTCCAATATTTCCAGTAACACTTAAACCTTTGTGTTACAGGTGATGGAATGCAGAAGATGACCCTTAAAAAGTAGCTGGTGTGTCATTACCAAACCTCTGTCTGTGGAGAACCTGAAAAGATGGAGCTCACAGAAACAACAAGTGTACTGTTCTTCCTATTCTGTTACTTCTAAAGCCTGATAATTATCATTTAAAAGTCAATATCTTATTCCTAATTGACCGCAGCAGAATTATCATCATCTGTTAAAGGCTAAAATAATTGACCATTCAGGTAGATATTCTACATTAGGGCTAAATAAGGAAAGTTATCAGTAATTACAGAATAAAAAAAACAAACTTATCTGTGTTTACAGAGCACTGTTTTCCCAGCAGCGCTCATTTTTGGCTATTAAAATGTCTTTTCACCACTTTTCTTAGTGAATACCCCCCCCATACTTTGCCTGGTTTAAACAGTTGCCAGAAGACTTTGCTTTAAAAACACTGAGTCTCAACAATTGTCCAGCTAAGAACATTTAAAAAGTCCACTGTTCTCCATTTCCTGCTCTTTGCCAGTCTAGCACAACATCAAATGGAAAAAAATACAGTATTAATAACAATTCCATCAGGAAGTTAATCTCACAAACTATGCCAAGAAAGGAAGAGAGTTCTTTCTCCACTCTACCCTCAGTGCTGCCCCATCTCAGCCTCTGCCTCCTACACTGCTTTGTGTCAGCACAATTAATGGAGCTGTGAAGTAAAGTGGAATTGTTTTCCTTTATTTTCCTTTATTTCATAGCTTTATCAATCTCCAATATGGTTTAGAAGAACACTCCACACCAGGAGCTTCCTCTGGAATAGGATAGTGTGGATAATATTATATACAGACCCAGAATACCTTCCCTCCAAATAGGTGTTTTTGGCACAAGTGTGTCTGCACAGGGGAAATTCCAGGGAAGCTATGGGGGAAAACCTCCAAGAAGAGACTATTTACAATAAATTGGGAGAGAAAATAAAAATCTATCTTTGTATAAAGTTCCTGTACTTTGGAGTTCATGATTTCATCTGTTCATTCGTGCTACTATATTTAAAGGTCAGCCATATAAACAAGCAGTACCCACCTGATATGTGAGTTTTTCCTTGCCAAGCTAAGTATATATACAGATTTCCAAAAATCAAGCTGTAAACAAAAAGAACAAAGGTCAACAACACGTTCTTTGAAAAAAATTAGGGCTGTAGCACCACAGTAGTACTATTCTATTAAAAAAAAAATTCCCAAGGCTGTGCAATTGTGCAAGAAATAAAGATGGGAGTCACTCTCCATGCCAGCTTCTTCTATATAAAATCTCAAACAAATTTGCTATTCTGTCCCAAAATGCTGGCTATTCATTTTCATCAATCAAGACACAAGGCAGTGGCAAAAATCAGGAAATCTGCATCTAAGTTGCTTCTAATTTTGGAAGGGTATAGGTTAGAAAGCTGGCATATTTCTAGAGGTGATTTTGTAATACTTCCTTTGCCAGGTCATGTGTCCTGTCTGAAGTATTGCTTCAGCTTAAGGAAATTCTGTGTCCCTAACTACCCTTTCCCAAAATGTAGTCACTCTGAATGAATGATTTAAAACAGTTTTAGAGCCGTTTTCCTCATATTAACCCATGTATTTCACTCCCTGTAAAACACACAATCAGCTGGGTTTGTGGAAATTGCTACCCTGATAACACACTGAGGGGCTAATTCTGGAATTGAAAACTTAAACACAAACATGCCCCTGGTTCAGGCTGATGTTCTCCCACCCAGGATGCCATCCCCACAGCAGCATTAACAATGCAGGCTCAGCACCCCAAGCATTTCTGCAATTCACTCCCCTGGTTATCTCCCAATATTCAGAATTGCTGCATTAGAGGTGGTAGAAGGGATCTCTCTAAAGGAACCATTCGTGCACCTGTCTCCCATTAATTTTTTTAATCCTTTTTGACCTTGCTGACACAATCCAACTCCCCACACAGTCCTGTGCTGCAAGTTCCAAAAATATAATCACCCACAAAGCACTTTATGTGTTTCAAACCAGTCCTCCTTACTCTCACCAAGTGACCCCAGTTCCAGCACAGCAGCATTTGGTGAGCAAAGCTCCACACTCAGCTCTCTTGCTGCCCTCATTTTGGGTAACACATTGGCAGAATCCTCCTCAGCTGCTGGTCCTCCACAGGAAAGAGTCCCAACCTTTTCAGTCTCTCTTCAAGCCATCAGCTCTATCTTCTTGCATAATTTCATTATTTTTCTCTATATCCTAATTGCATTTCACTCTCATGAGAAGCATTAGCTATCCCTGCACAAAAGACTTAATGGCCACAACACAGCATTCACTGCCTTGTTCTCACTGCCCTTCTTGATGCTGAGCCTTTCGTTGATTTTTTCAGTCTAGCAGCACTCAAAATTTAATATCAAAGAGCCATCAAAAACAACTATCAGATTTCTTTTCTGGCTTCTGATTGCCAGGACTGTTCAGGATCTTCACCCTGGCTGCAAGAACCAGCTGCTCCCTCAGTAAAGGTCACAAATTGTCACAGCCCTCCACAATCAACAAGATTGCTGTTACATCCCTCAAATGTTCCCCTAACAGAAATGGACCTTTTTAGCACCTCAAGAGCAGAGATTGCAATGTCCAACTTTCATTCCCTTTTCTGCACAACACCAATAAAAATGTTGCTTTCATCTCTCCTTCACACTGACTGCAAGGTCCCAGCATTTGTGGATGCAGGCTCCCACTTATAAAAGAATGTAAAAAGCAGAATGTGTACACAACCAAAAAAAAAAATTAACAAATAAAGCTTACCTGAATTGCAGGAGTGCCCAAAATATTCCACTGTTCCTTCCAATGGTGTTTTCATCAGAATTTTCAGTCAAGCAATTTCCCTGGGCTGTCCAGAGGACTGAAACAGACAGAATATATTGCTCAGGAAATAAAAATATTTTAAAGGTATATTAAAATCTTATAAAAACCAGTCAGCAGAGTAAGAACAATGCTTACCAGCAGCTGCAATGCCAATAAGCACAGAGGCAGTGTAGAAAGCCCATGTAGCTGGTTGGATAAAGACTGCAATGTATAGGCTAGAACAGAAAGATCATTTCAGTGAATACTGACTTAAAGTGGACAATACTCTTTAACAATCAGATACCTCACTTAGGTACTTCTAAATCAGCTACTCTTTCCTAAGGGATGTTGAAAAACAGGTTGCATGTGAAAAACCTTTTTACTCTTCTAAGCATATAGAATTTTTTTTTATATAGTTAATAATCTGAGACCATAACCTCAATTCTACAGTCAGCAAAGTCAGGAAATACTGTGAAAAATGTTTTTTTCCAGTAGGCTGAAGTATTCTACAGTGACACACTTGCAATATCTCTGTGAGATGTTTCTCTTAGCCAGTACAATTTCATGTATGGTACAGGAGACTTAGATGTGAAAAAATTAAAGGAATCATTCCAATGAAGCAGGCAAAACTTCAAAATTAATACTTACCTATAAAATAAACCACTAACAACCATGGAGAATTGAGGTCCCACTACTGCAACCAGTGAAGGTGATATAAGATTTGATGCAGACAATACTCCATAAATAATGGACATGCTACAAAAATAAAAAACAAAGATGATTAAATACTGAAAATAAAGTCCTATCCCCTGCAACTTATTTAAGAGTGATCAGTGGATTTCAAAATATGCAGTTAAGAACACACATAACTTAACAGTAAAACTTTGATGGTCAAACATTTCCTCACTTTCTTCTGTTCCCTTCTCCCACTGTACTCCACGTGGAAATAGGGGAGTGTACAGTGTTCCATGGATTGCTGAGTCCCAACCTATTGCAGGCAATGACATTTTGTAATTTACAGCATACATTTGTCAAACTGCCTGAACAGCAGTTATTGTATTTTGTACCCTGTACGTCTAAACGAGAATGTGCTAGAACCTCATTTATCTGTCAGTGAGGATTTTTCACTTTACAGACATATTTTGTGCCAGTGGAATTTTTAGTTTAAATTAAGACAGCAAACTCTTCAAAGGAATATTCAGGTTTTCCTACATGACAGATTAATTTGGCATGCAAAAGGCCCCTGATCATGCCTGACGAGTTTGACTTTGCCAGTGCAACCAAGGGAATGGATTTTTGTGGCTTTGCTTGTCTTTCTGACTGCTCCTTTCACATTCATGTTGGATTTCCTGAGAGCTGATCCACACCACCTGTCCTACACAAACACAGAGCGTACAAGGGCAAACAACCAAGGCCTGAGTTAGCAGTTCTATTTATTTTAAACTTCCACCTTCTTTGCCTCCTAAAGTAAAATGCTGAGAATGTGATGATGGTGGTTTTTCTCCCTATAAAGACAGCATGCAAACCAGCTATGTAGTTCAACTGGAAATAATTCAAAGCAGACTGTAAGAAGCCTGTTTTAAACTGCTTTAAGCGTGTCAATAAATTATGAAGTCAGCAGAACACAGCAGTCTCTTGAGAGTGTCTCCCTTCTGGATGAAACTATAACTGAGTTCACCCTGCAAGCTAAGTAAGAAGAAAATCTGTGTAATTACCTTGTGTAGCCACTGCCATGGAAGTCTGTGTTGTTTAAATTCGTGATGACCGTTTGCTGTGAGGAGAAGATCATACATTGTAACATGTTAGAATCTATCTTGTATTCTGAGAACACCTGCATGGGTTTGAAGTCAGCATCAAATATTATAATTATCCATTAAAAGACACTACAGAGTGCTTAAAAGAATCTAAAATGTTAATTACAACTCACACCACCTCCACAACAAAGATGCAGGAGATACTTGGCAGGGAAACATCTATGTTTGAACAAGAAATCAGTTATTTATGATTAAATCATAATTTCATAAGACACCTAAAATACTTTACAAAACTTTTGTTTCACTTAAGACCTCTCTTATGAGGCATGACTATATTATTTTTAAAAGTGGGGAAAAAAGGAGAAGTTTCAGAATAATCTTAACTTGACCTAACTGAATCTCTGATAAGCGTTTCCATTCTTTTCAGCTTCCCGTTATTTCCCTGCTCCTTTTTTTCCCCTTGATTCAGCTTTAGTGATCATGAGACCATGTCGTTAGTTGGACTGGTAGGCAGATCTGATTGAAAGTCACTCATAAAGACTTTTATGACAATTAATTACCTGATTGCATGATCACAAAGTCCAGTTCTGTGAGGTGTTGAATTCACTGCAGAATTTCTGAGACCGCTGGGCTGCACTTAAGAGCTCACAGAAAGCATCACACTGCACTAGGACTTACAAAAACTACCCCAAGTACTTATTTATATAATGCAGTGAAGGACATTTATCCGTCTGAACCCAGCAAGGGTCCTTCTTGCATGCAAGAACAGAGCTGTAAGACCTGTGGGCTCAAGAGGGATGTTGAAATCCAACTATCCTGAAAGCAGCTCAGAAAGTTAAAGGGCTAAGCCTGGCAGTAGCAGGAGTCTCAAAATTTAAATAGTAACAGTAAATTTGGATTACATTGTGCCCAATTTTTGCTCTGCAAAGAGACACTAAATAGCAGCAAATAACTCCTTCAGCTGGAAGGTGACTTGGCAGTTTAGCAATTGTAGAAGTCTGTTTGTCATGTGTTATACTCCCCCCTCAGTATCTAGTGTGTTAGATTAGAAAATAATAATAACTTAGGCAAATATTTTGAAAGGGATTTTACAGAATATAGAATACAGAATATGCAAGGTTCAGTGTAATTCAATTGTCCAACATTGCAACTGTCAAAGCAGACACTATTTTAAAGTTCAAGCATTTTATGAGAATAATTTCCTACTTTCTAAGCAATCAGGCACAGTTGTATCTGTAGCTATGTTATCTTAGAGAAATAATGTGCTGAATTATTTGGTTAAACATATTAATCTACTTTAAACTAAATGAAAAAAAAGATAAATGTCACCTTAGAAAATCCAAAACAAAGCAACATTAGAGCACACAAAAGACAAGCCAGGATTAATAATTGAGATAGAAACGTGGCACGTTTTGGAAGTCACACCTACCGCAATATTTCCACAGGATTGGAAAGCAGTGAATATAAACATAAATGAGACTCCCAAAATAATGATGTTGAAAAGCTTCTTTCCTTCAGAAGACATTTTGTGTTTTCTTCCCAAGTCCTCAGCTTCAGTCTGGAAAACCTCTTTTTTCTTTTAAAAGTTTCCTCTTAACCTCTGTTTAAAAATAAATAAATAAATAAATAAATAAATAAATAAATAAAATGTAAAAAAAAATAAAAGCAAGCTTCGAAAATTATGATTACTTAGAGCTATTTATTAGCTGCTAAAAATATAAATTAATCAAAAATTCTGGTAACTCTGTTAAATAATGTACAACGAAATCGATAACTTGGGAGGAAAAAAAAAGTCTGGTACAAAGGGTAAAGCCCCAGATTACCTGGTCCCATGAAGTTCCCAGGGCTGGCTGCAGTGTGTTGCTTCAGGACATCCCTTTCTCCAAAAGGAGCAGCTTTCCCAGTATCGAGCAGCTTAATCGGCTCACTTTCTTGCCATTGTTGGAATCAGAATTGTGGTCCCCGGCCTCTCAATCACCTGACGAAGGGAAGATGAGCCACTCGCACCCACGAATCATTTCCAAGCACAGCACAGGAAATAAGGAACATTTCGGTGTCTGGATCAGCTGACCCAGCCCCGACAGCCCTTGTGCACTATGGGAAATGCAGTTTTTACCAAAGCAACCTTTTCCTACTTGAAGGGGTGAAAATCTCCCAGCCCTTAAAATAAAATTATTTGTACCAGTTTTTGAGAATTGTAATTTCCAGTCACTACGTAACACCTGGCAAACCAACCTCCCCTCCCCCCCCCCCGACAAAAAACTCCTCACAAACCAAACCAAACCAAAAAATAAAAACACCACACAACTACAGAACCATGGAATCACAGAATGGTTTTGTTTGAAAGGAAACTTTAAGCCCATCTCGTCCCACCCCCTGCCATGGGTGGGGACACATTCCACTTGAACACCTCCAGGGATTGAAGTGACACTTCCATCTTTTACTTCATACTATTTCTAAATTATAAATTTAAGATCAAGTTGTCTTCAAGTCACTCTGTTAAAACATCAGCAAAACTGAGAGAGGATCAGCTATTGAATGGCAGCTTTTTCCTGTTACCATCCTTTGTCTGTTCTGTTAGGCCTCTGGGATTGAAGAATTCAACTAAATCAGTTCTACTTTAATGATGGCAAAAAAGAACAAGAAGGAAATGCAGAATTGATTGAAGTAGATGAAAAATCACCACATTTTGCTTTTGCTGTCTACAATAGAATGTCTAAAGAAACAGAGGTCTCAAAGAGAGAAAAGGATCTTAGCCCAAGAGTTAGAAGGGCTTGTTGAGAGTTCAAACCAGATCTGAAGTGGGATAAGGTTTGCTTGACCAACTTGATCACCTTCTACGATGAAACAACTGCATGGAAGGATGAGGGAAGGGCAGTGGATATTGTCCATCTTGATTCCAACAAGGTTTTCAACACTGTGTTTCACAATACCCTCCTGGGGAAACTCAGGATATGTGGGCAGTGGGCAGTGAAGTGATTGAGAACTGGCTGAAGGGAAAATCCCCATCATAATCAGTGGCACAGGGTCTATTTGGGGGTCACTCACTAGTGGTGTCCCCAAGGGTTGCTTAATTTCCTCCTCAATTACTTTGATGAGGGGTTAATGCCCCCTCAGCAAGTTCACTGATGGTACAAAGCTGGGAAGGGTGGCCGATAGCCCAGAGTGCTGTGAGCCCTTCAGAGGGACCTGGACAGGCTGGGGAGAAGGGCAGAGAGGAGCTGTCTGAAGTTCAGCAAACTGATGCCCAGGAAACTCCACCTGGACACGAGGCAGAATTTCTTGGGCAGTGACCAAGCTCTGAACAGATTGTCCAGAGAGGGTGTGGAATCTCCCTCACTGGAGATGTTCCGGAGCCATTTGGACACAATCATGTTTCATGTGCTCTGGGATGACCCTGCTGGAGCAGATAACCAGATAACCTCACTGTCATCTCTTCCAGCCTGACCCACGCTGTAGTTCTGTGAAATAAAATCAGCACCCCAGCTATAGTTACATATATTTAATACAAGTATTACATATTTTTTAAATTCCCAAACTGTAATTTTTTTTCAATGTCAGTGCTTATCAAATTAGCATGTAATTTTCACATGTGGAAGAAAGTCAGAGGCTGCTTTACAAAGATGCAACTAAAATATCAAGGTGAGGCGTCTTAACACAAGTAAACGTCTCTTCTTCCTTTTTAATGTTATTAATTTATAGTAGCAGAATTTTAAGATCCTCTAGGAATAGTGTCCCACTCATGTCTTTTCCCCCTTGTGCCAGTAAAAGCTTCCATCCTGGGCTGGAACGACTCCTTTGGCAACAGCAGCAACATGTATTGAAGTGACTGAAACTGCGAGGAAGAGGCATAGGAAACTTCCTCTGCCATTTTGGGGAAATCATTATAAACTTCAAATTTCTCCTTTGAAAAAAGGTTTCAGCAGATGAAACACAGAATTTCTAAATCAAAATTCTCTCATGAAAAAAACAGAACAAACTGAAGCAATACAAAATGTCAAATCAGTTTATTTCATTTCTGAAGTCATTTGTAGCAGGAAACAAACTTGCTTCTGGGTTTGTATCCATTTCACTGCTTATTTTTATATTCCTTCAGTGCAAAAAAATATTAAACACAATTATAGTAAGACTAAGAATTTAAATTCTCATACTGAAATTATTTTTCATATTGATACTGTAATTGGATTAAAGAGATCGGTAGAAAATAGTCTTATTATTTTTTAACATGGAACACCTGGGTAGAAACTTTCAACTTGTTTTGAGATGAGAACCAGGCATTTTACAGTTCAGAAACGGAGCCTCTTGGCATTTTATTAGTGCCTGAGGTGACAGAGCAACAACTTTTAGGGTGGGGGAGCAGCTTTCACGGAATTTCCTGGACTCTGAGAAGTTGCCTGTCACACTTACACAAGTGCTGTGCAAATCTTCTCCCTGGTTCCTCCACAGCACGAACTTGCAGAGCGGGCCGGTGTGAGGAGGATTTTACTATTTCCCTGCTGGGGTCTCACAGGCACCGGGAGCAGCCTGCGCTGCGGCGCGGATCGCGGCACACCCAGAGCTGCCGGGGCCGAGGCGGCTTCCCCCGGGCAATCGTAATTGGCTCCTCACACGGGCCCGCTCTGCAAGTTCGTGCTGTGGAG
>JAHLSL010000074.1:3575938-3593387 GCA_025920805.1 Petroica traversi
CGCCGCCGCCATGAATCACAAGAGCAAGAAGCGGATCCGAGAGGCGAAGCGCAGTGCCCGCCCCGAGCTGAAGGACTCGCTGGACTGGACCCGTCACAACTACTGCGAGACCTTCTCCCTCAGCCCCACCGCCTGCAAGGTGCGTCGGGCGGAGGCGAGCGGGGGCGCGGGGGAAAGAGCGGGGAGGGGAATGAAGGGTTTGGGATGGTGAATGGAGGAAATGGGAATGGAGGGGGACGCGACTGAGCGTGTCCTGCGGCGAACGGGAGAGAGACATGAGGGGAATGGGGGCCTGAGGGAGCTGGGGAGGGACCGCGATTGGAGGCTGGGGAGCCCTGAGGGGACAGGGATGGAGGGGGCGACTGAGGGGATTGGGAGTGCCTGAGGTGAAGGGGGAGCGGCGGGACGTGTGAGGGATAGCGGGAAGGGGCCGCTCCTGAGGCTGGGGTTGCCTCAGAGCTGGCGGCAGGGAGAGGGTTGGTGAGGGAGAGGACTTTCTTCCCTCCACGTGGCGAGGGGTGTGGGAAGGTCAGGGCCCGCCGGGATGGGACGGGCACCTGTATAATTCCCGGGAACACTTCCTGGTGTCCCGAGGGGGTGAAATGCAGCAGGGGATGTGTCAGCCGAAAGGGCAGGGTGGCCTCGCTGCCCGGGGAGCTGCCTCGCTGCGGAGCAGTGCCAAACGCTTCAGGCTGCGGGTGTCACTGATGTGTGCAGGGAGCGGGCCAGGAGAAATGGGGCTGCAGCCTCGTGGAGCTTAAAATAACACAGAGGCAGCTCCATACCCTCGTGGTGTGTGGAGCAAAGGATATGTTTGAAGGTCCCCCACAGGCAAGTACAGTCCTAGGACATACGTATGTCCTAATATCTGTCCTGCTTTCCTCCCTTGGTTTCACAGGATAACGTGGAGAGGGCAGATGCACTCCAGTTAACAGTAGAGGAGTTTGTTGAGCGTTATGAAAAGCCGTACAAGCCCGTGGTGTTGCTGAACGCTCAGGTGGGCTGGTCTGCCCAGGAGAAGTGGACACTGGAGCGGCTGAAACGCAAGTACAGGAATCAGAAGTTCAAATGCGGGGAGGACAATGACGGTTACTCTGTGAAGATGAAGATGAAATATTACATTGAGTATATGGAGACCACACGTGATGACAGCCCCCTCTACATCTTTGACAGCAGCTATGGAGAGCATCCCAAGCGAAGGAAACTTCTGGAGGACTACAAGGTCCCCAAATTCTTCACTGATGATCTCTTTCAGTATGCAGGGGAGAAACGACGGCCACCCTACAGGTAGGGTGACAGTAAGACAAAACTGGGTGTTTTCCAGCTCATTGGTTGTTTCTAAATACCTGGGGTTGTCTCACATGAAAAAGGGATGTTTTTGTATCATCTGTAATTCTGTGGGAGAGAAAGGCAGATTTGTGTATCACAGTTTTTCCTTTCTCCAGGGTTGCTACAGGTTTATGGTGTTGGGTTTTTCTCCACATTCTCTTAAGTCAGTTTACATCACTTCTTACATTATTCAAAAATCACATAGTTACTGAGAGTTATAAAGATCAGTTTCTTGCTGTAGTGGCTTTTGCTCAGGAACCTCAGGAACAGCTCCTGGTTTTTGCACCAGTGCCTTATGTACAGTGGGGAATTTTGTTTAATTATGAGCCACTCCTTTTAAGGTAAAGATCTTAAGCTAGATTAGGATCTAGTGTGGGCACTAGTTTTTAGCTCCCCTTCAGATGGTTTTGAGAGAGAAGAAGACTTCACATCTATGTAATTTTTTCAGCTCTTTCCTAATTTTTTGCTTCAGATTGGAAAAGGGTGAAATGACATTTCATTCATAAATTCAGCTACTTTGTATTTGGGCTTCTAGATAAAAAAGCCATTTTTATCTATGTTACTATGACACTTCAGAGCTGAACCCTCCCAAGTAATTAAAGTCTTTACAGTGACATTATAATTGTCAGACAATGCCTGTTGCCCTTTGATTGACATGAGGCTGTGATGTGGTTTATTTAAATAAAACTGAGCAAGAGCTCATGAGTATTGGCACTTTCCTCTGCACTCTCTCATGTGTCTGTAATCCAGTTGTGCTTCTGCAGGAGTGAAGCAAGAACCTGATTCCATTTGAGATCACTGAAGGAGGTGTCTTTACAGGGCTTTTTGTAATTCCTTTCTAAGAACATACAGACAGCGCTGTGGTTGAACACAAAACCATACTGGGTGTAGTCTCTGGTAGAAACTGAATACACTTAATGAACCAGAGATCATTTACCCAAGTTAGAGGTAAATTAATCTGGCTGTGACTCATTTATTTTGCTGTCTGTGTCCCCCACACCCTCCCCACCTACAGCCACATGCCAGTCTTTTTCCTCGTGATCTTGGTGTCCAACTTCTTGTATTTTATTCAGGAAAATGTGGGTTTCAGGCTGTTGAAGTTTTTTTTGAGAGCTGAGTGATGCATGAGAGCACAGTAATGCCTCCTGGAATTAGAGGGTTCATCTAGGTACAGAAATGAGTGTGCACTACTGTTAGAGCATAATTGAAAATCTGACAGGAAGTGCAAATCAAGTGAGGAGGATATGACCTGTACAGGTTGATCTCTGGATTGAGAGGTGTATATCCCTTAAAAGAAGACCTGGCACTGCTTGGGACATTTTTATTGGCATTGTTCCTCTTTAAAATAAAGACAGTAATTTTGGTAGCCCTTTACTGAAGCAGCTTAATCTGGGATTTGCTTTCAGATTGATTTGAGGAGTTGTGAAGTTTTTAATGGTAAATTTGATGTCTTGGTGCAAACTCTGTTTTCTTCATTGTAATTTAAAATATTTGGAGGAAGGTGCTGATAAATGTCAGTGTTGCTAAGTAAGGGTTTTGAAACCTTCCCTGTGTGTGTAGATTCAGGTTATTTTCAGGAAAATGGTATTGAGCAGTGCATCTGTCTTTGCCAGACAGAGCTTCAGGTGTATAATTTCTTCTGATTTCTTAATGAAAGTTTTGACTGTTCTGCGTGTAGTTTAATGAGGTTTCTAAGCATTATATTAATCTAAGGAGTGAGTTGGCAATATAAATGACAAACTCCTGCTTATTTGCATCTCCTTTGTAAAGCAGGAAGAAAGCAGCTTGAAAATCAAACATACTGTCCTAAGATTGATGTTGGCTGAGCCTTCAAAAACATCTTGATTTACACCTGCACTGGAAAGGGGAGATGGAGAACTTGCTGTGTTTTCTGAACCTTTGCATTCCTCTTGCTGGGTACCACCTGCCAGTCACTACACCCTGGAGGGATTGTGTTGGTGCTTTAGTTTCTGCACTCACTGCTGCCAGTTAAACAATTATTGTTGTTTTTTCCTCTTGATGCCTGGTATGAAGTCACCTCACGCTGCTTTTTTTTGGTGTGGTTGGTCTTACTGCTCTGTTCCAAGGGAAATGAGCACTTGAAGATGCTGCTGCTGTTACATACGTACAGTAGATGAAATTCTCCACTGGGAGAAATAAACTTTGTAAATGGGCAGTGGGAATATAAACCTCAAATCCTGAATGGTCACTGGAGAATAAGCTCCATGTAGTTAAGTGTTGGAATGAAAAGCCTCTTGTGAATGAACAGAAGGCACAGAGAGAGGCCAGGGTTGCATAACTTGCTCTGTTCCTTGTGTTGCCTTTTGTTCCTCATTGTTCTGCAGTTCTGATCTGTTTGAGCAGCAGATTTTAGAAAACCACTGGAGAATCCCCCTGCCTAGAAAGAATCACAGCACAGGCTGTTGGGATTCAATCACGCTCATAAACTTTGGAATCACCATTTTACTGAAGAATTGTTTAAAACAAAATACAGCTATGGCATATAAAAAGTCATCTTCACTTGCATGTCCCACAGTCATTCCTGTCCCAATTCATACTGGTTTTTAGGTTAAACTCCTGTTGCATCTTTTGGCTGCAGTGTGAACTTAACAAAATCAAGAATGTAAATGAAGGAATTGTAATTACTTTAATTTCTAATTGAATGTGCAATGAACAGCTGTAATTCTGTGTCTGACATGAAAAAGGAGAGCTACCTGCCTGCTCTATGACTAAAGCAGTTTTCTTTGCCCCCATGCAGGTGGTTTGTGATGGGCCCACCTCGTTCTGGAACAGGAATTCACATCGATCCCTTGGGAACCAGTGCATGGAATGCCTTGGTCCAGGGACATAAGCGTTGGTGCCTGTTCCCAACCAGCACACCCAGGGAGCTGATCAAAGTCACACGGGAAGAGGGAGGGAACCAGCAGGACGAGGCCATCACCTGGTTCAATGTCATCTATCCTCGGACACAGCTTCCCACCTGGCCCCCCCGAGTTCAAACCCCTGGAAGTCTTACAGAAACCAGGAGAGACAGTCTTTGTGCCAGGTGTGTGCACATCTCTCCAGGAAGGAAATCTGGGAGAAAAAAAGTGTATATTTAATATCCTTGTGTAATAGAGATGAAGGGAATATTTCAGCTTTCTTGTATGTCCAATCTTTTACCAAACAAACTGAGCTCATTTTGAGACTATTCAATCACTTTCTGAATGTCTCAAAACATGGATGACCTGTGGCATAGGATTGCATGGGATATAGATGGCAAAACAAGTGGGATTTGAGTTGTAGCATCACAGGAATGTAATCTGAACTAAATTGCAGTAATAAGAAGTTGTCAGGGCATAAATAATGGCATAAAATAATGGTGATGTTTGAGTCCCAGTAGCTCTTAGACAAACAGCTTGAGTTTATACATACTGGAGCAAATTCATGACTGAATTTTGCATATGAATTTTTCTTAGCTGTTGGAAACAAACTACTTAAAGGCACTGACACCTTCCACCCACCTCTCTATGGTTATGCCTCATTTTGCATTTGAAATCAAAAGCTAAATAAAGCTCTTCTAAAGATGCCCTTCCCTGTGAGTGGCTGCACACTGTGTGCCCATTGTAACTGGGGGGTGAGGTGAGTTCAGTGCCAGATTCTAATCTCTAAATCTTGCATCATTTATGTGCAGCTTAGCCCTTAGTTTCTGTCCACACTGCTTGTCTGTACACCCAGCTGACTTGGTGTGTGAAGGGTGCCTTGTGATTGTCTTGGCACTTATTAGTGACTCCTGAGTGTACCTTCTGTTAAGAGTTTGTAGCTGTCAAGATCCATTAAACTGTTCCCTCAGTCTTTTATGAGGCTCTAAGTGGGTTGTAAGAACTCCACTATTTTTATCCTGTGTGGAGAAACAATTTTGCATCTATTTTTAAATGAAAGGTTAGTCTGTAGTCATAAGAACCTTGCAAAATCAGCGTGGAAAGTGCTCTCCAGCTGAACAGAAACAGCTCTGTGCAGTCTGGGTTACAATGGCTGTTGCTGTTAAATAAACTGTCAGCAGCCAGTGTGGTGCTGTCAGGTCACATCTTCAGTCCTCTGTGTGAGCTGGGTAATTTGGTCAGAGTGTGGAGAAGCCTTCTGAAACAAGAACTTGTCAGGCACTGGGGTGAGAGCTGAAATAAGACTGAGGAAAGATGATGTGTTGGCAAACTCACCTGGGTTTGGGCGATAATGTCCAGCTCCTCCAGCACTGTGGGAAATGGGTTCTTGGCTGTTCTTGAATTTGCTCTCTGCCATGCAGCCACCAATGGTCACTGGTGTTGTATTTTAGGTGGCTGGTGGCACGTAGTCCTCAATCTTGACACGACCATTGCCATCACACAAAACTTTGCCAGCTGTACCAACTTCCCAGTGGTGTGGCACAAGACAGTAAGAGGGAGACCTAAACTGTCCCGGAAATGGTACAGGTAAGAGATTTAGTGGCTTGCTTTGTACATTCTCCATTGAAAACAAAACCTAAAAATATTCATTAACATTACAGTTCAAGGGCTAACCCTGAACTTTCAACTGTATTTAGGATCTTAAAGCAGGAGCATCCTGACTTGGCAGCCTTGGCTGATTCAGTTGACCTGCAGGAATCTACTGGTATCGCTTCTGACAGTTCTAGTGATTCTTCCAGTTCCTCAAGTTCCAGCTCCTCAGACTCTGATTCAGAGGTAATGCTTTTTACTGCAATGGGTGATCTATATTCTGCAATTACATTGTTTTTTCCATGTGTGATCCTGTGCCTTCATGCTTATGTTAATGTCTTATGGAATAAATTAGTGGGAAACGGGTAAACAAATCTACATGGTGGAGGAGCCTGTGGTCTCAGCAGGTTCTGTTTGCTGAAGCCTCTCTTTGCATTGCTAAATGGATTCATTCTGTTTGATCCATGTCTGTATTATATATGAATTTGTCACTAATTTAGCTTGTGGGAAATGGCTGCAAAATGAATGTTCTTAAAATTGGGAGAGGGAACAATATCCAAAATAGGTCAGTTATGACATGGAACTTTTCTCAACACCTAAATCCTTCAGAACCTGGAGTCTTCTCTTGGAAGACGAGGTCCTTCTTGGGACTAAAAGTGACACATTCATTGTCTTGCCTCAAGTTAGCTTTAGTCAGTGATGAAATCTAAGAACGTTTTATCCCTGATTTTTAAATGCTTAATTTAAAATTTCCTTGATGTGTCTAGCCTGAAACAACACATTCTTTGAGCTCAGGGTTGCTGAGTAGCTCTTGTGGTGAAATGCACAGCACAGGCAGTTCATGAGGTTCCTCTGAATTGTGATTTCTTCTTTCCACCCCTCAGTGTGACTCTGGCTCCGAGACAGAGGGGATGATGCACCGCAGGAAAAAGCGGAGGACATGCGGAATGGTGGGGAACGGGGACACAACTTCCCAGGACGACTGCGTGAGCAAAGAGCGCAGCTCCTCCAGGTGACCCCAGGGCAGCTGTTGGTTTAAACAAGCACAGGACAATATGAGGGAAAGCTGGCACACTTCAGATAGGAGATTCCTCAGGAGAGAGGGATGGAGAGCAAGGGATTCCTCACAGGACATAAAGCAGTTGACCAGTGGTGTCTTCCCTTCATGAATTATTTCAGTTGTTCAAACAGAAAACTAAGATTATCGATGTTTTTTTAAAAATCAGGGGTTTTATTTAATAAACAGTTTTATTACTTTTCCTAGTTGTCTCTTTTAATAGATGAAAGGATTTGATTTTATCTTTGTTTAATGGGCGAGGTGGGATGCTTTAACTGCTCTTCAGAGAGCACAAACGAATAGTGTACAGTTAAAGATGAAGAATGGTCAGGCAGCACTCAGGTTTCAATGTCTTGTTCAAACAGAAAACCTTCAAGCAATTGTGTGGTTTCTCTTACTGCTGCTTGGATTATATCAATTTGTTCCACTGCTTTATCTGTTAAAGGCAAAATTCATCCCAAATTCCAGATGTCTGTGTTTACATTTAAAATAAATTAGTAAATAAACACATAAATATTGAGCAAGTTTCAGTTAGTGTGGAAAGAGGCAACATTAATATTGCAAAATCAGGGATAGATATGCTTAGGGTAAAGTTGCTGAGGAAAGCAATTATCTGGACTGGCCAGGTTAAAAACAGTGGAGCACTGGGAATCTGGGAGTATACTGCAGGGAAGAACTTAAACAGTCTTTGCTAAATGAAGCATTTTTCTCATACAGCAGAGGCTTGCCAAAATTCTTAAGCAAATCCCTTGCAGCTTGGTTAACCAGTGCTGCTGGATTGGCTGCCTGCCTGCATTAGAGTGCCTGAGCCGAGCTCTTGGATGCTCCAGGTTTGGCATGGATGCAAGTGCTGTGGTGGCTTAGTGTGTGGCTTGCTAAAGGTGTGCAGGCAGTCCCTACACTGGGAAGTCAGGAATCATGCTGGAACATGGACTTCCTCAGGTGAATGACTGCTGCACACCTGTGTGCTCCTGTAGATTGCTCTCTTGTTTCCAGCAGCTGCTCATAACTGAATACAATTGAATTACAAGTACAGAGCATCATTAAAGGCTGGGGAGAACTGTACTGACTGACTCTTTTGCCCTGGAGGTTGCCACAATTTGCTTGTTATGACATTGTCAAATCCCATTTTGGCAGCCAGTAGTGTAACTTCAGGCAGGGAATGAGCAGCAGAAGAGAACAAACCTCAATGCAGACCCGGGTTTTAAAAAAAAAATCTCTAAAAATGCAGATCACGACACAGATCTGTTCTCCTGAAAAACCCATGCATTTTAAAATTATTTCCCATTCAAATTTTGAAATGAATACCCTAAATATTAAAAATTAGCACCTTGCCTAGAACATTTGCTTTCTGGGTTTCACTGTTCTTCCTCCTGTATGTTGATTGTTTCACTCTGTGAGGGTGGGTGGGTGTTCTGTTCCAGCTGTGTGATGGCTTCGTTGCTAGAAACGTTTCCAAACATGAAATCTTAACCCTGCTTGTACAATGCTGGTGGAAGAATAAGCCTGACATTAATCTGCATGCTGGGATCTTGTGCCCTGATACGAGGGGAATGCTCAAAGGCAGTTGTACCTTTTTTTTGACAGGATTAGGGAATCTTGTGGAGGCCGCAGCTACCCCTGAGGGATAACACCACCTGCCCAGAGGCAGCTGCCAGTCGAAGCTCCGTTAGCAGCCAGCCAGCTCTGTTCTACCCCCTTCTGCTTCTGTTTCTCACACTCCTTAAGTTTTTGTCATTCTTCCTCGATCCTGACATCTTCGTTACGTGCTGTCCAAGGTTGGCTCCTGAATAACCTGTAGGGGAGTGCCCCGACCGCATCCTTTGTGCAATGCTTTGTCCCCTCTGCGCCCGGGCGAGTGCACTACAGCCCAGCTGTGGGTAAGGACATGCCAAGTATTTAATGGGTCACAGAACTGGCAAAGAAGACAATGGTCAGTTTTTAAAGAACTCTTTTAAAACCAGCAGGTCAATGTGAAAACCTGCCTTGCTGCGACACTGTCATATGTTTACATGTTGTCCTGTACACTTGAGGAAAGGAACACCAGCCTTTTTGGCCTATGGGAACATCCAGCGGATTTCGCACCAGAATTTTGGGAAGGACAAGGAAGAAATGAGCTTCTGCAAGAACCGAGCTGTGGAAAATGGATCCTTGTATCTTACCCTGCTGCAGGAGAACATTGCTGTCAGGGCTGGCGCTTCCAAGTGTGTGTCTCATAAAATCCTGGAAAACGGGCACTTGGGAAGAACCCATCAGTATCATTGAGTTCAACTCCTGGCCCTGCACAGAAACCAAGAACTTCACCCTGTGCCCAAAAGCATTGTCCACACGCTTCTTGAACTCAGACAGGCTCAGTGATGTGACCACTGCCCTGGGGAGCCTGTCCCAGTGTTCAGCCATCCTCTGGGTGAAAAACCGTGTGATACCCAATCTAAACCTGCCCTGACTCAGCTCCAGCCGTTTCCTTGAGTCCTGTCACTGGTCACAAGAGTGAAGAGATTGGTACCTGCCCCTCTGCTGTGCCTCATGAGGATGCTGAAGACTGAGGTCTGACCTCAGTCTCCTCCAGGCTGAGCATACCAGGTGCCCTCAGCCACTCCTCATACAGCTTCTCGTCCTGACCCTTCACCATCCTCATGGCCTCCTTTGGACGCTCTCCACTGGCTTAATGTCTGTTAGATATTGTGCTTCCCAAAACTGCTCCCAGGACTTGAGGTGAGGCCACCCCAGAGCAGAGCAGGACAATCCCCTTCCATCCCTGGCTGGTGATGCTGGGCCTGACACCCCTAGGACACAGTTGGCCCTCTGGGCTCCAGGGCACTGCTGGTTCAGATCCAGCTTGACACCAACCAGGACTGCCAGATCCCTTTCCACAGCTCTGCTCTCCAACCTCTCGGTCCCCACTCTGTCCCCTCAACCAGGAGTGCCCAGTCCCCAGGGCAGAATCCAGCCCTTGGCCTTGTTAAACTCCACATGGTGGGGGATTGCCTGTCTCTCTAATTGGTTGAGGCCTCTCTACCCTCGAGGGAGTTGACAGCTCCTGCCAATTTAGTGTGTTGGCAAACTTAATATTTCTTCCAGTCCTGTGTCCAAGTCATTAATGAGGACGTTGAAGAGCACAGGGATGAGGATGGACCCTGCAGGGTCCCTGAGGATGAGCCCCACAAGTGACCAGTGCCAGCCTGGTGTCACCCCAGGCACTGTCACCCTTTGTGTCCAACTTGTGAGCCAGCTGCTCACCCACCATGTAATGTGGTTAACCAGTTGTGGGTTGGACAGCATCCAAAGCTTTGCTGAAGTCCAAAAGGTGACATCTGCTGTCTTTCCTAGATGAACCAGGTGTCACCTGAACCCTGTCACAGGAAGAGATCAGATTCAACAAGCAGGACCTTTCCCTCATGAAGCTGTGCTGGCTGTGACTGATGCCTGCATTGTCCTCCAGGTGTTTTTCAGTTCTTCCCAGAATCATCTCTTCCATGATTTGGCCAGGCACTGAAGTGAGACTGATAGACCTGTGGTTTCCAGGGTCCTCCTTGTTCTTGAAAGTGGGACAACATTCTCCAGCTTCCAGTCAGCTGGGACCCTTCTGGATTCCAAAGACTGCACAAAAATCATTGAGAAGTTTTGAGATGACATCAGCAGTATCTTGAGGATTCTCAGATTAATCCTATGAGCCCCCATGGATTTTTAGAGATCCATCTGGAGCAGCAGATCCCCCACAAGTTTGAGGTGGACTGGGAGTTGAACGTTCTCAGTCACAGTCCTCCAGCTCAGGGCACTGAGACCCCCTTGGTCCATGATCTGCTGAAGACAGAGGCAAAGAAACATTAAACAGCTCTGCCATGTCTTTGTCCCTGTTTATGAGGTGACCATCCTCATCCTGGAATGGGCCAGTGTTATTTCTAATTTGCCTTTTGCCATTAATATAGTTGAAAAAACTCTTTTTTATTGTCCCCCACGGTTCTGGCCACTTTCACCTCCAGTTGAGCTTTGGCCATATGAATTTTCTCCCTACAGTGGCAGCAGCATTTCTGTGTTCTTTCTGTGTCACCTTACTTCCACTGGGCAAACACCTTCCTTTTAAATCTTGTTTGCAAGAGAAGATCCCTGTTCAGCCAAGGAAGGGAAGGTGATGTGAATGCCCGAAGCACAGAAGCAACTTCAGCAGAGGTCACCACCAACCTGAAGCATCTTTTGTGGTCTTAATCTGCGTGCTCCATGCACACACCAGAGGTGCAACACCTGAACCAACAACAGTCCATCTCCTTCCACTCTGTCTGTCAGGGTGACAGGTAACAAAGCTGCACTAGCACCTTGTGATGGGAAGCTCAATGGAGCAGGAGAATCCTGGAGTTTTCTTGCACAGCAAAAATTGGGGCGGTGGGGGAAAGTCAGCATTTGCCAGTAATTCCAATCCTTCAGGTGCAGGTATGATGTTTAGCACAAGGCAACTGCTGATGAAATCTGACTCTGGCAGGATCACATTTACTGGGCTTGAAACACCAGTTTTGGGGCCATGTGCTTGCTCAGGCCAGTGTGGTTCACATCACTAAATGGCTTTTCTTTGATGTTATGGGTTCAAACCTTTTTGAAAGTTGCAGTGCCAAATTGAAAGGACTGAGGAGGGGGACATGGTGTTGTTTTTTGCTTTTTAAAAATGCAGTGTGTTGCTTAAGTCTGTGTAGATGCATTTGTATTACACCGGGTGAAGCTGTCACCCCAAGGGATCTGATGGAGCTGCTGGTTTGTTTTATTAGCAGGGGTTTGTGCTGGTGGTGTCAATGGTGTCTCTGTGTAGCTGAAGGTGCTGCCAGGAAATCTGAACTTCCATGGGCTGCTTCCATGGGTGCTCTTCTGAGCCCTAGGAGGTGCATATAGAACTCACTTCAGGTGCTCTTTGGGAGAGGAAACTTGACAGCAGAACTGCTGTGCGTGTAGTAAACACACAGCAATGGCCCAGGCACTGAGAGAGCAAATTAAAGAGAGATTAAAGCCTCAGCTGTGATTTTCTTAAATGTGTTTGGTTTAGTGGAACCTGGAGCATTGCTTTTCTGGGTTCTCTGATCCTTTTTAACCTTGTCTCTTCCTTCTTTAAACACTCCTGGGCTACATCCTTTGCTTAGAGGAATCCTAAATATGTTTGTCAGGATCTCTGTTTTTGACTGTTCTGTGCCAGTCAGTTTGTGTAGGAGCAGTGTGGTGGTGGGGAAATGGAGAGAGGGAAAGTTTATTGATACATTCTTCAGCTGTCCAGACTCCCAAATCTCCTGTGAATGGATAGCCAGGCATAAGCAAGCATACTTGCTCTGTAGCCACTGCAGATTCTTCCAGAAGATTACTTTAAAAAGCCTCCAACTTCTCCAACTCCTGGCATTTCTGGCCAAGGCTGAACAGCCTGGAAGCCTACACAGTCTGTGTGTGTCCTCTCAGAGCAGGCTGCAGCTGCTGCCTTTGGAAGAATGTGAGGCCTGGAGAGGTGAAGGCTCACAAGACTCAGCTCTGTCACAGTGAGGGGAGTCCTTGGAGAGCTGTCCCTGCCCTCTCTGGTGGCTGGGCAGCACCTCAGAGAGGTGCAGCTGCATTTGGCACATGTGGTTCAGTTTGCACAGTCTTAAAATCTAATGTGAAATCTAATGATTGCTGTGCTGGGAATGTCACAGCTCTGCCTCTAGAAGCACAGTGGGAAGATTCAGTGTGCAGAGCATTCTTCCACACCTGTGAACTCTTCCATGGTGAGAAATAAAGAAATTACAGGTGAAGCCTGTGTTGGTGTGACACTCCTCACAGAAAAGCTGCTTGTTTACAATGGATTGCAGGCATCTTCATACCAGCAACTCTCCTGACTGCTCCACAGGGCACTTCCTGCTGTGAAACAGTGTCTGTGCAGGCGACCTGGGAATCAGGACTCTGGGATCTCCAGTTCTTCCACTTACAGCTTTTGCCTCAGCCACTTTGGTGAGTCTTTGAGCAGTGAGGAAAATCCTACCTCACAGGGCTGTTGTGAGGCTGAACTGTAATTCTGTGTAAGATGCTTTGAAGCCATCCACCGACAAAAAGTGTTCATCCTGAGCAGCCTGAGACTTCTGAGCCTGGTGGGAGCTGTTAGTAGCAGAAAACATTGGGGATGTTGTTCAACACTCTTGGCCACGTGGTGTTCTGTGCTGGCCCTTCCAGAGCTCTGTGTGGTTCATAAATTGTAGCAGAACAAGACTTTCTGTTTTCACCAGGGTTGACTGTTGCTGTTCCATGGCCTGCTCTAAACAGGAGCTCCTGCTAGAGCAAGATCTATTTTTAAATAGGACTGGATGCAATTCTCTCATCAGGGAGTCAGCTTCACTGGCCTTACAGGAATGGGGGGAGCTGGTGCTTCCCAGGCCCTCGTTGCAGGCTGGATGAGTGAGGAACAGTTAAAAACTGCCTCACTCTGTGCTGGTGGGAAGCTGGCTGGGGAGAGTGGGCTCTGGGCTCTCATTTCTCCAGGCTTGTGCTTCTTGAGGCATCCATGTCTCTCGTTCCAACCCTGCTGCTTTTGTACTCTGAAGCCCAGGATGCAGCTGGTCCAGCACCCCGTGGGCCCCTCATTTCCTTGAGCAGCAGCACAGCTTTGCCTCAGCCCCCTGGGGCTTTAGGGGATGGACAGAGAGCCTCGAGCTGGGTGTCATTGTCACAATCCTGCCTGTGCTGGGAGAGGTGATGGGGTCTGGGAGCTCTGGCTGTGCTTTTGAGCCTATTAATGGACACAGGCTGTGAGTTCAGGAGGAAAGGACCCAACACTTAGAACCACAGATGTGGATGAGAGGCACCAGTCCCAGCACCTGTTCCCTGCATAAGTGCTGTGGGAGCAGGTGATGCTGAGAAGCCCCTGGCAGACCTTCCTCCCGATTCCAGCTCGTGTGTGCTGGCTCCAGTTTGTCTTCTCAGTTACATCAAACCTCTCCAAATGCTTCAAGGAAAGACAGCAATCTCTTTCATAGTTAACCTCTGTTCTCTTCCCTGAGTCCCAAGCCATCGTGGGCTGGGAAGAGAGACTGTTGGCTGAATCCAGTCTGAAATGCGTGTGTGGGCACATTGTAACGGGAGGTTTTTGGCGTCTCCCTTGCAGAGGGGGGGAAGGAAAGTGTTACCCATTTGTGTGACAGTCCCACTGTCAGCTCCAAGCCCTGCCACTGCCCTTAGCTGCTTTTATCACCCATCCAGCAGAGCTGGGATACTTGTCTTGTTTGGATGATTGTGGTTTTGCTTTTTATTTTAAATAAAATCAATTATTTTGCATTATCCTGTCACTTCCTTTCATACTGTGATCTGAAAAAACCTTACAAGTGTGCACCTCTGTTTCCCAAAATGCTAAATGTGTTGGGAACAACTCTGGGGGTGCTTGAGAGTTTGCACATCTGTACTGGGGCATGGTTTGGAATATGCTGGGTTTGCACTGGCTTTGGGAAGTGGTTTTTGTTGATAGATTTATTACTAGACTGCCTCACCTGTTCTTTGGCCCTGGCCTGGCCTCCCCAGTCTGTCACAGGAGGTTTCTGTGTTGTGTTTTGCTGCCATCTCACACTGGCAAGAGCGGGTTTCATTTCCCAGATGCTGTGTGCTGCTCTGGGAGGGCCACCTCGGTGATCAGAGGGATGGAACACTTCTCCCATGAGGGAAAGCTGAGAGAAATTGGATTGTTCAGCCTGGGGAAGAGAAGCCTCTGGGGTGATCTAGTTGTAACCTGCTCCCTGGAGAGGACCTACAAGAAGGATGGAGAGAGATGTTTTCATGGGCCTGGAGTGAGCGGACAAGAGGGAATGGCTCCACACTGACAGGGAGTAGGTTTAGCTAGGATATTAGGATGGAATTCTTCCCTGTGGGGGTAGGGAGGCTCTGGCACAGGTTGCCCAGAGAAGCTGTGGCTGCCCCATTCCAGGAAACTGTCCAAGGCCAGTCTGGACAGGATTTGGAGCAACCTGGGATAGTGGAAGGTGTCCCAGCCAGTGGCAGGAATGGAACATGATGAACTTTAAGGTCCCTTCCAACCCAACCCATGCTGTGATTCCATGATTCTAAATAAGCCCCACAGTGCAGAGGGGCTCTGTGGAAAGGCTGTACTCCAAGCAGAGAGGGCAGAGCTGCCTCAAGGAACCTGGTTGTGAGGTGGAACAAGGACTGGGAAAGTGGAAAAACATTAATATTTTGTCAGTGAGCTTTGCTGACACCAGTAACTGTAGGTGAATAAGCTGGAACAGAGTGTGGGACAGCAGCACTGAGGCTTTTGAAATATTTATAGCAATATATTGTAAAATGAAACACCTCAAAGAGTAAATGGCTTTGTGGCAGCAGACAGGCAGTTCACTCATTTCCACCTATACCTCTGTCCTCCCATTCCCAGACACTGCTGGAAACATTCTTCTTCTCTAGTATCACCTATAAAGCCTTTTTTTCTTCTTTCTTTACAGTTGCCCTTCAGCAGCTCTCCCCATGCCCAGCTCGCCTCTCCTGCTTGACACACAATTAGTGAATGAGCTCCTCCTCTCCTTGTGGGTGATCCAGGTGTGTCTGTGCCTGGCATTTAACAAGTCCCCATTCCAGAAAATGCTGTGAGTTAACAGTGGCTGGAAACTCTGTACAGCCCCTGTAGAAATGCATTTATAACTGATCTCTCTTGCTTTTCAGTCTGGAGAGGCAATTTAGGTGCTTCAAGATAACCTCACTGTTCTTCCTCATTTGCAGGTATTGCTGGTACCTCCTGCAGTCCCTCTGTGGCTTTGCAATCAGGACTTGATTTATTTTGATTCCTCTTGATTTATCCACACATCTTCCTTTTTGTGACAGTTGCAATTTCATTTCAACGAGGAGGATGACACACTGATACTTTAATTACTGCTGGGGAGCCCACAGGTTGGCTGTGCCTTTGCCAGTGATCCTGCTCTTTTCATCCAGTCTGATGCAGAAGAAAATAACTCCTGTTTTTTCTTTTGTGGCAGTTGGAAAGCAAGTAATGGAGCAGGGCTGTGTCCCTCCTGCAGTGCCAGGCATGGCACTGAGCACAGCTGCATGTTCAAGACTGGTTTGGGGTTAATGAACAGCATTGCAGCACATGTTTTTCCTTCAAGGCACATAAAGACTCCTCTGTGAGGCTCCACCTCCTCTGGTTCTGGAGAAGTTTGGCTCGAG
The DNA here is from genome assembly GCA_025920805.1 of Petroica traversi. Taxonomy (NCBI): domain Eukaryota; kingdom Metazoa; phylum Chordata; class Aves; order Passeriformes; family Petroicidae; genus Petroica; species Petroica traversi. Next base: position 3,591,935 of record JAHLSL010000074.1, read on the forward strand.
GCAGGTAGAGCTGGCTGGGAATGCATTCAGAGGGAAATAATCATTCCACGTCCCTTCTGGTCTGAGACCTGGTGGTTCCCACCTGTGTGTGGTGCCTGTGACCGTGTGTGTCCTGTCCTGACCTTCAGCAGAGGGGCCTGGAACTGGGGGCTGCTACTGGTCCCAGCTGTGCTGACTGGGAAAGGCAGACTGGGACTGAGGAGAATTGCAGAATTGCTTTTCTGCTGCAGCGCTGCCTTGTTTAGACCCAAGGCTGTGTCATTTCTTAGCTGTTCCACTGCAGCTGGGGCTGGAATGGCTGCCAGTATCCAAGAGGTTTTGGATCAGTGTGGGCTCGAGGGCAAGGCCAGTTGTACTGGTTTAAGACTTTGAAGACCCTCAACAGCAACTCAGAGCCTGCCCTGGGTCAGGGATGAGATTGTAAAATTAATTAAGTTGTTGAAAGAGGTGTGTGGATGAGAGCAGAGGCCTCACAAACAGAGGGGATAGTGACAGGAGCTTAGGGAGAAGTATGGAAACAAACACTTCCAGGAGAACTCTTGGGTTGGATCATTTCTTTGATGGAAGCAAGGTACGGCCATCCCCACCCCAAGGCTGAGCCCTGCCATTTGTGGATTCAACCCAAATATCCCTGAGCCAGCACACAGCAGGTGCCAAAAGGCAAATGAGAAGCCAGCCAGGTAGGGGAGTGACCTCCAAGCCTGATGAACAGTGAGAGGCATTTTTGGGGATTGCTTCTCGTTTCTGGCATCAAGACAGGGCAAGGAAAAAGTGTTATCCATGACTGGGAGTGTGACTGGGGCTTGCAGAAATAATCCAAGTTTGGAACAGTTGTAAGACTGGTCTGTGCTCAAACTTTATGTGAGGGGAAAATGGGTTCTGGGAGGATCTGGGAACATAAACTCATGTATTTTTCCCTTGGAAACCAGCACGTATCTGCTCCCCTCACTGCACAGGGGCTTGTGGAGCCACACTCGGGTTGTGGCTGGGATGCAGAGTGGGTGTTGGAGCTCGGTGACCTCCTTGCTTTGGGTGGGAGGGAAGCAGAGGACCTGGGAACAGCTCCTGCCTGTACCTCTCACAGGCTGCCGGACCCTGACAGAGTGTGGTGTGTTAGATCAGATCCTTTCAGTGCCTCCAGGAGGCTCTCCCGACGCTCCCACACCCCATTCCCGGATCCGGGGAGCGCTGCCACCCGCAGGGGCCCGGGCAGCAGGAGCCAGCCCGGCTCTGCCCCTCCAGCAGGGAGATTTGCAGCGCAGCATTTTCCGTGCCGGGGCTGTTTCCCGGAGCAGTTGTCATCGCGGCGCTCCTGAATCCCTCTTTGTTGGCAAAGCTCTTCAGCTGCTGCCGCCTTGGCTCCGCCGCTGCGGCCCGGAGCTGGCGGCCGTGTGAAAGCGGCTTCTGTGCGGGGCCGGGGCTCTGGGGACCGTCCCCAGACAGCCCCTGACCG
>JAHLSL010000074.1:3603387-3672858 GCA_025920805.1 Petroica traversi
CCGCCCCGACAGCTGCTGCGGCAAACAAAGATCTCATTGCCGAGCCGCGTGGCCCCGGGGCCCGGCAGCTGCCGCCCAGCGCGTCCCCTCGGCTCGGCAATGAGATCTTTGTTTGCCGCAGCAGCTGTCGGGGCGGCCCGTGTCAAGTCTCCTCCAGATGCTCCCGGATAATGACGTGCGGGGCTCCATGCAGTGCTGCTTCTTGCTTTTTATTTTCTCCTGCGGGGAGGTTTTCGTGGTGGCCGGCGTGCTCCGGAGGGATGCGGGTTTGGACAGAGCGCTCAGGTCTTTTCGTCTCCAGTTGTTCCTTCTCTCGCTCCCAGCTGCTCAAATCTCTCCCTACATTCCCCATGGTGTCCTCTTTGGTGTCCAAGCCTCCCAGTGTTGTCCCAACGCTTTCCCCCTCCCTGTTTTGGCTGCAGGACACCAGGAGAGCAGCACCCGCTGGCCATGGCAGGGGCTGAGAGCTCTGAAATTTGGGGCTGCTCCAGGTAGAAAGGGCTCTCCTCTCCTCTCCCGCTCGCAGGGGCTGTGGGCACAGCCAAGCTCGAGGTGGGGTTTTGTCCCTGCTGGCATTTCTAGCCAGCCCAGAGCTGGTATTTCCCTGCAAGGCCAAGGCACACGGTGTCCCTGCTCCCTGCCCACGCGTATCCTCCTCCACAGCCCTCCAGGCACAGCAGGGAAACCTTAATCTGGGAAGGTTTTGGGCAGGGAAAGCTGGCTGTGCACGGGGGAGAGGCCATCCACAGCTGCTGTGAGGCTGAGATGGCTGGGAAGCCCCAGCCCCAGGATTGCAGGAGAGGATGGGGGGGTTTCCAGGGGTGTTTGCCTGTGATGGAGAAGGCAGCTGGCAGAGCATTAACAACCCGAGCGTGTCCTCTGCCTTCCTGCTCCTCCTGAGCTGCTGCATCAGCATCTCTGGAAGCTGCCTGAGCCCTGCCAGGACACACGGGCAGCCCAGCCTGGGGCTGGCAGGGCCAGTCCCCCTCACTGATGGCTCCTTGCACTGGTCCCATCCCATGGGCTCACGAGCTCCAAACCCTGGCTCCAGGGCTGGGCTCGTGGATCAGGGGCAGCGCAGGCTCAGGCACGGGACAAGGTGGGCTATTGGCCACATCCAGCACTTGTCCATGTACGCTGATGCTGCCAGGGCTGCTTGGTTGAGCACAGGGAGGGCTTGGGGGTGTTTGCCTCAAAGCTTTTGCCTTTTTCCAGATACCACCATTGGGTGCCTCGCCTGGATCCAGCCTCGGGCACACAGGACAAGCAGAGGACACGAGTGGCCACGCAGCACTTTCCAGCCATGCAGAGGTGTGTGGGAGGGAGAGCCAGCCCGGGGAGGGTGGCACGGCACTCAGTGTGGGACATTGTCCCAGGGTGGCAGCAGCCATGGGGAGGGGGCAAAGCTCGCCTGATGGGGTTGAGTGGCCTCTTCATGACTCAGCCTATTTAAAACAGTTCCAGGTGCAGGTGCTTCTTGGAGGTGAAGGGAGAGATGCCCCAAGGATGGGGTCAGTGAGGGGTTCCCTCTGAGGCAGCTGGACCACGATGGCTGCAGGAGGGAGCAGCCCCAGGAAGGCAGAGGGACAGGAATGTGGAGTCTGGGGCCACAGCACGGAGGGAAGGGAGGTGCTGGCATCTGCCCCCAAGCCATCCAAGCAGAAAAGGGTTGTGCTGTAGGGAGCTCCTGGCTGCCACGAGCAGGGGTTCCCAGACGGCCCTGGCAGTCTGCTGTCGCCTGCCAGCCTGGCACCCCTGCCTGTCCCCTCTCTGCTCCCATCAAGTGTCTCTTCCTCTGTGCTGGAGCAGATATATTTTCCTTCCTTGGAAGTTTGCCCCCCCAAATTTCCTGCTTGCTCTCATTGTTAAATGCTCAGTTCCTGATGCCCAGGCAAGGAAGAAGCTAAAATCTCCCTCCTTGTGTCTGCTCCTGGTGGGTTGGGTTTCCCAGGGGATGTCCCAGCCCACAGGCAGAGATGGATGTGATGGGGAACTGGTGCCCTGGGCTTGTGGTTGAGTCACCAGAGCTGAGTATCCCCTCCCTGTGCCCTCCCTGAGGCCACTCCTTTGGGGGAAGGCCGGGTGTCCAGAGGGAAGTGCCCATGTTTGGAAGTGTGGCCCAAAATAGCCGTGGCTGCAGTGGGAGGGGGGTCTTGGTGGCATCTCCTTCTGGGGAACAGAGTGGCCAGAGGAGGCCAAGTGGCTGTGAATAATGCACATTCCTCCCCCATGACAAACACCCAGCTCTGGGCCAGGGCTGTGCTCCAGCAGCTCCTCCAGAGCTCTGCACTGCACAGCCAGCACTCAGCCCTGCACGGCCCTTCTTGGGTCAGCATCATTCCCCTTGGGTCTCTCTCACCCCAGCTTTCCCCTTGATAATGAGGGTTTTGGCAGCTTCCCTTCATGGTCCTCCCCTCTTTCAGGTGCTCTGCCGTTTTGCCAGGCCTTGGGATGCAAGGAGGGTGCAGGAGGACACCCCAGGGTGCTGGTGACCCCTGGGCTCACAGGGGTTTGCAGCTGGAGCACAGGGCTGTGCAGGAGGAAATGGCTCATGCAGAGGCTCTGCCATGTGTCCTTGTCTTATCTGCAGAGCTGGAGTGTTCCCCTCTCTCCCTGCTTGGAGTTTCTGCACAGCACAAGGAATCTGGGCTTTATGAAGTTTGTTGTACCTTGTAGAAGAGAACCCCAAAACTTCCAAAATTGCTTTGCATTAAAAAAAACCACAAACAGCCCAAAATATGCTGTTGCTGCTCCTGCCTGTGCTCCAGTCACCAGCTGAGGATGGTTCCTGGAGGGGTCCCAGCACAACCCCCAGTATTGCCTTTGACCCCTGGGCCCAGCTGGTGAATGTCCTTGTGCTTCAGAGCAGCTGCTTGGCCTGTGGCTGCAGGGTGGCTTTGGCAGGGGATCCACCTTTTCCTAACACCAGCACAGTCTGTCCAAGCCTGGCCTGGGGGCACACAGAAGTCCCTGTGGCTCTTGGCTCAGTCCCTGGGCAGGAGGGGTGGCTGGGGTGCAGGTGGGAGGAGAGTGCTCAGGAAAAAGGCTCAAAAACCTTAATATCTCTTTGATTACGGAGAGGCACTTGCATTTCACAGCCTTTGGGTGGGCCAGATCCCTGTGACTGAATAGTGAGAGGAAAGCAGACCTCACTAATTAGAGAGCATCCTTTGGTCCTATTCCTTGGAGAAAGCAGGGAAGGGGTGCCCAGTCCTCTCACAGGAGCTCCAGGCTCTGCATCCCAGCTCTGCCCAACCAAACGTGGGTTATTCAGCACAGAACCTTCTCCTCACGCCTGCTCTGTTTTTAACTCCTCCAGGAGGAAGAGGTGGACTCAGAAAACGAGAAGCTGGTGGTGAGAGAGCCAGAGGATGAGGATGGTGAGTGTTAAGCAAGCCAGCATTTTGCAGGGAAATTATGGACAGCTCTGGAGCCCTGAATGCCTGGGGATGGTCTCCAGGAAACATAGAGGAAATTCCTACCCCTTCCCCAGATGCCCTTGGGCTGCTTGCCATGGAGTCGCTTTGTGATGCAGCTGCTCCAAAAGCTCCTTGCTCCATCCAGGACAATCTCCAGGGGCTTTAGTCAGAGCCACGTTTAACTGATTAGCCAATTAGTTGATTGGAAAATGATTAATTGACTAATTGGGGTGACAACTGCTGCACTCCTAAGAAAATGAAACAGATGGTGCTGACTGGGGATGTGTGTCTGAAGGGGACTCTGCTCTCCTGAGCAGCCCTGGAGATGCTGGGATGTCCCCAGGAGTCCTGGCTTGGGGTGGCTGGGGACAGCTGGGCCTGCAGGAGGCTTTGGAGTGTTCTCCCTTGCCTGCCCCACTTTCTGCCTGGCTGTTTGAAGGTGCAGTGTGGCAATCCCCCAGCTCAGGGGGATTATGCCTAATGCCACAGAGAATCAAATTTTAATCCTGGTGCCATTCCTGCAAGGAGGGGGAAGCGCCTTTGGAGATGGCGTTCCCAAAATACACTCATTCCACCCCATGAGGCTTCCTTGCAGCCCTGGTGAATGGGGATGTCACCACGGGGGCTGTGGGAGATCTGGTTTGAGGATTGATGGGTGTCTCCTGCCAAATGGATGCTCAGTAATGCTGCTCTGCCAGTGTCTGCCCTGTGGTGCCAGGACAGCCTTGAAACGGAGCTGGACCCACAGGGCATCATTCCAACGTGGCTGTGACAGGATCAGAAGATGATGGCCCCTGGCTATGTGTCTTCCCTAAGCACCTCCTGCAGGCAGCCCCACTCCTCTCTGAATTATTCACACCATTTCTGAAGTGTTTTTAATGCGGCTGGGCAAAGCGATGGCCCAGCTTGATGAGGAGACAGTGGGATGCAGCTGGGAATGCCAGCAGTGTCCTGGGATCAGCCCTGCTCCTTCCTTCACTGCCTCCTGCATGTCCTGGCCCCACTCAACCCACGGGCAGAGATTCCCTGGACCTGTGGGGATCCTGCAGGCGTCTGTCACCAGCCTGGGATGCTGCCCTGTGACCAAAACCACTGGGGCTGCGTTCTCTCCACTTTGGGCAGGGAGCTGGCAGGGATAACCTGTGGATCACGCCACAGCAAGTACATTCAGGGGAGAGGTGCACTCTTGGAGCTGCTCTCACCCTGCTAGCTCAGGGTCACAGCACTGGCAATGCAAGGGCAGAGAGATGAAAGACAAATGTTTTCTTTAATATGAACTCATAGAGGCTCTCAGTAAGTAGGTCACCTCCTATTCCTGTAGTGTTTTCCCTGTCTGCATGAAAACCCAGCCTCCCCTTCTCTGTGTGTTTCCTGAAGTTTGTTTTCAATCTGCAAAGAAAGTTCCTGAGCTTAAAAAACAGCCAGAGGTTTCCAAAGCCACACACAGCCTCCTTTTTTTAATCGCACCATGTGGGCAGGGAGATGGGGAGCTTCCTTGCCTCCCTCCTCCTTTATTATTTTCTGATGAGGTGGCAACTAAACTGCCCTTTTTGGGCCAGTCTAAATCCCAAACCTCACTTGATTTGGTAGAAAACCACGTAGGGAAACAATCTTAATTGTCCTTGAAATCAGTTGAGCTTTACAAAGGTAATGAACAGCTCCTGCTTTGCACCAGCTGAAGGAACAGGATGTTACACCCTCTTTTCTTTTCTTTTTTTTTTTTTTCCTTTCTCCTAATATCTCCCAAAGCAGCAGCCAGCTGAATTTTTTTTCCATGCACTTTTATGGTCACCCAAAGTGCTGATAAGCTGCAGCATTACTGCTTGTTTCCAGCTGGCCAGGTTTGTTTGTTTGCCCATGGGGAGGGTTTCCCACCGAGGGAAGTGGAATGTGGCCAAGCTGAGTTTTTGGGGCTTTGGACTGCTTGTGTTGAGACATTTGTGACAAAGCTGGATAAAGCTTTGGGCATCCCCTGGGAGCCCCGATGGCATTTAGGGATTAGAGAAACACTCCGGATCAGTAATTGAGCACAAACCCACCAGGATTTCCCAGGGAAGCTCCCCAAGATCAGGAACCTGAGATGTAAAGAAGGGAGGAGAGGTGTGGGTTAGTAGGGAGGAGGTCTCTGAAATTCCCATCCCTTTCCCATCACTCCAGTGCCACCCCGGGAAGCCTTGACTGCTTGTTCCTGAGATCCCTGGTTTCCCCACCTACAGAATGAGGCTCTGATTTGCCTTTTATGAAGGGGTCCCCAAGGTCTGGCAGCAGCTGAACGTGGGCACGAGCTTGGGGTTGGAGAAATCCCAAACTCAAGGCAATGGACACAAAGAGAAAAACCCTTAAGGGCAGTATTGTTTGGAAACTAGAGGGAAGCCGCTGATGCTGAATCCTGGATGTGAGGAAGGGAGGGGAGGAGCTGTAAGAGTTTTTTCATTTGGGCAGGTGAAGGAAGAAAAACAATCATTAATATGGCCACAAGAGCAGTGGGGAGTGTAGGAAGAGGCTTCCTGTGTTCCTGGGGACAGAGGATGTGTTATGGATGTGTTATCCATGTGTTTTGTACAGGTTGGGGCTTTCTCTCCTGCCCGGGGAGTTTTCACTCCTTTAGGGTCTTGTTGGTGCTGGTTGGTGTCACCCTCGATACTGGTTTGTGGATAATGTGCAATTTTTCTGGGCCACGCAGATAATGAAGTAACATCTTCCTTTTGTGCACCCCTTGGAACCATCCCCATCCTCTGAGGGTCGAGGGAAGCAGCAGATGCTTCTGGGAATGTGGAAACAGCAGTGCTGGATGGTTGGATGTGAAGCAGCCAAGTCCTGCAGTCCTTGGGAGATAAAGGCTCTCAGATAAGCAGCCCACAAAGGCGGCTGCCCAAGGCAGCAGCTCCTCCTGGGCCATCTTGTGGATTGACCTCCCCTCCTGTTGTTTTCTCCCATCTGTAGGAAGATAAAGCATGGGAGAGGTTTTTAAAAGCAAATAGTGCTCTAGCAAAATCCGATTGCAAAAGGATCAGCTTTGGCTCAGAGTCTGTGAGCTTTGGTGCTCTAATTAGCACAGGGCCGAGGCTGACCAGCTGAGTGGGAGAGCACCCAGGAGAAAAAGACCTTGGTTTCCTCTTCAGGTCTGGTGACAGAGGGACTTGAACCCAGCTGTGCTGGTGCTCCTGGGGCTGCCTCGGCTCAGTTTGCAGCCCTGGGATTTGTCACATGGCATCTTCTCTTCACAGCTTTGCCAGGGGCTGCAGAGAGCTGCGGGCCTGCGTGGCTGGGACAGCTCTGCCCATGTCCCCATCTGTGAGCCCCAAGCTTGGGAAAGGGCCCCTGGATGAGGAGAGGGAGGGAGGGAGAAGGAATGCAAGTCTGGAGAGGAGAAGCGGAAAATGCTGCGAGTTAATCAGGACAGGATTAGCATGTCTTGATAAGCCAAGATGGGCCTGCAAGGCTTTGAATCCAGGGAGAACAATGGCATATGGTTCCTGTGCTGTGGGATTTACTTGGATCTGCTTCCAGCAGGCTGCTCGCTCACAGCAGTCCTCGCTGTTTCCAGGGCTGGCTGTGGCCAGGCTCCTGCCATCCTCTGGGATCCACACAGCTCCCTGACACTGCCCAGGCTCTCTGGAGATTGGAGCTGACTCGGGAAATTTTCTGGGGTGGTCAGAGCACTTAGGGTGCAGGAGCAGAGGTCAGAGAGCACCCCAAGGGAACAATTTCACTGCTGTTCATTGTGGCTCTCAGGAGGTCTCTGGTTCACAGATCTCTTGCTCTTTTTTTGTCTCCCCTCTCCAGCTGCAGATGAGACGTTTTCTTTTAAATATAGTCCTGGAAAGCTGAGGGGAAACCAGTACAAGTCAATGATGTCCAAAGAAGAGCTAGAGGAAGAACAAAGGTAAGTTGAGCTTCCTTTTTCTTCTTGCCCAAGCCCACCTGACATACCCTTGGAGCAAGCTGAGTGTGCTCAGACCTCTCTCCCCACACTGCCCTCAGCATCTCATTGCTCTGGAGTTCTAGACCTCTCCCACCTAGGAAGACAAGAGAACAAATAAAATCACACTGATTTAGGAGGTGGAGGCACTGTGGCCCTAAATACCTTTGGAGCTCCTCTGAATGCTTAGATCAAATTTTCCAGCTGATTCAGCTGGTGTATTTGCCCTGATCCCATTAGTTCTGTGTTGACACATAATGTTGAGGACCTGATCTCTGGTCACTTCCCCTCTCTTGTCCCTGTGGATGGCCTCCCAGCCAAGGACATGGCTCAGAAACACTGGGGCAAAGGGAGGGAGTGTGAGGTTCTAGAGCTCACTGAGATGGGGCTGAGACTGGAAGTGTCCATCCCCAGGGCTGTCTCCTCAGCTGGACGTGGTGGGAATTTACCAAGTAGTGGGCCTGGTAAAGATGGAGAATTGTCCATCTTGCACATTTTGCTGAAGTGTCCTCCTGAGCCCTGTTTTAAGAAAGGTCAAACCTGTCCTGTCACTCAAAACAAGCGTTCTGGCTCGAGTTTCCCCAGCCTGTACAAGGAATAACCCCCGGCTGAGGGGTCTGTGGCAGGCTGCACCCTTACAGGTGTCTGCAGCTCACACCTCTTCCCTGAGGGTAAGCTCCAAGAAACTGATTTTCCAGTTGTGGATTTAGGGGCTTTGTCACCCCTTGCCTGCCAAATCGTGGTCTATGTGCCAACACAGCTGGCCTGGTGTAAAGAACCAAGCAGAAACTTGAGTGCAGCAGAGAGGGCAGGGATGGGGGGATCACACCTCGCTCCTGGCTCAGGCTTCTCCTGCTGGCAAACCTTGCCTTGAGGCTCTTGGGCAGCATCTTTGTGATGCCACCAGCTGGGCTGGCTGAGGTTTATCTCTTTGAGGTGAGCAGGGCACTGTCGTAGGCAGAGTAAATCCAGAGAACTGCCCTGCTCTGGGGTCAGCAACAGAAATGAGTTCTGGTTTCCTCTGGCACAGGGTTGATACTGCATTGGTGGCATCAGGAAAAAAATGTTTGCTTTCTTCTTTTCCATGTATCTTTGTTGTGCGTGAAGCCCCCACCCTGTAAATTGCTGAGCAGGGCTGTGAGTGTCCCTGTATTTTTTACTTGGGAAGGGTGGTGGGGGGATGAACTGAGTGAATGCCAGGGGCACCCATGGGGTTTGATGGGGTTTGCTTTTCAGGATCCTGCTAAACACCAATGCAAAATATGTACCTGCAGCAGGCAAATTCAAACCCTTTGCAGCAGCAGCTCTGTCCAAAGCATCTGAACAATGACTGCTAATGTTTTCAGGACAAGGAGTCCTGCAGGACCTTAGGCTGGTTCCTGTGTGGCAAAAAATGCCACCTGGGGACACTGAGGGGACATTGCCTAAGGACAGCAGTGGGATGGGGGTTTTGAACTCAGGATTGTAGAACAAGCTCCAGGGGGAGATGGACCTGTCCTGGGCACATGGCACTGCCCAGGCACTGCTGCACTTGTCTGTCTGGAGCAGTCCCAGGGCAGGACAGTGCACCTGGAACTGATGGACAGTGCCTGGGCTTCATGTCCCTTGGAGGCTCTCAGCAGCCTTCCCCACTGAGGGCCACTGGCAGATGTGTTTTTCCTACTGCTCCTTTATTTTCTTCTCTTCCGTATTTATGTTGTTCATTTCTTTAAGGCAGCTTTGTGAATTTTTTTTTTTGTCTTGCTTTGTTGCTGGCTTACTTTTCCCCCCCCTCAAATCTTCACTGCGGCATCAGCAGCTTTTCATTGCAGGCCTCGCAGGTGGTGCAAGGGGGCAGGGCTGCTGCCAGGTAAGCTGGGCGAGCTGAGCACAGCGGCTCAGCCTTGTCCTGCATCCTTCTCCTTGCCCTTCCACCCCTCTCCCCCCTTCCATGCGCCCTGACTGTGCTGCTGACCTGCTGTGACCCGGGTTTGCCACCTTTATGTTGCAGGATTGAGCTGACCTCTGATCTCACATCTCTGTAGCAAGTACCTTAGGTCCTCGGCCACAAACATTCTTGCAAATCTTTTTGGTAAGGACACGCTGCTGCTTAGAGGTAGTGGTACCAGTGATAACACCTGCTCGTGTCATGGGTTATTTTGCTTTTGGGTTATTTTCCAGGGGAGGGGCTGTTTTGAGCTGCAGTTGGTTGCCTGTCGCACCTCCCTCCCCACCCCCCTCCCCTTCCCTCCTCATAACAGATTAATGAGTCTGCTCCCCTCTGCCTCCATCTCACTTTCCATGAGCACTCTAGGGCGAATGGGGGCTCTCACGTTTGGATGCTCACCTCTTCCATCTTGGATGCCTGAAGCTGGACATCCCACGGCCACTTCTTTGCTCTAATTTGGGAAATCGGGGCTGCTGCTGAGTGGGTGGTTGGTCCTAAGGTGTTTTATCAAAACTGAGACAGGTTTAGTGTTCACTTTCAACTCCTCCAGCTTTCCCATGGACCAACAGGTTCCCATGTGAAGCAGCTGGTAAGAAACATCCCAAAAATGCAAGTGGGTCCTCAGAGGCTTCTTGTTGTGTACCTCACAAGTGTGACTTTTTGGACTCCTTGATTTTGGAGATGCCATTGAAAATATTCCTCAGCTGGTCCAGGAGGAGCTGTAGGACTTCAGACAGGAGAGTACAGGCATGCAATAGATTTGGTTATTTAAGCAAAACCCCCACCTCTATTCTAACCTACAACTTTGCAGAAGCTGTGGTTGTCCTGCCTACAATTCACTTGAGTCTTGTGGCTTCCAACTGGTGCTAAATCTGGACTAAAAGGGGAAGGAATGTGACCTTCACTGAGTGATGCAACTTCCTGCTTCTGGTGACTTCAGCCTTAAAAATTAAAGTGCTCACTGAGGGAGGAGGACAATAAATCCTGTTGGCAAATACATCTGCTGGGGTGATGACTGTACTTAATCACACCTGGTGGGTCACCAGTCCTTCTGGAACAGAAGCACGTAGCCTTTGTCCCCCTGGCGCAGAAAAACAGTCTGGGCAGGAAGGGGAAGAGTGCAGGGGAAGGATGCAGCCCTCGGTCCGGCCAGAACAGCTTATTCCCAAATCCTTGTCTTCTGCACCTGAGGCTTTTGGCCATCTGTTGCCAGCTGTAGCTGCCACGGTGCAAAGCTGGAGCTCAGGAAATGTGAGCCATGGAGGTGCAGCTGCCCCTGCTGACACAGGGCTGAGGTGTGTGGGTGTGAGGCACTGCCAGGCTGCCTGAAAGGTGCTGCTGTCCTGGCTGCACAGCTCCTGTGGAGGAGGGAGGAAGAGCTCCCCAGGGTGCCTGCAGGGCCTGGCTCTCATGGATGGCTTGGGGTGCTCTCTGCCAGATGCTCTCCAAACCTCCTCTAAGGCTGAAAGAGATTAGTGGGGATGTTTGTAGTTAGAAATGAGTATGGTCAGGACTCTGCTGAATGTTGACAAGGTTCTACTCTTAATTAAAGAGAAAACAATCAAAGAAATGGCACCCTTGGGTCTCTGTTTTCAGTTCTCTCTTTCCATGAGGCAAAGCAGGTCCTGGCCAAGCCCTGGTTGGCCTCAGTGATGTCAAGGGGTCGAGCTGTCTGTGCTCTCTCCTTGTCAGTCCTGGCTAGGTGGGTTGGCAGGAGAAAGGAGAGCAGATCCCACCTGACAGACTCAAGAAAGGTCTCTCCTCTCATCCTCTGAATGGGAGTGAGGAAGAGGTGAGGATGAAGAGCCAAGAGCTACCCCATGGCAGACTCCTTGAACAGGGTCTGACGAATGCCACCAAACTGCTCTTGGCAGGGGCACTCCTGGATGGAGCAGGAGATCCCCCAGACCACTGTCTGCCTCTGGGAGAGTGCAGGGAAGATAGGGATAGCTGTCCAGTTTCCCTGGCTGGTGGGCTCAGTTCCCCAGGTGCAAATTCTCCTCCTGCCTCTCAATCCTCTCCTCTCACCTCCTGGCCAGCCATGGATGGGTTGAGGTGACTCTGCTTGAATACAGACCGGGTTTAAGCCTAGGGCTCAACTGCAAATTGAAATCCATGCAACAGGAACTGGATGGATGTAAATGCCAATATCAGCCCTTTTCTTGGTGGTAATTTAGCAATGGAAACCTGCCTCCTACCCAGCTGGGTTCAGAGTGCCTCTTGGTGTGGGGCATGGAAAAAAATGGACTTGAACCCTGGAATTTCAGCAAGGCAGAGTGTCCTGGGTAGACCCTGGTTCCAGGGAATGACAGAGAGCAGAAACCTTTCCCTGCTCTGCAAGGCACGCTGAATGAAAGTGGAATGCAGCTGTGGCTTGAGGGACAGCCGTGCTGAAGTTTGAATTTCGAATGAGACAATACTGGTGATGACAACTCAAGCACACAAGGGCAGGAAGCAGCTGCAGGGGTTTAATGACTGTGTTGACAGACCTATTTCAAACATCTCCACTAGTGGCCCTCCAAAAATAGGTGGGTGGACTGGGGGAGGTTGCATTTCAGGAGAGCTGTCCATTGGCATCTGTCCCTGTCCACCCCCTGCACTGCCATCACATAACCCTGCTTGCCTGCTCGCTCTCCTCTCTGTACAGCATGGCATCTGGGCGTCTTCCTCCTCCCTCTCTTTTGCTAACCTTCCCCCCACCCAGTGTCTTTGCTGTCCTGTCCTGTCCAGCATGGTGCTTCTTTTGGATGAGGGAAGCTGGTAAGTTTGGGCTTTTTGCGGGGGGAGTTATTATTTGTTTGCTTCTCATCTTCTGCAGCACGATAGTCGTCCTGGGCTGAGGGAGGAGGAGTAGCAGCAAGGGGTGCAGAGCCCACGGCCATGGGACCCTGCAGGGCAGGGTGGCCACCAGCCACAGGGATGGCACCAGCCATGGGGGCAAGGTTGCTTTCAGCTGCCAAACTCAGGGCATGAGGTGTGTTTGCTTCCCACCTGCCTCTTGTAGAAATGAGCACTGAATGTTTGGTATCCCTGCTGAGCTCCCCTTCAAGCTCACTGTGAAGGTGCCCAGCTCCTCTTGCATGAGGAGGAAGTGTGCTGGTGGCCTGGTGCTGTTCCCTGCCTCCACATCCCCGGGGAAAACGTCTCTGGCCTATGAGATGTCAGTGCACTGGAGCCCTGGCCCTATTTATGGTCGTGAATGAGTCATGAATCCCCAAAAGCTTTAAAAATAGAGTAACTCAGGATGCCTCCCTCAGAAAGCCAGGGAAGGGGAGGCCAGGAAGCCCCTTCCCCATCTCCTCCTCTCCCATCCCAGAGAGGGAACCCTTGCAAACTCCCCCGTAGCCTTTGCAGGGGGTGAGTCTCTGAACCTGCCTTGGCATGAGATTTCAGTTCAGACAGTAACTCTGCTTGAGCTCCTGGGGTTTTGGTTTTTTTTGGCTCAGGTCCTGAATTGTCCTGGCTTGTGGCTGCTTCTCTGTGTCTCCCTCACCCAGCACTCATGACTTGTCTTCATCTGCTTCTGCTTAACCTTGTGCAGCATGGGCAGCTGGCTGTTCTCTGCCTGCTAACTCCCTGGGAGCCCTGCTCTGCCTGCCCTGGGCTCCCCTGCAGCTGGGAGAGACCTGGGGATGCAGGGAATTGGGGCATCTCACCAGGCTGGGAGCAAAGTGGTGCTCAGCGAGCTGGAGAACAAACACTGAGTGATGGAGGAAAGCGCAGCCCAGCCCGGCCGTGGCTTTTCGCACTGCTGAGGTGTTGGCTGGGGTGGTCAGGAGTGTTGCAAGGGAGTTGGGCACACGACTGAAGATGAGCTAGTCAGGAGCCTAAGCCACCTTCCTGGCTGTGCTCTGGCCTTTTCAGTTGCTGCTGCTCTGGCTGGGAAATGTGGGAAGCTTCTGCCTCAAAACAGTTTGTGGGCAAGGTGTGCTGGGGGTGATACAGGCCCCGGTCCCACTGAGTCCTCACCAGCCCCTTCCTAAAGCCAATGGGACTTGTGCTCTGGTCACATTGGATCTGGCAGCCTCAAGGTACAGTAGGTATTTCCCAAAACCCAGTGCACCTTTCAACTTCTCTGTCCCACTGGAGGAATTTCCAATTTGTGTTGATGAAGCTTCTTTTGGTACCTCTCACTCAATCACTCTTTTCTAAGCACTGTCTCCCTGATCTGCATTTAAATCCTCTCTGTAATTTACTGATTGGCTAAAACAACTAGCTCACAATTTTGGGACACCAGGAAAGCTTAGATTTAGTGTGTAATTCCTCATATTCTTCCTGCAACACCTCCTGCAATATAGTCACCACCAGAAATGAGATGGGAGCTGTCCCCATGGTAAAGAAACAGGGACACTGGTGACAGGAGTATCCCCAGCAGCGAGATGGGAGGGAACTTCCTGGGGAGAACTCAACCACCCATTGCTAGGTCTGCCCAGCACTAAGGGCTCTTCATCCTCAAGGATCATTCCTAATTTGGAGTGAGAAGAGTCCAGAGCCAGGCTGCTGTCCACCTTCCTTGCCAGAATTTCAGAGCAGAGGATAGTCGTGACAAGGTCCTGAGCCAGGGAGAGGAGCTGGGAATGCCCCGTGCTTCTGAAAATCATCTTTTTGAGTGAAACTATTTCTGAAAAGGGCACTGTAACCAGACATGGTTACAGAAGAATCCTCTGGGTTCTCCTTAGAGTGAGTCAGGACTCTTTTGGAAAGCTGTAGTCTATGAACGGGCTACAGATTTCCTGACCCGCTGTGGATTTTTGCACACATCAGAGAAAAATGCACATGGGAATGCCACCAGTAACCCCTGTTTTTCAGAGCTGAGGTGCTGTCTGCACTAAAAACAAGAAGCCTTGTGTCAATGCTGTGGCTTAGTGAGGGAATGCTCCTGAGGCCACTAGGACATGCAGTTTTCATGCTTTTTTGAGACCTTCAGTCCTTGAGCTGCTCTCATATTCCAGGGCTTGCTTTTGTCTGGGCTCCTTGTTCTCCAGCTCTTCCTTGCATAGAACCGTGTCCAGCTGACAAATCACACAATTCATTGACCCGGCCCTCAGCCTGGGCAAGAACAGAGATACTTGAATAATCTTTATCTGAAGAGAGGACACAGCTTCTGGCAAAAGATGCCCTTAACCTGGTTTGATTGATGAGCTGCTGGGGACAAGCGTGCTGATCCAAGGAGAATGAAAAGGAGGGAAGAGTCAAGGTTAAGCAGTGGCTCAAATCTCTGGGCCTCCATTCCAATCTAATTAAGACTTTCAGGTTCCATGGCAGCAATGCCAGAGCTTCTCGGACTGGGGGTTATAGGGCCCCAGTGTCCCAGACAAGGACTGCCTCATGCTCTGTAGTCCAATTCCCCTCACAGCTTGCTCCAGGAGCAGAAAGAGGTATCCCTGTTGCACAGCTGGGAATTTCTGGTTTTCATGGATATCCCCCATTAGGGTCATGCTGGTTTTGAGATCTCACCCTGTCAGCCTGGCCCTGTGCTGGAGATGAGAATCCCTGTGAGGGACTCATCCACCCTTTCTGATGTCCCCCATCCCTCGCCACTCCAACTGTGGCACACTGGAGGGGACCTCCCCTCCTGGGCCCCTGTGGCAACGAGCTTATGCCCTCACACGTGAAATCTGATTATGCTTGCGTGACTTGAGCGGGATGATCCGCTCCTCAGTGCCGCGAATCCTGCGGAGTGATTATCCACTCCGGGAAATTTCCTTTCTTTGCCCTAATGGGATGGCCACGGAGCCTCGGCAACGTTGCTCCAGTAACCACGATCCCACGTGATGCTTCCCCCAGCATCTCCCATCCGGGATCCGGGTCACCGGCCCTGCTCAGGAGGCTGCTGGAGAAGGCAAGACTTTGCAGAAGAGCGAGGAAGAAGTGAGGCTGTTCCTCACCCTCACGCCGTGGCTGGCAGGAGTAGGGGAATTGCAAAAGTGGCTCAGGTGTTATGGACCCTGAACCCTATTGAAGCCAGGAGGAAGGAGGCTGGGGTGTGTCTATCTGTGTTTTAGGGTAGGTGGTGTGTGTTGTAGCTTCCTTCTACCCCAGTGCTGGTCTCTTGTGTCCACGGGCAGCTATTCAGCCTTCTGTCAGGAGTTTCCTGATGCACATGGTTCACCCGTGAGAGATGCTGGGACAGTAAGGGCAGAGTGTCTGAAAGGTTCCTGCTGAGAACAAGGGTCCACATTTTTTAGTCTCTGACACTGCTAACAAGACATGGAGGGAGTGCCTGGATGTCCCCACACATTAAATCTATTTATATCACCCTCTGTCCCTGGGACACTGAGGGAGCTTCCCATTGAAAGGAAGTGACCTGCAGGGAGTCTGGGGTTTTTATCTTCTTGCCTTGAACAGACTCATCTGTAGAAAGATTGAGAAAGGTCGAGCTGTTCAGGCACACTGCCCTGTGAAATCAATACTTGTTCCTGGCTCAACTGGCTACAGGTGGGAAGAGGAATCTGAGCTGGACAAGGGTGCCAGCAGCCCCAGGAGGCTCTGCACAGGACAGTGAGGCAGTAACCCCTGGAGTTAATTAATTTGGCTACTCCAGTTCTTATTAGTAGCTCAGAAGGGTTGTAACTTGGTGCCAGACAAGAGGATTTGCAATCCCAATTGCATTTCGACTATCCTGCTGCAGTTGATGAAGCAAAGTCCTTCCTAGAGGCATGAGGTTTGCAAACAGCAGCTTGTCCTGCCCTGAGGGAGAAGCTGCCTTGCCTTCCCCCCAACACACACACTGAGGGCTCCCCCTGCTCGTTTTTGTGAATAATAATGAACCAACCTGAGGGGTGAAATGACTGAAATGATTTCTCTCCCTGTTTCTCTTTGCAGACCTGAAGACTATATGAAGTTGTCCCTAGCCTCCTCCTAAAGGCATCCCTTGGCATCTTTAAAGGCTTGAGAGAAATACCAAAACCAACCAAACACACCCATAAGAGAAATCCATAAACCCTCAAAACTTGTGATTCCCACTTGGTCTGAAGTTGAGCTCTCCAAACACTCCTGTCAAGTTTGAGGAGATCCTGTTGTGTGGCTCCATGGACTGGGGCTGGACCCAAGCAGTGATTTGAGTTGTGTTTGGGGGACTGGGAAGAACCTTCCTCCCTCTCCCCCAAACAAAACCCAAAGTGAACACTAAATATGCAGTGAGTCTATTAGTTGTGTTTGTTACATGTATTAGGCCATGAAATCCATCTTGTTCCTTTCCTGGGGTGGGCAAACCATAACTCTTCTCTCAGACCAGCTGGGACCTTGTACCAGAATCTCAAGTTGTTTTGTCCTGGGGCCAAATTCCTCTTTATTTCTGGGGGTGGGAACTGCCTGTGATTCCCTATGTTGTACAAAGCTGCTTTACTCCAAGGGGTGGAGGGACAAAGTGGGGTCCATGTGAGGATTGGCAGATTATGACTGGGCCCAAATCTTGCTTTTGTAGTTATTTTAGCAGAGAGCTGATTCTGTAGGTAGACAGGAGACTCGAGAAGCGATGAAGTTTGATAGTTTAGCTGTGGTGGAGAGACCACACTTTGGCTGCTGTTAATATCTCCATCCTCACTTTTCCCTACTCCAGTTCCCCAGAGGAGAGACCCAAGGAGACAGCTGTGTCATCAGGGGTTCCCTCTGGCTCAGGATGAGATAGTGGAGGTCCTGGGAGAGACACTCCCCATTCCTCTGCCTGCTTGCTGTTACAGTGCCCTCTTCTCTTGCTGGTCCATGGGAAGCTACAGCTCAGCGTTGTCCCTCAGCTCTGTCACACAGAGCAGATGAATTTGGCTGGGCACATACTCGGTTTTGAATCAAACCCAGCTGGTTTTCGAGAGAAAGAAGAGGGTTCTAGTTCTTTAGTGATGTTGTAGGCTGGGTGGGGATGTGTCCTCCAAAGCTTCTCTGTCACTGCCTCTTGGTTAACATCGCAAACATATCAGGACCCCAAAAGGCTGCTTTTTTTCCCCCCTTTTTAATTCCTATGCAGACAATACTTGAAACCTTGTACACAGTTGTCCTTTCCAGTGCCCGGGGTTGGCAAACTCTTCATAAAAGGGCTCGTTTAAAGAACAGCAGGAGGCTTCAGCTTTAGAAGAGGCTGGGCTGCCCCTTCCCAGCCGACAACTGCAAGCGCGTTCAGTGGTTTGCATATGAATTTAGGCACATCTGGACCCTCTGCTTCAAGATCCCGCTGGTACAGCCGCTGTCTCCCCTTGGTGCTGGCCGGCTCACTGTGTCCCAAGCACCCAACTATGCAAAGAATGCCTTATATCCGTTGTGTTTGAGTTACATGGCAATATGTACATCCAGCAAAGTCGGTAGTTAAGTCCAGATTTTTGCTAGTGGCAGCAAGTCAAACTCTTTCTTCAGCTCAAATGGCTGTCTGGGTATTTTTTACTTTTGTTTGTTTTTGTTTGTTTGTTTTGTATCTGATGGTGGCTCTTATACAAAGGACTGTAATTCTAGTGGCTTGAATCTGTAAAAATTGCCTTTGTTTGGTCCAATAAACCTTTGAATAGTTTATTTGCTTTGTGTTTGTTCTCCCTGCCTCTAGCAGCTTGTAACTACATCCTCAAGAGATTTGTTGATCAAAGAAAATTCTGGATTTTAGGTTAGAGGTATATTCTGCCCTCCTATGACTTTTACCCCATAAATTACATTCCCATAAAGAATCAGAGGGAAAATCAAGGATATTCCCTTTTCTCTGCTGAAGCAACGCAGTGTTGCAGCAGGATCCTGATCTTGTTTGGCTGCAGAGCAATTAACAACATTCCCAATGCCCAGGATTTCAGCAGCTGTGGACATGTGTGCTTAGCAGCTCCTAAACCCCAGATCTCTAACATATCCATGGCTCACTGCCCCAAACCTCCAGCTAACTGTAAAAGTCTTGGACTGAAATGTCTAAAAAGAGCCTAAGAGAGCTAAGTATGCAAATGTAATTGCCTATGAAGAAGAATTAGGCTGCTTTGAAAATCCTTAATTAATCTATTTTGTCAGCAATAAGTAAAATCCTGTCTGACCTCCTGAATCCAAGTAGTTTTGAGGACAGTATTTATGAGAAGAGAGAATGATTTTATTTGTGAATGGGGTATGTTTGATCTGAACTCATCCAAAAAAATACCCAAGACCAAACAAAGCTGGAGCACTACAAAGTTGTTTTGCAAGGTCATCTCTGATAGGAGAAGCTCCTCTTCCAAGACAGTTTCATGTTTGCGGTGCCTCATTCTTCCTTCCCAGGCTCTTTTCTCCCTTTATCTTTGTTTTGCTGCCCCTTTGTAGTAGATTACGCACTGCAGAGAAGTAACAGCAGTAAAAGCTCTTTTTTCTGTTTTCCAAATGCACAGTCATGATATTTAAAGCTGAAGGGAGAGCCAGAATGCATTGATGTTGTGTTTCAAAAAAAGAGACTGAATATTGTCTGTGATCCAGATTTTGGAGACAAGGAAATGGGCCTTCAGAGAGGTTTCAGCAGTCTGTGAAATAAGGAGAGAGGGATGCAGACCTATGTGAGCTCTCCCAGCCAGGATGCACTGCAGACACAGGAGGCCAAGCTGTGTATTGAATTTCTCCACATCAGACTGGCAACGTGCCCTCTGGTGCCCAGCGGTGACCTAAAATAAAATATTGATCACTCATGATCCTCCTTCCCTTCCTCTCATCTGGAAACAGCAGCTGGATGCTCTCCTGTGAGCACAGAACATTACAAAAGAGACAGACAAGCCCAGGCTTCCATAACCAAAAGATCCCACATCATTATTAGGATATGTTTGGCCGTAGGACCATTGCATTTTAATTGCATCAGAAAAGAAATGGCAAATGAGCTTGCTTTAGCCATTTTTTTTTCTGCCCTGTTTGCTTCAGCAGTGCTGAGAGGACAGGCTGCTGTTCCTGCTTATGCTGGGGCTTAGCCCAGGAGAGGGGAAAATGCAGAGCAGGAGCTCAGGAGCACAGGAAGAAGGCTCCTCTGCTCATTCCTGACTGTCTTCAGCTGATCTTGTTCGTGGTGTGGTGGCTGCTGGTGGGTGGTTGCTGTCCTTTCTTTCAAGCAAAGATTGTGCCCTGGTTTTACCTGTCAGTTGTTATTACTGCCCCTCCTGTAACTGGAAGATCTGCTAACTCATCCACACAGGCCTTGCAGAAAGACTACCCCAGGTTATCCAGTGGCGTGCATTTAAATGGATTAATTAAATGGTTTAAAGTACTGTGTGGGAAGCAGGTTGTGGCAGGAAAGAGGATTCTTGACAGGGTGACCACGTGAGAGTAAAAGCCAGATTCTGTGTTTTCAGCCCATGGGAGGTCTGAAGGTGCTGAGGAGATGGGGTTGTGCCAGATCTGTGCCCTGAGCTGTCACTGAGTTCTAGCCCCAAACTCACGCATGGACAAAATGAGCCCTGGAGTAACAGGAACTACATCTGCCTTGTTACAGCCATAAAGCACCACATCCTCATTAGTTCTTTTCATCTCCCACAGGAGAGTCAGGAATGAGATGTGCTTGGCAATAGAGCAGCCTGATCCCAATCAGGTAGGAGTCTGGCAGTGGGAACATTCCATCCCTCAGCCGGCCCTGCCTGGAGCCATGGCACATCCATCTTGCCCCAAAAGGGAATTTTGTGGAATTACATCGGTTCATGAGCTACCCACAAACAAATGGCCCTCCTGTGCTGCCCACCCTCCTATTTCCCTGAGTGATGAGCAGTATAAGCCTCCTATAAAGCCTCCCCAAATAAAGCTCCCCATCACAGATACCAATCTTCATGGGATGTACAATGGTTAACTGCTTCAGGACGGAAAAATCAGGCTATCTTCTGTCAGGGGGAGAAGGGTGTTAATCATCTACTATGGGACTGCCTGGGGATTAAAAATCTGATCTAGGTGGCCCCCTGGTCAGCCCCTGCCCACACAGGGACCACCTTACTGCTGGGCTGGCTACCTGAGACCATCTCACCATTGGATATTGGCAGATAAATTCGAATCAAAGCAAATTCCTAGCTGTTATTTTATCTTCCAGTGGCTGGTTAAAGTCATGTCCACACTGGGAGGTAGTCTGCTCTCTAGTTTTAAGTTAGAATATGCATTTAAAATTTAATAGCTGTTCCTGAATTACTCTGTATCTACGTCCTCACATTACAGAAGGAAAGCACACTGGGCTGTGGAATCTTAATCCAGGTTCGTTATGGAGTCTGCTAAATTGGGACATGTTTGTCTTATAAAATTCCACATGTTATCTTGAAAGTTTGAGCATAGATAAGCCAGCATTAAAGCAGGCTGGTTTATCTCCACGTTTAGGGAGCTGCAGAGAGACGTGCAGGATGATGGGATAGAGGGGAAGGGGGAGGAAGGAGAACCAGAGGCTATCTCTGCCTTATCTCACACGGACAGATTTCCTGCAGCCAGTAAGGTTTGTACAGTGACGTGCTCTGTGTTTCATTTGACTGTGGTGTTCTTGCTCCTGGACTGGGCTATTCCTACTTCTCCTTTTCTTCTCGACAGGGTTCAGAGAGAGCAGCTGGCTGCCATCTTCAGACTGATGAAGGAAAAAAGTGACACGTTTGGAGAGATGTCTGAAGGAGACATGAAGGAGCAGCTCAGACTATATGATATCTAACCCTGCAGTCAGGGCAGGCTGTGCCCAAAAGCCATCTTGGCCCTAGTTCTGCAGGACACTGAAGGCTGTAGTGCTTTGAAAGTGTCTCAGTAGTTATTTTGCAGTTCCAGTTTGTTTTGCAAATGCATATAGGCCTGTGATGTGTATTTCAAAAGACTTGTAATTCTTCAGCCTTTTTATCATTTTTCTTACAGAGCTATCATCTCGTACAGAGATTTTTACCTGTTTCTGGCTGAGTCATATGTCTCAGTCCTACAAAGCAGTTAAACTCACAACTTTTTTCCTGGCCATGCTTTATGCAAGTGAACTTTCAAGCCTAGTCTTTCTCAGTTTGACATCTGAAGAAAGCCAAAGACAATAGGTGTAAAACAGATGACAATAATAGAATAACTCAGGTTGAAGGGTCTTGTAGTCCAAACTCCTGCTAAAGGCAGCATCAATTGTGAGACCAAGGTGGGTTTTTCAGGGCTTTATCCTGTTGGGTCTTGAAAAGCTCCAAAGATGGAGACTGCACAACTTCACTTGGCAGGGAGGCTTCCAACCCTACAGATAAAAAACAAACAGCCAAAGGCAAGGCTTTAGTGCTCTGATCAGGGGCATGTTGCCTCTCACCTCCCTGCAAGGAAAACTTCATCCTCCTTCACACTGGCTTTTGAAACCAACCCAAGTCGGTTCCAGCTGACCTCGTTGAGCTCATCCTCACGCCTGAGGACGCTGCAGCCAACTCCAACCTGGAAACACAAACATCTCCTCGCCTCCTGGCACTGGTGAAAGGAGCACAGAAAGGCTGCTGGGTTTATTACAAGGATGGTTGCGTCCACCTCAGATCCTGCTCTTCTCGTACGAAATTATGTGGGAAAGTACATACTTAGGAGATCTCGGTGAATTTATCAAGTATTTTGAACAGTCTTGACTAGCCTTTGGATAGAGTAAATCAATGAGCATTCCTAATTAAAACTAAATGTCTTCTGGTGTGCTTATCTCCCCTATGAAATCCTGTTAAACACTTTCTTATCAGGAAGGATTTTCACGGTTTTAATAACTGCTCATGAAGGTAGGCAACATTTTCTGAACTGACCCAGTTCTAGGGAATGATCACTTTAAAAATTAGGTTTGCTTTATTTTGTGTAATCCTCTTCAGTCCAAGAAACCAAATATCTCGTTATCTGGTCACTCTCTCCCAGTACAGTGTGTTCTATAACAGACACTTAGACTTTTAAGAATCATTTTATCTTCTAATTGTTTTCACTTAGGTCAAGGCAAATTTATAATGAGATTAAGCTGGTTTTTCTACCAATCATGACAATCTTAATTTAATGTCTGAAAATTACCTCTTCTTATTCAACATGAATGAATTAAATGGGAAAAGTAGTCCCATGATGTGAAACATCACACTAGCTTGCTGTGTCCCTAGAACAGAATTTCCTTTGTCAAATTGTGCAAAGGGAGAAATGTAGAAAATTTTGAGCTTGTCCCTAGCTCAAAACTGAAATCAGGATTTTTCCAAAACCCTTCATGAAAGCAAGCAGAGGAGAGATAAGGTTTAACTGATTTTTAGCCTTTGTCTTGCAGACTTTACAGTTTATTTCCAAAATATTTTTGTATTTCTTATGGTTGGAGCTTCTCTGAATAGGAACATTTCTGAGGAAGAGAAAACAACTCCTCAAACCCTACAGCTTCAGGATATGCCAGGAGTGATAATACTGCACAAGGGAGAGCAGCTGGAATTAAACCTGTCCTTGTCCACACCAGCTCTGAGCATTGTCACCAAACTGTTTGGATGCTGCTCATGACAGGACAGTGGTGGAAAAACATGTTATTTACTAGGCTCAAATTTAAGAAAGAAATTAAGATAAATTAAAAAGCCTCTGCCCAAGACATGAAACAAAGGGACGTCAAGGTGTAAAACCCATTCTGAGTGATGCATTCCTCCATGTGCATTGGCAAGGCTGTTATGATGAGCATCTCACTGGACATATCTGTGAGTCCGTGGAGGTGGTGGGGAGGGACCTGCAGCCAAGGGGTCTGCCCTGACTTGGCTGGGCAGCTTCTGAGGCCCTTTTCCCTCTGGTCTCATCAATATTTATACAGGAAATTTCGCCAGTTGCTATGGCGGGATCTCCCCTTTACACAGGAAATTTCACCGGCTGCTGCAGCAGCATCTCCCCTTCTGGGTATTGTCCTCTAAATAATCACAGAACTCGTCACAGACTCATTTGTGTTGAAGTGACCTTAGAGGTCATCTAGTTCCACCCCAAAAGGGCCTGGTGACCCTGGGGGTCCCCACAAGGGGATGGCAGCACGGGGGGCGCCTCATGAGGGGATGGTGGCACGGGGAGATCCTTGTGAGGGGCGAAGGCACTGGGAGTCCCTCAGGAGAGGATGGGTACTATTGATGTCTTTTTCCTGGTGTTAGGAAAATGAAGCTAGACACGGTTAACAGGGTTGGGGTCTTTACTTCAGTATTTTAATCAGGATCCTGTTTGATGCATCCACTTCACCCAGGTGACAGCGTGGCAAATGCACCCCCGTCAGTCACACACACCAGTTATAGACTTTACACATTGGCATATCTAACAAGGGTCCCAATAATGAGGTTGGGGTGGGCTAACCCCCAGTTTACAGAATCCTCCTGTCAGGAGACCTTGGGTTCCTGAGATAGTGGGAATGTTTGGTGTCCCTGGCTCTGCAGCTCTGGGCTGTTCAGTCTCAGGCCTGCAGAACACTTACAAAACACTAAGCACTAAACTAAGTAAAAGGTTACAAGTGTGCATGCTGCTAATACTTGTGGATACAGAGAACTGTGTAAAAAGTATATAAAAGAAAAGACAAAAGTCATTCCAGCATCATTATGGGGTCCCCATGTGAGGATAAGGGCACTGAGAGATCCTCATGAGGGGACAGCGACACTGGGGGTCCCCATGATGCAGTGGCTGCAATCAGGGTCCCCATGAGGGGATGGTGGTAATGGGGGGTCCGCATGAGAGGGTGACTGCACTGAGGGGTCCCCGTGAGGGGACAGCGCAACGGGGGTCTCCCCACGGCCGCGGGGCCCCGCTGGCATGGCAACAAGGGACGACCGCCATTGCACCGACGTGTCCCCATTGCGCTCCAATACGGCAACGCGGAACGGGCTCGGATTGTCCCTGGGCGCCCTCCGTACCCGGGCAGCGGCGGGGGCGGGGCCGGTGGGACGGCCATTACCCGCAGCGCGCGTGCGCGGTGCGTGACGTCACGCGCTGTATGTGACGTTGCGTGTTGTAAAATGACGTCACGTGCTGCAAAATGACGTCACGCAGGCGCTGCCTGAGGCCGCTCCCGCCCTCAGAGCGATGGCGGCTCCGTGAGGGCTCCGTGAGGGCTCCGATCTTCGGTACGCTCCAATCACGGACACAGAACATGGCTGAGAAGGAACGGATTGTTTATTAGAGGTTTCCACAAACCCTACCGCCCAACGGGTGAAAAGTCACCTCTTTTATACAGTAAAATTCACATGGACTCGCCTATTGTATATATATATCTATTTGGGTGCTTGGTCTTGGAACACTAAAGTTCTTTTTTTCGTTAACATTCCTCGGTTGTAGAAGTTGTCTGATGACATCAGTTAGATTTACACAGAGTGAGGAGATTCAGCCCAGGGACAGGTCAGCTAACCTGAAGATATCAAGGAGACACTGTTTATATTGCACGGGGTGTGAGGTGGGGGTCTCCATAAATCAAGCACACCAAGGGGCAAAAAGTTACTTATGCCATAAAACTCATGTGAACCCAACTATCTAATTCACACTCACTGCCTAGCTAATGCATATTTATTTGGGTGGTGTAATTTTACTCAATGCTTACTTGCTTTTGATCAATCTTAGAGGACAAGAAACAAAAGTTTCCCTTTTCCTCATGGAGCATGTTCTGTTGTAGAAATTATCAGAAGTTACCTGATGACATCAGTGATGTTTACAGAAGATGAGAAAATTCAGCCTGGGGAAGGATAATTCAACTTCAAGGCATCATTCACATCCATCAGAGATCCAGGTTTAAAAAACAAGTTGGAATGATTTGACAAAGGAACTTTTGTAGGTGGGAGAGGAAAAGGCAGGGGAAGATAAAAATGAGCAGAATTCCCTTCTGGCTCTGCAGGTAGCTGTGACAGGCTTCTTTACAGATCATTTAAATGAGCTTTTTGCATGGGTTGCCTTTGGAATTGATGAACCTTGTGCTCCTGGATGTGACTGCAGGTGTTTCCTCCTCCTGAGCTGCTGTCACTTCAGTGAGTTTGGCTTGTCCCAGAGCATCTCTGCAAGAGAAGAGGTGGGGTTGCATTGTCCTTTTCTTGGAAGAAAATGGGAATAGTTAGAGATGGGGAAACCCATGAACCCTCTGCTTTTTGCACCTTCAAGGTTATTTTCCACCGTGTGTTGCCTCCTGCGCTGCTCAGGGCACTTCTGGGATTTTTTGCAAACTATGTCAAATATTTTGAATTAATTCCTCAGGAGTATTTCTCAGAATGAACCAAAGGCAAAATTCTTCACTAATACCTGCCAGAGAAGAGCAAGCAGGAGTTTCCAGACCAGCTTTGGTGTTAGAACACTAAAAAACACCCCACTCCTTCCTTCATGCCTCACCCTTCCAGTCCCTCATGTCTCTTAATCACTCTTGCCAGGCAGGGAATTAATTAAAAATAGTCGGGATTTATCCCCACAAGAACAAAGGAACGAAGTTCAAAAATCATGTGGGTAACAATCTACTGTAAGAATCCTTTCTAGACGATATTTCCTCTGGATGGTGGAATAACTCGTTCGGAAAGGTATCATATCTGGTGCCTGTAGGGAATTCAGGCACTAGCCAGGCAGTGAGTGAGCCCACAAGCAGTTCCTCTTTTAAAAATGCAGCCTCACCTTAACTGCCACTTTTGTTAGTGGATCACATTTTTATATGAAGACTGTATAAAGATAACCCCCTCAGCCCTGAAGCCTTTTCTACCTGCATTTCCCTGGAAGTTTTCTGACCAGCATAACCTCAGGGGTGGTGAAAAATGTACAGTGGCATCTTGTACCTCCTGTTTGTGGCAACTGAGTGGTATTTTGGTGTTTTAATTCTTTCTCCATTATATGACTTAGGTTTTTCTCACAAGAGTGATCATAGGGATTTTGACATGTCCCAGGAATCATCTTTTTTGTAAGTCCTCTCTAAATGCCAAATGAAGCAGAGATTATGAGTTCTGGAAGCAGCATTTGATGATAAGAATTCCCAAAGATGGGCTCAGGAGATGGAGATTGAGTGCCAGGGAGTGCCAGTGCCATGGATTTGAATCAGATTTTGTGCTTGGACAGGAACAGAGCAAAATATGGAAGACCCAGTGGTTTATTTTCTTTTTTTTTTTTTTTTTTTTTTTTTTTCCTTTTTTTTTTAAACTTTGAATAGATCGTATTCAGCTCATCCAGTCACTGGATCCCAGCCAACAGTTCTGGAATAGCTGTAAGACATTTCTTTTTTTTTTTTTTTTTTTTTTTTTTTTTTTTTTACCTAAAGGGCAAATTCTCCTGTCTGAAATACTTTCTTAATTCCCAAAGTAGGTCAGGAATGCAGCCACTGAGGTTTGTGCTGTTGTGAGTCACGGTGTGCTCAGCTGTTGAGAATGCTCCCGTTTGTCAAGTGCTAAATTGCACTGGGAACAATAAACACGAAGTGGAAATATCTCATAGTTTGTTTCATCTTAATTTGTCTCAGAGGGAGGGGATAATTGATTTTGTTTTCCATGACAAGCTGGTGCCAAAGCTGCTGTGGGGATGTTTTCAGGCGTTGAAGCCAGTCAGGGATGCTGCTGCAGCGAGAGATGAGGCAGGCAGCTGCCACCATCCTGGGGATGCACAAACAGCCTCATCACAGCTCCAAAATCGGCAGCGGGACTGGGCCAAGCGTGGCAGGGAGGCTGCGAGTCTTCTCCCCGTGCACCCTGGGACTCACTGCACCACCACTGGATAAATCAAGGTGAGCGATGACGAGTCAATCAGTTTTTCTCCTCTGCCCTGGTGCAGAGATTGCAGCCCTGCTGAAAGGAACACTCGGAGAGAGGTGGTGCTGCCTGGCAGTGGAAAGTGGGGTTCTTTCTGGAGATATTTGTTACTGCCCTCCTGCAATGGCTCACATTTGCTGACCCAAGGGTAACTCGAACGCAGCCCTGCAGCGCTCCCGGCTGGGATAAAGCTCATGTCCTGCAAATGTGGGGAAAAGGAACGTGGTTGGAGAGGCAGAGCCAGCAGTGTTTATCCTCTTGATGGTGCTGTTGTGTTGGATAAACAGCAGAGAGGGCCCTCGGAGCTCCGGCTGAACATTCCAGGTGCTGTTTGCTCCGGGAAGAATTAAGGATATTCAAAGTCCTATTTTCTACTCGCTAATCTCACACAAATCCCATATGTTGGGATCCACCCGTTCTCCAGCATTCCTGAGACTGGCTAAACTTAGCTAATGACTATGGATGAGAAAACTAATTTTCTGAGCAATTCCTCCTGGTCAGGACCCAGGAGGGTTTTATTACATCTTATTTAAGACTTTGCTCAATTCTCCAGCCCCTAAGAGTTAAGCTCTGTTTCACCTGTGGGATGAGTATTTGTTGGCTCGAGGGAGTGCACTGAGCTGGCCTGGAGTCACAAAAAACCAAACCCACTTGTTTTCAGTCTTGGTTAAACTTCACTGTGGGGGAAGAGCAGGCACATACCTCTGAGGAAACCACCATTCCAGAGGCCAGGACTCTGGTGTTTGAATGTTGTTTGTCTTCGTAGCTCCAGATAAGATCTGAAATAGGTATTTCCTACTGTAATGTGTGTGACCTTTTCCTAATTGTCTTGGAACTTTATTGTTTTGTTTTATAACTCTGTCCTAAAGATATAACTGCAATCCCTGCAGAGGAGAGGACGTTGTGGATCATTGCCTCTGTCATTTGTCTTCCTTGTCAACACTGTTATAACCCTTTTATTGGAGAGAAAACCAGTAGCCTGTGTGGTGTAAGATACTGTTTTGTGTGTGCTCAGTTCTACTCCTGATAATTGATGGAAGTAGAAATTAACTCAAAATGCTGGTTTTATGGAAATGGGAGGGTGGTAAAGGAGTGCTGGAAGTGTTCAGTTTGTCGTAAGTAAGGAAGGTGTCACTGGCTCAGTAACTGTCCTGGAAGGTGATGCTTGGACTTTGTAGTGCCTTTCAGCATCAGAGAGCTGGCTGTCAGTTTCTTGCTTTGCCGAAACCCCAAATTGCGGGAGCAGGGCACTGCAGAGAAAGTTGCAGTCTGCTGGCAGTAGCTGTTTCTGACAACACCTGCCAGTCCATGGGTACAGGTGGAACCCCCCGTGTGACAGCACAGGGCTATGTCTGGTGTCCCTGGCCAGGGCCCCTTGCAGCAGCTGTGTCTGGGATGTGTGCAGGGTGTGCCTGACCAGAGACTGGCTGCTCCCAGTGTGGGGCAAAGCAGAGGGCAGCAGAGGGAGTGTCTGACTCTGAGATGCCAGTGAGAAAAGTCCTGACTCCAGATGAATAACAGCATCAGATTCGTGCTTTAAATGCTCATTGCAACCGTTTGAACACAGTAGTGGTTCCCTACTGAAGCACAGGATCTTTTTAATCCCTCCTGTCACCCTGAATTCCCTTTAGCTGCCACTCTGTTTATGTGGAGCGTGTCCTTTCATGTCAGCAAGGACCACTGAAAAATCCAGCTGTTTCACTTTGGAGGAGAAACAGCCCAGCACCTAATGGTGATTACTGTGACTTTGGTGGGAAGAGGGACTTAATGAAGATGGGGCTGGAGGGATAAACCAGGCTGCCCGGGGAAACACATTTGCAAGGAGATGGAATGGCTGACTGCTCAGGCTTGTCCCAGCATCTAACTCTTTACTGAAAGTCAGAGCTAAAATGAAAGAGTTATAGTTTCTGGATACTTCCAAGATGTGGTCAGAATGGCTAGGAGGGAGACTCATACCTGATGATTTTTGAATTGGTTTGTTTTGGCTTTTTATTAGAAGTTTTCCTCTCTATGTGCTTATGTACTTCACTTTTGAAGAATCTGAGCAGATATTGTCAGTTCCTCTTCCATGCTCTTTGTTCTGTTTGGTTTTCCACCGTGATATGAAGCCTGTGAATGAGTTACACAGGGGGTTATCTGCATAGCAGCAGTAGAAACACCAGCAAAAACCAAATGGAGAAAATAGAATCCGCAGCTTTCCTCTGTACAGACTACGCTGAAATTTTCACACCCACACACTTAACTTTGTAGTGGTGAAGTTGGGCTTTTGGCATGAGGAAGAAGGCTTCTATTTCAGACAGCACTTCATGAAAATTTTAGGTTGGGTTTGCCATTCTTTCTCCTCTGTGGGCTGTGGTTTTGTCCTGCAGTAAAGGATTCCTGTGCCTCATCAACTGTCCTTGTGGCAGGAAAGAGCTCTATGACCTTAGTGAACAAGGGAGTGTGTCTGAATCCAGTGACCTTGAGACAGGAGCAGAGCCATTCTGAAAACTTGTTTTAGTGAGGGGGTTACCTTCTACCTATTTTCAAGCTGCCCATGGACAGCCAAGAGTGTTGGGCCTCATTTTGTGTGTAGACCATGAGTTCCAATAGCCGTACACTGATAAACTGTCTCTGCTGTGAGTGGGCTGATGGGATGGTTCCCTAAATTTCCTGAGGAAATTGCTCTCTGTCCTACACACCTCCTTTGCTTTTTAAAAACTGCTGGCAGTACAGCTGAGGTAGGAAATGGCTCCTCAGGCAAGTGGTCACAGCCCCAGGGCTGCCAGACTTCAAGCAGAGTTTGAGCAACAATTTCAGGCACAGGCTGTGATTTCTGGAGCTGTCCTGTGCAGGGCCAGGAGTTGCTCTTGCTGATCCTTGTGGGTTGTATTGGGTTTGTGTGGCCAGGTTTTGGTAGCAGGGTGGCTACAGGGGTGACTTCTGTGAGAAGATGCCAGAAGTTTCTTCCATGTCCAGCATAGCCAATGCCAGCTGGCTCCAGGATGGACTTGCTGCTGCCCAGTGCCAACCAATCAGTGATGGCAGTAACACTTCTGTGATAACATATTTAAGAAGGAATAAAAAGTTATTGCACAGAGGTAAGTGCACTCAGAGAAGAGAGGGATCAGAATATGTGAGAAAAGCAGCTCTGCAGTCAGCAAGGTCAGGGAGAAGGAGGGGGAGGAGGTGCTCCAGGCACCAGAGTGAGGTTTCCTTGCAGCCTGTGGTGCAGAGCATGGTGAAGCAGCCCCTGCAGCTCATGGAGGTTCATGTGGGTATAGAGATCCACCTGCAGCCTCCTGCAGGAGCCCACGCTGGAGCAGAGGGATGCCTGAAAGGAGGCTGTGAACTCCTGGGAAGCCTGAGCTGAGGCTGGGTCCTGGCAGGGACCTGTGGACCTGTAGTGAGAGGAGCCCATGCTGGAGCATGTGACCTTGTGGGGGATCCACACTAGAACAGCCTGTTATTAAAATGTGTGAGTGCCCAGGGAGAGAAGATGTTGGAGCTGCATCCAGCACCCATATTCTCTATATAAGTGTTGAGCAGCAGTGCTGTCTTGGATGCCCCTCTGTTCCCAGGCTGCTTCACAAAAGAAGTCTGTCTTTGCCAGCCAGTCAGCTCCTCCTATGGCCTTTTATGGCAAATGGTTTCTTCCTAAAGGGTGGATTATCCTTGTTTGTACATGGATATACTGCACCCAGGAGTTATCTCTGTTGTGCATGACAGTTTGGTGATATTTGTACTGACAAGCCCATGATGGTGGGGCTGCTGTTCCTGCTCACCTTTCTGCAACAAGAAATGAGGCAGAGAGCCTCAAAATGGTGTGGGTTTTATCCTGCTCCCTGCACTCACAGCAGCTGACTCAGCTGAGGAAAAGTGATCGTTCCAATGTTTTTGGGGCCACAGCCATGCAGACTCTTGGGGTTGGGATCTGGGAGCCCAGAACTGATCCACCAGATTCTTGTGAGGTAGGAGAGTGGTGATGGGAATGGCAAGGTGCTGTCTCAGCAACCTTGGAGTCGTTATCCAAGACCCCTTACACAAACCTTCCTTCTTTAAACAAACCTATCGGAGGACAGAAGATCTTTTTCTTTCTTTGTGAGCACAAAATAGGGCAAAATTATCCATAGGTACCTACTTTTGGAGAAAAAGTTGACTGGGGTACTAAGAATCCACGGTCATTTAGAATGGTTGTTAATAGTGATGTTTAGGTGCACGTAGGAAGGGATAGCATAAGGGTGATCTGCTCATCTGTTCTCCAGGTATCAATTCCACTTGCCAGTTGCAATGTTGAAACAAAATTTGATCACCTGGGCTTTGCTCCGAGTCAAACCAGGTTAATAAAACTGATGACCAAGTGTCTGCAGGCATGAATGTGTTTCAGTTTGGCCTGCAGGAAGCCCTGGTAGTGTTGATGACCACCAAATCTTTTTTAATGAAGCATGCACTGATAAATGGGACTGCAAGCTTCTGGTTTACTTGAAGTTGTAAGGCCAGACCTTGTTAAATTCTGGTATTAATAGAAGCACAAGGCTGGCTGAGTACAGTATTCTACAGGGAACAATAAACAACTCAAGGAAGTGACTTTCTAGGAAAACTGACTTTGGTTCAGCTGCAATCCTTAGACATAAATTGTTTTACAGGATAACACAGAACCCAAAGACTAATCACATGACAAGATGGGAAGTTTTTCCTGGTTACATGAGATAGCAAGCCATGTGAAATCCCCCAAGTAAGATACCACCTATTTATCTTCAAAGAGGAAGAGACAAATATGCATTTTGTAGATGTGAGGTAAAGTTAATTCTCGAATCATATTGTATATGAACTTCCATCCGTCAAGCAGTGCAGTTACTTTGATGAGTTTATAGAGTACTTGACATATCAATGTCTTTTTAATAGATTGGCCTCCTGAGCAAGGGTGAAATATTTTGACAGTGGCAAAATAAATAACCTGCCTTTGACTTGTGGGCTGCTGGAGCCTGGTGGGTTCAGCCATCAGGGCTCTGAGGATGTTGTGGTGGAACCATGAAAGACAAAAGCTGACAGATAAAGCTGAAAACAAAAAGATACTCATGTAGTGTTGGGCAAAAGCAGAACCATTGGCACCATCCTGGTTAAATTCTGATGTGATTAACTGCCTTTACTGCTCTGTCTCCTTCTGTT
Organism: Petroica traversi; assembly: GCA_025920805.1. Lineage (NCBI taxonomy): Eukaryota > Metazoa > Chordata > Aves > Passeriformes > Petroicidae > Petroica > Petroica traversi. The sequence goes on from JAHLSL010000074.1 coordinate 3,635,395, forward strand.
TATTTCAGAGATCTTTTGTCTGGAAAAGTGTGTAGTGCTGCAGGATGGCTCTTCATCCTCCTGGCAGCCAGGACTGCCTTTCAACAGCAACTGAAGGACCCACACTAAGGTAATTTGTAAGTGCTTCAGGGTAAATCACACAAAGTTGATCAACCCAAGGGTTTGGTATTTCTCAGTGATTCTCAGAGCACTTTACCATATGGTTTCGCAGATAGCACACGCAGTTGTCAACCAGCAGAATAACTTTTCATGGTTTTCATTTTAATCCAGAGCAATGTGTCTTCTTGCTCTTGATTGTTCTGTGCATTTAAGATGTTATTTTAGTCAACTGATCTTGAGTTTACTTATGGTTACAATATCAGGGGATAAATATGAACTTAGATGTTGAGCAAGCTGCCAGCTGGGGTGGACCAAAGGGAATCAACAGAGTGTGATGCAGTGGTGGAGAGGGAGGGAAAGCTCAGGCACTGAAAGATAGGCAGGATCCAGCTGACATCTGCTTGGCGTCATGGGATTGGTAATGACAGGGTCACAGAGATTAACACAAGGGCACCCACATTTGATATCGTGTGTAAACAGCACAGCTTAGACTGTTTCTGTTGTAGGCCTGATCATTCTCAGTTGATAACTGCAAATGGGGACCCAGGCTTGAGGTGCAAGCTGCAGAGCTAGGAAAAACCACACTCAGTGTATGTCCTGCCTGACTTCTCTGTGGCACGTGTTTTGGAAGCACAGCTCATGGAGGAGATGATGAATGACATTGCATTTCATTAGTAGAAACAGGCTCATCCTCTTGGATCTGGCTGAGACTGCAGCAGAGGTGTCCTTCCTGCAATCTTTGAGACAAACCCAGGTTGAACAGATGCTAAAGAGGTCCCAGAGAACTGGCAGAGAATGTGTGGTCCTTCCTGAGCAACAGGTCTTAGATTTCCCCTCCAACAGCACAGTGCTACTCTCCTGCCCAGCAATTACTTTGCCTGAGGATTTCCAAGTATGAGGTTGATAGGTGGTGTGCATCTACTGTGGCAAAGAAATCCCTTTCCTTCATGGCTGACAAAAGACTCTGTCAGGTTAACAGGAGGGTGGAGATAAGTAGTACCAGGTATGTTTCTAAATAAAGCAGAAGACAACACACAAAAGAGAGAGAAGGGAAGAGAAGCACCTGATTTCCAGCAGCTCCTCACAGGACCCTGTGTCTGTCCTACTCTTACAGCTAAAAATGTGACTGCACTTATCTGATGCTTCTGTCAGTCAGGAACAGAGGGGAAAGCACTATGAGGCCACATTTTCCCAAGTGTAAGACGGGAACGGGATGATTTATACTACTCAAGAAGCAGGCTTACGTCTTGCATTCCCTGCAGCACTTTTCACCCCAAAGGGTGCCAAATGGCACATTTGTCCTGCCAGAGATGTCAAGAACGATGGTTTCTGATGTTAAGTCAGTGGGAAGAGAATGGGAAAGACCTTTACCAAGAAATATTTCACGTCTGGCTCTAAAATTAGTAGATCCCCATGGAGATGTGACTCTGTAATTCATATCTGTGCAGGTCCTGAATTTTGCTGCCTGATGTGACGTGCTGAGATAATATGCCTGCATTTTTTTTGCCGGGGTACAGAGAGGAATTTGGGCTTTGTGATTCTTCTGTTTCTTTCTCTGGAGCAGTGGAGAGTCCTTGAATGCTCCTATTCCTGGCAGCTGGCTGGGACAGGAGCTGGAGAGGCTGCTTTTCTGAAGGGAGACCAGCTAGCCATGAGTTTAATAAATTACCTCTTTACCTGTCTGCAGTGCTGCCCTGCTCCTTGGGGGACCAGCACTCTGAGAGATTCCCAGTCAAGGAATAGAATTTTTTCTTCCTTTCCGTCAAATAGATTTTAAAAGGGGGGAAAAAAACTCCACAACTCTTCTTAGCCCTGAAGTACTGTCAGTTTGTCTCTCTGTCTGTCAGCTCTGGGTTGGTGTGCTAGGCTTCCTGCTGGGATGGCACAGACAAAAGGCTGCTGAGGGAGGCATTTGGATAAAGGATCCCTGGTTCTTTCCAGCCTGTGTAGCTCCAGCTGAACTTTCCAGCCATTGTTGCTGGGAGTGTATTTTTCTGTGGTTTTTAAAAATTCTCTCTAATGAAGAGGCTCATCAGTCTTCTCAGCATTGTGTGTCTGAGGAAGGAATGTTGGAGCAGAGCATTTCAGTGGGATGGGGTGAATGTGAAGAGCTCAAGGATCAGAAAGGCTGTGTGATGGCAGACTTGGTCTGCTCCACTCCATTCAGGGAGGTTAATTATCGCCCAGAGCTGTGGCCATAGGGAACAGCTCAATAGCTGCGTCCTCCAGAAAACAAGTTCCATTGACCAGAGGCTGTAATAGGGCCAGATTCAGAGCATTTACACCCCGTGTACCAGTGATTGCTCCAGGCAAGGACATTCCATGGTGTGTAGGCACTGGCTGGAGGAACCTGCCCATGGTCCCATTACCAAGTGGGAGAGGGGGAAATATTCTAGGTTGGACCCATGCCATCTGCTGTCCCTACACAGATCCAAGGCAATTTCTTTATGGGGACATGAGCTGGGTGGGGCTGGACCAAGCACACAGACCAGCACTAGTGAAGACCTGACAGGGTTTGCAATCTCGGCAGCTCTGCTGTGTAAACACTGAGCAGCCACTTGCTCATTCCACCATCTGTGGACACTACTGTGTCTTTTTTTCTCTGGGGAATTCCAGCCCATGGAGAACACAGACCAGTTGGGTCACTAAGCAGTTCCCTCACTCCTGGCACAGTTTTCTGGGGCTTTGCTCTGTGACAGAACTCTGGGTATTGTTGAAAGTGCCACTGTAGAAGATGTGGGTGCTTTGCTTCAACAAATGCTGTTGTCTCTGGGTGCTTGTTTAGTTTTTGAGCGAAAGTTTGGTGCAGAAGGGAAGGAACTAGCTGGGAAATGGCCAGTGTGCAATTACGGGAAGCTTGGGAGATTCTGGGCTATCAGTTTCATTTGGGGAAAGCAAGACAAACAGTTGTGCAGAGTTTGCTCTTGTAATTTCTTCCCCTCCAGATTCCCAGCCTGAAAGCATTTGCTTCTAAAGATGACTGCTGAACAGGGAGGATAAAACAAGAACCTAAGGTTGTCAAGCCAAGCCTTTGCTAGCCCCCAGGCATGACCACTGAGCAGCTGCATGCTGCAGACAATGACATTTTTTTTTTCTCCTCCACTTATAACTCAGTTCTTATGTCATCAAATAATACTGTGAACATATCCAAGCACCCCAGCTTCTTTAGCAGCTTAATTCCACTGGCTTCCAGTCAAATACTGGTTTTGGTAGGTTGTAGATATCACTAAAAGACAAGTTTATCCTTCAGCAAAGACGGATCGATCTGTAGAACAGTTCTGTTCTTAGAGCACATCTTGTGAAGTTCTGTTCTGTAGACCAGAGACATGGGAGAGTGGAAAGCACACAAAATGGAAAGGGCATAGGCAAGTAAACAATTTTTAATACCCAGCCATGTGAAGAATGTGCACATGGATAAGTTTATGGCGCAGTTCAAATGCCAGCTGACACCCTCAACACACACAATATAAGATCTAATGACTTGATAGTTTGCTTATGAATTAAAAAAAAAAGCAAAACAAAAACAAAACCAGGAAAATCTGCCTTTTATATGTCCAGGATGTAATTAAGGATCTAGGGAAGTGTAAAATGGAATTAAATGGATTATTGGAGATCAAAAAGGGCTGACAAAAAACCACTGTAACTCGATGATCTCAGGTACAGTTTGCTTAAATAAAAAAGACATCTTGTTTTTACAGTACTGAAGAATAGAAGAACTTCTGTGGGCATTGATACTTCAACTGGACACACCAGCAATGCTGGGCTACCATAAGAGAAGCAGCATCTCCTGGGATTGCAGGTAGGACTGCAGAGGAACATGCATTTGGAAAAGAATGCTGTGGCCCTTGAGATGCCAGGCCCTGTGCATTGGGCAGTCTTTGCTTTGTATCCTCCTGCCTGTGGGCTGGGAGCCCTGTGTATCCCAAGGATCTTACCTCTTACAGAGCTGTTGAAGAGACCTGCTCTGCTCTTGGCCTCAGTTTTCACCAGGTCATCCCTTGAGAGTTCAAATACATCCCCATTTCCCAATCTGACCTCGTGTTTGAGCAAACTGGTACCTCAGTTCTGACAGACTCAGCAGTGGGGGATGATAGTGAGGAAACAATGCTCTGAGGAAGTGAAAGTCCATACTCTGACAGGGGGTTTTGGGTTTTCTTTTCTTACACCAAGAATATGAAAAGCCCTGTTTTGCATAGCAAGCCTGCTTTTGGCTAATTTTTTGCCAGAGATTTGGATATTCTCCCAAGCACAATCCTTCCTGAACAGAGAGTGCTACAGATGAGTTCTCCACAATCATCTGCGCAGATCCCTAAAAGCAAAGAAATCCATATTTTTCTGCTTGCAGGAATTTTTCTATCCCTTGTGGCTCTTGGTTTTTACAGTAATGTTACGTGGAAGAGATTGAAAGAAAATGTTTCCTGCCTGCAGCATTTCCCTTTGGGACCCCTATTAACAAAAAAGTCTTGTAGTTGTGAAACCTGTTGACTGGCTTTGCTGTGACATAAAACAGGCACCTTCAGTTCTCGGGGTATTCAGTAACAGTGTGAGTGCTTCTGAGATTTGAGATACTGTCAGCAAAAGCTTTTTTTTTAATCTGAGCTTCATTTTTTTATAAGAGCTGTGCAAAAGCAGCCTATGCACAAGAAGCAATCTCCCCTTGACCTTTCAGTGTTAATGTTTAACATCTTAAAAAGTTAAAACACCTCTTTGCTGTAAAACTACATCCCTGGTAGAGATCAGCATTTCTCTGGCTGTGGTGTTCATCTCTGCAAATCTTTCCCTCTGCTGGCAGGGTGATGTACTCTGGACTGCCAAAGACTGATTTCTCACTGACTGGGGATTTTCATAACACAAAGTCCTCTTTTCTGTGGTGGATTTGCACCGAGTCTTCTTTGATTTGTTTCAAACCAACCACGAGCTAAAATGGATGTGTATGTATCAGCATTTGGGAGGCAGGGATTGCAAGCAATTACTGCATGAAGAATATATGTTTATGGTTATGTCTAAAACCTTGGGCTGGTGGTGGTATGAAAGCTTCCTGAATTGCAACTGTGGCCACGTCCGTAGTTCATGTATTCTCAGTGATGCTGCTACCAGGCTAGAGATAAGGGGTTTCCATTTTAGGGCAGACCAACATCATTAAGGAAAATACAGGAACCTTCCATTGTTTGCAGTAAAAAGCGTTCCTTTCCCGCTCTTTGTTAAATAAGCTTCTGGTGATAGACAGGAACAGTACAAAACTGATGTCTTGCCTGAGAAATTGGATCCGTGTGCAGAGAGTCTGGGAATGCTGGGAGACAGGGTGTGCGTGTGGTTATAGGGAAATCCAGTCCTTCCACACAAGTTGGTGAGGCAGTGTCTGGCAAGCACCTCCAGGCAGTGGCAGCAGTACCTTTGACCCTCACGGGTATCTCACCATGCGCTGCTCGAGGATAAGCCTCTCAAAAACTGCCAAAGCCCTGATCTGCCTCATTGTTGTAATACAGTTTTACCTCTTCCTTGTCAATTCCAGCTCTGTGTTTGACTTGGCGAAGACAAAGATTTTCCGGTAAGGGACCTGTTTTTTAATGGCATGCAGTCTGGTTCAGATGCTTGTTCTCTTTGTCTGTCTGTCTCTCTGTCTTTTTTACCCTGAAACTTGCACATCTGATCTGAGTTAGGTGACCACTTCAGCAGATCATGGTGTTGGAAGATCCACAGTCAAAAACCTGCTTCTCTTGGCTCGCTGAGTTCCAGGGCTTCCTTTTGTAGCTGTCTAAAGCATCTTTTGCTTCACTAATCCTACCTGTTTCCGTACTTTGGCAGTACATAGTAGTTGCTTTTCCTGTTGGCTCCCAGGAGGACCTTATTCAGCCCTAATCCAGATTGCATTCATGGACAGTGAATTTGGTGGGATGGCTTTGAATTTATGGCAAGTTCAGCAGCTGATTCCTGAGAAAAATATGCTGCATGCTGGGATACCAGTGTCATGTAATCTTGATATCTTGATATCTGTTTTATATAAATGGTCATATAAATCCTACTGGAATGGTTGTGGAGGGGATTGCAGTGAAATATCTCCAGTATCACTGGCAAGGAGCACTGCTCCTTGCATGAGCCCTGCAGACGCCTGAGCCTTTCCCAGTACAGGTGTGGCTTATGGATGTGCTGGTGCTGGGTGTAGGAAGCACCACTTCCCAGTCTCCCCACCAGCCTCTCCTGGTCCCAGCTCTCCCAGTGAGCTCATCTGGCTTGGCTTGGTTGGATTGGTTCCCAGCTGGATGTCTGGGCTGTGCTGTGGGGGTGGGCAGGAGGAGTGATGCTAGCAACATCTGCAGCTCTTCTGGAGGTGACTTGAGTTCAGCTCTTGCAGCTTGAGACCACACTTTGAGGACAGCTGTCAATTTGGAGAGGCTGGAATCTGCACAAGGGAGGTAGAAGGGAAAGGAGAGAAGGAGGAGGTGTAGAGAAGTGAAATGAGTTGTCCTTGATCCCTGAGCCCATCAGTGGCAGAGCTGGAACAAGAAGTGGCTCTCCATGTTCAGCTGCTCGAAGCCATTTCCTTCTGCTGCAGTTTCAGAGGATGGAAATGCCTGTATTTATACAATTTAAGTAAAGCACAACAAGGTATGAGCTGAGTGTGGTTGTCTGTGTGGCAGTTCTATTTCTGTTCCTTGTATGTCACATAGAGTACATAAAGCAGCATTTTCATGACTTTATCCTCTATTTGTCCTTGGGCTTTGTAAAAGGGGAGGAAAATGACAGTAAATGTCATTGAGCTTCTGCAGTTGTTTGCCAGCTGGACTCTAGAGCCTGAAATTCACCGAGCTGCTCTGACCGTTTGTCTGGATTTAAAATGCTGGTCAGGAGAGCAGGGTCCTGTGTAAGCACAAGTGCCTGGCCATGTGGGCCTGACTGCAGGGAGCAAGGCTTGGGATGTGAAGAGCCCTCAGTTTTACATTTTGGTCTCTAGCACAGCATATGAAGTTAAAGTAATAGTAGTAATAGACTGGGGTGGAATCTGCCCTGCAAGACAGCACACAGGGAAAGTCTAGAGTGGGGAGTGGTTTCTCATACTGAAATCCCTGTTTCATTTGTTCTCTGCACTTTAATTTCAAAGTTTTAAACATCATCTTAAAAATACAACAGGAATTTACCAAGGGATTTAAGATCTTCCTGAGCTACCTTACCAAATTTCTCTTTATTTAGAGTTTTCATATAAAATCTTTCCTCCTGTTGTGCAGTAAGCAGTCCCACAAGTTTATACATGAAACACGATGATAGAAAGCACATGCTGCACACTTGGTTGAAACTGGCTAATGATTATGGGAGAGGCAGAGCTGATAGGCCATTTGCTCTAACCTCTCTTTTTTAGCCTTGCAAAGGTTCACGTATTTATCTGATATGAAATGATTTTTAAAAGCCTCCTTAGTTGATCATTTCCTGAATGCTTTCAGAGTGGTATGACATCCATCAAATTTCAGCAGCAACTGAGCTGCTATCTGCAGCCTGTTATCTGCAGAAGTGCTTTTTGCCCCGTTTATCACTTCGGAAGCAATCCACAGCATTCCGAAATGAGTGCGTCATGCAAAGGCGGAACACGAGTGTGGAATCAGACTGCCACGACCATGCTGGTTTACCCTGAAAAGCTTTGCTGTACATAAAAGCTCAGCTGCAGATGTTGTCCACCTTCTTTGTTCCTGTTCTACCCTCCAGCCATGTGCAGAGAAGAGAGAGTGTTTAGGACAAAACCCCACCTCTTCTGCCTTGATTTTTTTTGCTGGGTTTCAGCCCGCTCTTGTTGCAGGTGGCTCCTCTGCTGTTGGCAGATGTGTCCTCCTGTGATAACCTTGTACCTACCCGTGCCTCTGAATCAGGCAACAGGGCAGCTGCAATATTGGAGGCAAGTGCTGAAATAATTTTAATAGCTTCACAGTGTCTGTCTTCAAACACATGTGCCTGGTGAGTGCTGTGTGATGCCCTTGCATTACTTGACTAAGGCAGAGGAAGAGAGAAAGAAGTGGCCCCAAAAGCTCAAGAGGTGATGCAGGGTAAAGGAGTCAAGTTTCACTACTTCTCAGACTTCCCTTCCTGAATTCTGGAAGATCTTCATGCTGGGTTACCGAAGCACAGGGCTCTGCTGGCAGAGGAGAGAGGCAGATGGCTGCCTCCATAGTCTGTGCCATGCCCTGAGCCCAGGATGTCCAAACCAACCCCTCAGTGCTCTGGGGACACTGCCAGGGGGCCTGCCCAGTGCGTGGCAAAGCTGGGCTGTACTGGCTGGCTGTTACTGCCAGTGTGAATGTTCCATGTGCCATGTGCTGAGCAGAGGGAGTGTGAGCCTCTGGGATTTGCCTAGCGGGGAGATAAGCAGTATTCAGGCTAGAATGGTGTAGGAAGTTGAATAACATTTTGGCAAAGTTCTAAATGAAATTGCTCTAAAGCACAGAGAGAGGCTCAGAGTCAAGAGCACTAGAAATGGGCTGAAGGGTGTTAAGTGGAAAGTGTGTGTGATGTATCTGCTTTTCCTTTGATTGCATTCAGGAAACTGAACATTTTTGAACATGCTACAGAGATACAACAAGTGGACACCCAAGAGCAGCAAGGTTTAAACCATTCTGATAATGGGAACTCCAGGAACATTTTAAAGGTGACTTTGGGAGGACACATAACAATACTCAATGATGTGGTGGAGAAGAAAACAAGATGGAAAGGAAAGGAGGAGGAGAAGGAAACAATGAAACCAATTACCAGGGTTAAGGAAGCCAAGGAGAACATGGATATGAAACCACCACCCCAGTGGGAGGGAATCATGAAGACAACAGTGAAAACGACCCCTATGTTACAAGTTACCAAGGGGAAAACAACAGTGAGTCCAGTTGCAGGGGTGGAAGAAGCCAAGGAAAAGACAACAGCGAAACCCCTCCTCAGGGAGGAGGGAGGCAAGCAGAAGGCAACAGTGAAACCATCCTCTGAGGTGAAGGGAGTGCATGAGAACAACACATCTAAAGACCAAGCAAAACCCAGAGGACCTCCTGCATCAATGGGAGCTCCAAGACCTGCTCCTCAGGCTGCTGCAGTGACACAGGAGAGGAAACTGAGACCTGCTTACTTCACATCTGAGCCACAGTGGGATTTTGAGGATGAGTACCTGCTGGATAACTCATCCCCAGCCTCGGTAGGTGGGATGGTGTGAATGGTCACCAAGAATGGTGCCTCCCTGTTGACCTCTTTGTCTGCTGGCCCCTGGGCTGTGTGCTCTGCGCAGTTGAGGATGATTTCAGAGTTAGTAGGTCACTCATTGGTATATGCAGATGCTGGTGGGACCCAGACAGGAAGACCTCTATGTACAACATCTGCATTCGCATGAAGACTCAGGTTAATTAAATTTGAGCACCTCATAATTACTAATGTCCAGGGGCAGAGCCTTTAGGAAAGGCTGTAGTTTAATACAGCTAAGTTCTTAGCAAGCAGATGGGGCAGGTTGGGATGTCTCATACTGTCTCTGTGCCCCATCCTACGCCGGTAACTCTTTGTAAAGCTTACCCAGAGCAGTTTTCCCTGGCACCTCTGTTTCTGGAAGGCTTGGAACTGGTGGGTCACCTTCTCACATGTTGTGTCTCACTCCCAAACCTGATCTCTAAATCTGCAGAGAGAGGGAGTCACTAGAAGCACTCCCCCTCCTTAATTTCCTACATGATCAGAGTTTTCCCTTGTTCCTCTGGTACTGATCCAGTCCAGCTCTGGAGGCACAAGAAGTACCAAGCCTTGGAGAGCACCTGCTTGAGAAGGAAGGGAATGTCCCTGCTTCTGGACATGAGATGTGCTGTGAGTGAAATGATGCCACTGTGAAACCCTTGACAATGTTGTCCTCAGTGCACTGCAGTGGTGACAGGCAGAATGAGGGCTGTCTCCTCAGGCTGTGACAGGGCTGTCATCCTCATCCGCTGTAGAGAGGCTAGCTCAGCCATGGAGCACTCAGCAAGGCTTTGGCAATGCAGCAGTTGCTGGGGACTTGAGCTGGCCATGAGGGTCCACTTGGTCTCTATTCAGTCTTTCAGTAGGTGTTTAGGGAAGGTGTCTAAGAAAGTAAAACTCAAATTGACTCAGCAGAAAATTCAATGTAGCGGAGCTGTTTGCTTTCCATCTGCACACAGCCTCACTCTTGCCAGCTGCAGTGAGACCCCCTTCTTGTAAGATGAGCTGGTTTGAATTCCCTTCTCAGCTGCACATTTCACTCATTTATTTATGACATTGAACAAGTTCTTGCACATTTTTTTCTTATCCTTAGAGGGAGTGGCAATGGTGATCTTATTTCATATGTTCATCAGTGTTTCCTCTGGGGACCTTTTGAGGTGTGTTGCCATCAGGGACTGCTCATTATAGCATACATATATATTATTGCAGCATATTCTTAATGCTTACAGCCTTATTGATACATTCAGGTCAGACCTATTACAAATGTTCATTTGCATCAGCTAATGAGGCCCAAAGCTAGTAAAACGTTTCAGCATGACAGGCCTGTTGTTCGGAAGAGGAAAGTCTCAGAGACTTAGAGTCGTCCTGGCTCCTGTGTAGGTGATTTTTCACCAGCTGGTTATGGATGCAGTGCTAAAAATCATGTTCCTGGTGATGGGGATGTTGAGGGGAATGTATGAAGTACCACTGGAGTCTTTGCGTTTCTGGTCCTGTCACGGACAGGCACACAAACACTGGCACTCAGTCAGGTTTATCAGCTCTGCTCATCAGTCATTATTGTTTCCTTTTTGTTTTTCAAGACCTGCTCTGAATCAGTGAGGGCCAGGGCTGCCAAGTCTGAGTGGCTGCGGGATCTCTTCCTGCCCAACATCACACTCTTCATAGACAAGAGATACTTCAGTGATGGTGAATGGAGCCGCCTGGAGCATTTTATACCCCCCTATGGCTTCAGGGACCTCAATTATTCACGTGAGTCCCTCAGGGCTTCTCAGGATGGGACTTTCAGACTCCTAACAGGAACCTTATGCTGAGTAGCTGGAGGTTTGCACCATCTCTCCATCAAAGGCATCAGTCCAGTAGGATTTCATGGTGAGAACTCTGGTGGTTTCACTGTGTCCATCCCAAAGGCTCTTGATAACTCACCACTGTGTTTGCTTCACAGTGGTAAAGGAGGTCATATCCCTGCTGCTCCCAAATCCCCACCAGCAGCTGCTCCTGGCCAACCATGACAGCAGCATGCCCACGTGCATCAGCTGTGCTGTGGTGGGGAATGGAGGAATACTGAATAATTCTGGGATGGGCCAGGAGATTGACTCCCATGACTACGTCTTCAGGTAAGGCAGCCTTCCTTCTCAGAAGATGCACAGCTGGCTTATTGTGGCTAGCCCCTAATTGTGGCTAGCCCCTAATTGTGGCTGGATCACTTCATCTCTTCCAGTATTCCACTCCTTCCCAAGTGCTAAAGTGATGGATGGCAGGAGACTAAAAGTCCAAAAGTAATTGGAAAGTTACTAAATATCCAAAGGCTGTTTTCACAAATGAGCCATAAAGAGCCATCTCTACAGAAGGGGCTTTCCTGCAGATCAAGGTGCCAATCAGAATGGGCCTTGACTTCCCTTCCTCCAGGCTAACGCTGTCTTTTCCTATTAGGAATGTGTATGTGAAGGATATCAGTGGTCCCCTAACTCTACTCCTCTGTTTGATTTCCTTGGCCAGGGTGAGCGGGGCTGTAATCAAGGGTTATGAAAAAGATGTGGGAACAAAAACCTCCTTTTATGGATTCACAGCCTACTCCCTGGTTACCTCTCTTCAGATCTTGGGACGCAGAGGGTTCAGCAACATCCCACAGGATAAAGTAAGTGATGTCCCTGCTGTGTGCATGCACAGCTTTGCCAGGATACTGTTTGTCTGTGGCCTTCAGTTCTGCTCTTGCCATGATGAGCAATGGGCTGAGGCAGCTCTTTAGCATTACCTCAGTGAGGGAACCTGCACTGCCTTGGCTCAGAGTAGTGTTTGCAGTGGCACGTTGTGTCAGTGCCTCCCCAGCCTTGTAGAAGGAGCTGCATATCAGGTGTTACCTCCATTCGGCTGCTGTGGGCTGGTTGAGAGCTGCAGACCAAAGGTGTGTGTCTAAGAAACTCAGTAAGCCAAGATGTCTGCTTGCATTTTTTTCGAAGTGCTGTTGACTAATGCTCACTTGTTCTCTTAGCATGTCAGATACATTCACTTCCTGGAGGGAGCAAGAGACTATGAGTGGCTGGAGGCTCTTCTGTTCAACAGGGACATCAGGAAAGGATTCTTGAACCTCAGCAGGTAAAACAAACTATATCCCCCCTACCCCTCCAGTGAGGAGCTCTCTGTTGTGCTCTTGTCCTCTTCCAGTGTTCAGCCCTGAGGAGGACCAGGCCAGGGTAAAGCCTCCCTCCCCTGGCAGACTTGCATGCAGAAATCTCACATTTCCTCCACAACTCTGAGCTCTGCTGTAGTCAATACACCTCCTTCCCAGAGGTAGCTCATTTCTGTGATGTGTGGTCAGAGCTTAGAGAAAGCTTTGTGGTTTTTGGGATGAGCACATGCTCTGGCTGGTCTGGTGTGGCCTACTTATGGATGAAGGCCTGGTTTCAACAGTTTTTGCCTGTACAAATACATGTTTTTGATATTCCTGTCTCCTATTGTTGCCTCTCATCCCCAGTCTCTTCCTCTGCAATGCACACAGGCTTTGGAGGCTTTGTTGTAATGTGGGAAATGCTACAGAATATCTTCAAAGTGTTTTCAGTTCTTCTCTTACCAAGTGCATCAAGTGCATCAGGGCTGATCCTTTCCAGCTGTGATGAAGTGTAGGAGTTTGTCCTGAGTCTCCCTGTTTCTGTCCTTAGGCAGAAGCCCCGGCAGAAATTTGATAAAGATTTCACAATGGACAAATACCTGGTGGTTCACCCTGATTTCCTCAGATATGTAAAAAACAGGTGAGCTGCAGGTTGTGTGCTCTAATGGGCTTGTTTTTCCCGGCCAGCACCATCTCTCTCTGTCTCTGGTCTCTCTCCCAGCTCCCTCCCTTGTAACCACAGTTCAGCCACACCAGCAGCCTGGGGATAAGTGTCAGCAGTATGAACTCAGCTGAAACTCTCTGTGGTGCTGCAGTGGGATGCTAGTGGTGGGTAAACATCCAGAATCTCTGAGCTGGAGAAGCAGCAGCCATCAGACAGTTTGGTTTTCTGCATCCAAAAGACCTCCAGGGCCAGTTGCAACTTTAGGCGTAGGAAAAATGTTGCTGAAGTGCGAGAATAGTTGATCTCTAGATAAGGACCAGCCTTTCATGTTTCCCCTTGCTTAGCACCTTGGAGGAAGGCACTGTAATAGACCTTCTCTCCAGAGATTCCTTCTGGACTCAGTAGGTTGGTTGTGTTCTCAACATGACAACAGGCCTTTCTTCACTTCTTCTTTGCCTGGCCTGGCTGCTGCTCTTCTGTGCTTCTCCAACCCTTTCCACAAGCCTGTTGGCTACTGTCACCATGAGATCTGTCTGTCATGGGCCACACATGACTGAGACATGGAGGAACTGGAGCTCCTGTTGTGCCCTGCTTTGGCTGCCTTTACCTTTTAGTCTCCTTGAGAGCTGCTGCCTTCCCTGGAGCAGATGGCTGGCGCTCCCTGCCCACTCTGCCATCCTCCCTCTGACTTGGGTCCATTCCAAGGCCAAGAGGACTCCATGCTATTTTTTCTCAGTGTTTACTCCTACTTTCCTAGCAACTCCTGGCATAACACAGTGCAGCTCCTGGCAGGTTTTGTGACACTCCTCTGCACCTTCCCTATTTCTCGTTTCACTCCTAGACGTGGATGGGGAGCAGGATATACCAGGGAGCTTCAAAGCCACCTCCGCACTGCAATGCAAAGGACAGATTTAAGAGCAGTGGGCTTTAACCTATGAGATCCTTTAATCCATCCCTTATTTATTCCCCCTACCTCAAAACCTATCACTTCCAGAAAGCTGGGGCAGAGCTGGGCTTAGATTGCAGTGCAGGTGGTGGAGAGTTCTGGGCATACTCATGACTTCTCTGAAATGCCTCATATGGCCCCAAGCTCCTGCTAGGAAGGAAGATGCCACATGGGCCACAGGGGGATAAGGTGTGCCCTGCTTGAAACACCACAACTCCTCAGTGATTTCTTCTCTCCTGCTGCAGGTTTTTAAAATCTAAAAGTTTGAAAAAGCCCTACTGGAGGCTGTACAGACCCACAACAGGGGCCTTCCTGCTGCTGACTGCCCTCCATCTCTGTGACCGGGTAAGAGCACCGTGATTCTTGCACCCAGAACTGTCTGGAAGTGGGAACAGGACAGAGGACAGCAGGGGTGCCTGCTGTCTGCCTCGAGAGTTTATAGGCTTTGTGTCAGCTGTGGAGGAGCAGACTGAAAATGATAAGCAGCCCCAGAATAGCTCCCAAAGAGGTAGTGAAACCTGCTGTGCCCTAGAGCACATGATCTCCCAGGGAGGCAGTGAGAGGACAGCAGGGTCTCTGGAGCCAGTGCTCCCAGTCTGGTCCTTCTGGACTCCCACAAAGGGTCACCAGAGAAGACTCAGCTGTCATCTCTGTCCAGGGCTCACTGCCTGTTTGGGAGCTGTGCCCTGCATTTCACCTGCTCCCTTCCATCCCTGGCCCCCTGCCCATTGAGCCCTGCATGTTTCCCAGGTCAGTGCCTATGGCTTCATCACTGAGGGGCACAAGAAGTACTCAGATCACTACTATGATAAGGACCCGAAACGTCTGATTTTCTACATCAATCACGACTTCAACCTGGAGAAGCAGGTGTGGAAAAGGCTTCATGATGAGAATATCATGAAGCTTTACCAGAGAACCTGACTGTTTCTCAGGCCATTGCCTGGGAGATCTCAACACCACCTCACTGGGAACAGAAGAGGACCACCAGAGTCAAGGTTAGCTCTGGATTGGCAGGTACATTTCATCCCCACAAAGACTTTTCCCTCCTTCATCACCTCTGTTATTTCTCAACACTTCAACAAACGTGTGAATGCTGCAGACCTAAAGACCAACAAGAAAATGCAACATGCCAACAAAGTCCCTGGCTGTGCTACAGGGCTCCTGCTTATTGTTGTAGGCATGGGTTTTTGGAGAGCAGAATCTAGGATGGATATGGTCTGGTGTCCTTTGTGCAATCCAGGTTTTCTCTCTTTGCAAGGAGATGCTCCTCAGGCTGGGGCCATTTCTCTTTTGGGTGGATCCACTCCATTTACAATGCCCATTTTGGAGCTGGGTATTGTCTAAGCAAACTCCCGGAAGAGCTGGAATGGATGGAGACAGACACACAGATCCTGTCTCAGGTTGACTTAATTTCTGTGGGGTCTGCTCTCACTCTGCTCCGTGTGGATAAAAAGGATGGTCTGGACACTTCCTCGTGACTAATTTGAGAGGTTCACTTCTGCTCCCTGGTGTGGCCTTCCTAAGACACTTCCAAAAGAGCACTGCCATCAACTCAAGGGCAGGTAGCTGCTCTCCATGGTGCAGCAGACTTTCTGGACATGGTGCCTCTTGCTCCAGGGCTCCCCTGGCTATACAAAATGTGAATTTTGTGTCATGGACCTGATATGTCAAGTCCTTGCAAAGCTGGACTTTATCATGCTTGGCTCCCAGCTGAGCCCACAGCACTGTGTTGTCCTATTGCCAGGAGAGGTAGGAGCTCTCCAAGTCCAGCAATGGATTCTGTCTATTCTTGCTGCTGGCTGAAGAGCGTGTCCCCATGTGCTGAGAGGGGCCCAGCTGCAGCCAGAAAACCTGGCGTGTGTTGGCTTCCTGGAAGAAGTTTTGTAAGCAAAATAAATGGCACTACTTTGGCCAAGCTGATCTTTTGTGCAGCCCTGTGGGTTGTGGTTATTTAGTGCACCCAGAACTGATGCTTTAGAGGTTGAGATACAGTAGATGACAGAGCCAGGAAAGGGCAAGGTTGAGGGGTTATGAGATTACCTCCACCTGGAGAAGCTCTGCGGCTTGTGTGGACACACCTGAACATCCCCTTCCTGCTCACCTTGCTGTTGCAGGACAGGGATCAGCACTGGCCAAACACCTCCCTGAGGATGTGAGTTTGTCCTTCTCCCAGCAACAGCTCTCCAAGTACATCAGATGCTCAAGGCAAAAGCATGAAGGGCTGGATGTCTCCCCCATTACACTATGCAGGCAAAAAGCCACCTCCAGTGTCCCAGCAGCCCAGTGCATCTCCCTGGGGTTAACCAGCTGCACACTCACTGGGCCTGCTTTGGTTGTGGGTGTCTTTCCATTTCTGCAGCATTTTTGTTGGGGGCAGCAGCGTCTCCAGGGACTCTCTGGGCTCCAAGGAAGGCATTTCAGCTGGGACTGTCAGCAGGGTTTGTCAGGCTTGATTTCCTTTGTCCCTTTTTCCTTGTGCTGCAGAGAGGCCAGGCAGTTTCTCATGTCTCACTGAGTTTGTTTGTGAAGGACAGCCCCCCCACACTGAGAATCTAAATGCAGAATTCAGCTTCTCTGGAGAGGGTGTATCCTGAGCTTGGTTGCTCTGCCCACACGAGCCCGCAGTGTGTGAGAGCAGAGAGTTGTCTGAAATGCAGAGTGCCTCTGTTGGGAATGATGGAGACCTGTGGGAACACCAGGCCTGTAGGGAGCCACAAGCTTTGGAGCAGACCAGAAATCCTTCCTGAGCAGCAAACAGGGAAGCCTGAGTGAGGCTGGTCTCACTGAGGAGAAACTCCTGCACCCAGGAGCTCTGGACCTACTGGGTGCCCCAGCCCCTCGTGGTGGCTGTCCACCCTGTCCCTGATGGTGTCCCCTGCCCCAGGCCCTGCAGGCTGGGTGGGCAATGAGGCAGTTTTGTTCCTTGCCTGGCCCTCAGGCTGTACCACATTGCTGTGGGTTGCTTAGTGACCAGCTCCACCGGGTATTCTTCTTGCCTGAATAGGGCTTTTCTCTTCCTGAGAAGTTGGAAGAAGTTTCTCTTAGACCTTTCCCTTCCCCCTCCTCCTCTTTTGTTTCCCAGTCCTTTGGGAAGCAGGAAGGGGCTAAGTCCCACTGAGCAAGGATTCCCCAGTGGGTGAGGAGGCTTTGGGGATGGGCTGGCAGCCCCCAGCCCACGCTTTTCCCCAGAGCTGAGGTTTCCCAGAGCAAGGGAAGGAAACTTCCCAGGAGGCTTTCCCCAGAGCCTGTTCCCTCCAGGCTTTTCTCTGAACACAGCTGACTAAATTTGATGTTATCAGGGATAATCTCAGCGGGAGAAGGGCCTTTGCTGTGGTCTGGAGTTTCCCAGTGAGCTCAAAGCCACATCCTCCCTGATCCCAGGAATGCAACTCTGACCTGATGGTGCTCCTCACCTCCTCACTTTGCTCCTGTTTCCCCCTGCACCACGGCATCCTGTCCTACCATGGGCTGGCTGAGGTGTGGCACACACTGGGACCCATTTCCTGGAGTACAAGTCCAGCTGTGCCTCACCAGAGCCACCTGATCTTGTGCACTGTGTCTGGAGTGGGCACAGGAAGCTGAGCAGTGTTGGAGGTGACATTCCCTGGCCAACTTCCAGCCTGGCACAGATTAATGGAACGAAGCCTGCAGAGAGCAGCTACAGCTGGAGCACCCTTGGCAAGAGCCAGGATTCAGGATTGGGCCAGGTCCCAGCAGGGTGAGTGTCCCAGGGTGAAAGCAGCACTGCGGGTTGTGCTGTAGTAGCCCCAGCCTGCTCAGAGTCGCTGGGCAAAGCCAGTGCCAGGGTGCAGGGCCATCCCAAAATCCAGGTCTCTATGATTGTCCCTGTGCCACCAGGTGGCAGCTCCTGTTCAGGGATCTGTCATTGTGCAGGGTCTAGCGCATCCTGGTCTGCCACCGTGTCCAGGTGCTGGGCACAGCCCAGCAGCTGCCTCTAGTTGGTGGCCCGGGGGCTCCCTGGGGTTTGGGGACACACGGAGCAGGGGTTTGGTACTGTACAAGGTGTGTGCAAAGGTGTGGCCTCTGCTTCTGCAGCGTGGCACAGAGCTGAAGGCAGCACAAGCAGAGGGACTGATGGTGGGATCAGGTCTGACATCCCGAGGGATGCTCAGGCACAGCAACTCCTCCTCCTGCACGGACACAATACCGAGTGCCAGCGACCAATGGATTCCCCACTGCCACCCAGGAGCTCTGGGGGCTGCAGGATTTAAACAGAGACGTTTGATTTGGGGGATAAATACACCACTGTGTCTCATCATGCCCAGAGTTGCTGTTTTGTCAGCCCTGATTTTTTCAAAAGCTCTTGGGAAATACAGCTCTGCCAGACTCCTGGGGCTCCCCAAGAGTTAACAGTTTAAATATTACCCACCAGATTGCAGAAACCAAATCCAATTGTCACCCAGAAGCTCTCATGGTGTCACCTTCCTGGCAGGGCTTCAAATTTATTGTTTCATTTCCACCTCTTTCCTCTTTCAGTGTGACTGCTCACTTGTGTAGCAGAAACAGGGATTACGCTGTCCTTCTGTGTGTTCACACAGCTCCTAAACTGGGGATGAAGCAGCAAAAAACAGACATGGACTTGCTGGAGGAGATAGATGCATCCTGGGGACAAGTGAGTGGTGCAGAGGCCATCTCATCCCTGCTCCTGCTCAGTGCAGCCCTGCTCTCTTGATCCTGTCTGGGTTTGGCTGTACCAGGGAGCAGGGACAAGGTGTGCTCTGCCCCATGTTCTGGGGTTTGAGGTAACTTCTAGAGGTGGCAGCCAACCCCAAACCCAACCAGATTCTGGAGGGAGCCACTGTGTGTGCAACACATGGCTCCAAAGCAGCCTCGTGCCACGGTGGCACATCCATATTGTCACTTCTTGTCCCTTCCTGTCCCAGGCAAGCAACTGAGGCACAGAGCAGCCAGATAACAGTACCCAGCTTCCCAGCATGGAGGGAATCCTCTGGCTGTTACTCTCAAGCTCCTGTAGCTGATTGGATGCTGTGGGAAAATGTGCCTGCTCAAAAAGCACAAAAAGCTCTGTGCTGGGGACTTCTCAGGTTCTCTTAATGTTCCTCAGTTGCTGAGGAGTTTGGGGCTGGCTTTGGGGGCAGAGGGTGGGAGGTTTCCCCTCCTTGCCTCTGCTGTGTGGACCTTCTCCCTTTCTTGGGGACATGGTAGCAGGTAAATCCAGTTGGACCAGAAAAACTATTGATAATAGGGGAGGGAGAACAAGATAAAGGAGTAGCCCATGGCTTTGTTGTGCAAAAAGCCCCAGCTGGCCTCCAGGAGCTGGAGCAGGGCCCTGCAGGTAAACAGTTCCAGGGGGTGCAGCAGGGCTCCTCTGCCAGGCTGAGCAACAGGACCTTGGGTGCTGCAGGGCTTTCCCAGCTTGGCCTGGCCAGCCCTTGGGATGGTAAATTCTGGAAAGACGCTTTCTGAGTCCTAAAGACATCCTAAGGCTCCCTCCATCCCTCCCATGGCAGCCATGCAGTGTCTGATGGGACCACACATGTGGGTGGACAAGGGACTGGGTCACCCACCCACACTCGAACATGATGTCCCCTCTCCCAAGCTTTGGGGACACAGTCTGGCCTGACCCAGGGACATGTGGCTTTGAGCACACCTCAGGGACGAGGGGATCAGCCCATACCTGCTCTGCCTGGTCCAGAGCTGCCAAGAGGGGGGGAAGGCAGCAGTTTGCATTGTCACCCTAATTTCTCAGAGGTGTTTGCCAGTTCTGCTCCCCTTCAGGGCATAGCCCAGAGCCTCCCAGTTGCCTCATGCCAGTGGAGAGGGGATGGCCTTTGAACTGTGTGTTTGGCTTATCTGGGCCCTGGTAGTGGTCCAGGGCTGCCCAAGGGCTCTGCCATGCACAGGCACCTGCGATAAGAGCTGGGCTAGGCCAGCAGGGCCACCGGGAGAACGTGGCCCAGCCTAAGCCACATCCTGCCACTGCTCGTGAGGTCCTGACCTGCCACCTCAGCCTGTGGCTTGTCCCAACAACCTTCCTGCTTAGGGGAAGAGCAGGAGGGGACTATAGGGTGTGTTTCTCTGATGGGCCACATCCTGCCGCACCGGGACAAAGATCACAGAGTCACAGAATCTATTTCGTTTGAAAAGGCCTCTGAGATCATTGATGTCGACCTTTGACTGACACTCCCTCGTCAACTGGACCTGAGTGCCGCATCCAACCTTTCCTTAAATACTTTCAGGGACAGTGACTCAACTGCCTCCCTTGGTAGCCCATTCCAATGCCTGACAACCCTTTCTGTGATAAAATTCCTCCTGACTGCCACAGGACTATGTCCTCTCATCCTATCAGTGGTTGCCAGGGGGAAGAGACCAATCCTGAGCTGGCTACACCCTCCCGAGAGGGAGTTGTAGGGAGTGGTGAGGCCTCCTCTTCTCCAGGCTAAACAACACTAGCTCCCTTAGCCTCTGTGGGCAGGGCAGAAGGGCAGAGCACATCCCTGAGCAGCTCTGGTCCCGCAGCCAAGCATGTCACCCCCACCTCCAGGCATCCTCTGTGTGGTCACTTCTCCTGACTTTGGTTGTAGTAACACCTACAAATCCAGAGAAAGCCAAGCAAAGCGTGTCAGGGAGCACCCTCAGCGGGCGCTGTGCCTGACCCCATTTCCCCGGGCAGGGAGCCTGGTGAGAGGAGCTGTGGCCGAGCTGCTCCTGCTGCCCTCCCTGCCCCAGCGGGCAGGGGCCGGGTGTCAGCCTCCCGGGACATCTGCTGATGAATTTTTCATGCTGCCATAGCTGTGCCTCCACAGGCAGCCATATGGCCCCGCGCCCTCAGGGGTGACACAGCCACCCGCTCCAACAGCCAGGCTCTGCCTTTCAGGGACCTGCTCTATGAGCAGATTTTTGGCACTTTCGTAAATGTACCCCTGACCCGTGCTGAATAAATTTGGATATGTAAATCCTCCAGGAGGTTTTTGGAGATCTCGTTCTCCCACCTGCACAGTTCATCATGGCAAAGACCACAAGATTTTTCTTCACCAACCTGTGGCTGGCAGCCAGCTGGAGCAAAATATGTTTATACTCCTCTCGTGCTCTCTAGCCATGGGGAGGGATTGGGTTCTGTTTCAAGAAGTAATCAGTGGAATAAAAAGCCCAGGCTAAAAATGATACTTGCTGGTTTCCATTGTAATTTCTTTTATGTTCTTTTCCTAATCTTCATTTGGCAACTACCATCCTAAAAGGTTTTTCACACTTATTTAACTTCTAAATTAAGCACCACTTAATTTTGGGGCATAGTCCAAAATGCATTGTAGCACAAAACAAGTAGAGCAGATGAAGAACTGTGCATCTCATTTTCACTCTGCTGAAAATAAAACAAATCATAGAAAACCCAATATCATGGAAACAGGGAGATGTGAAGAAACCAGCTCCTCCAGTCCTTGAAGCTGCCACTCCACCAGCATTTGCATGATTGGGCCATAAGTGTTTCCAAATGGTAAATTCCTCACTTTCCCCAGGTCACTTCCTCTGGACCACTGGTCATCCATCTGGAGCCAAGCCTTGCTAGTTCCCTTGTGACTTACTCGAGCAGTTGGTAATAATTAGCTGTGGTTAACAAAGGGCCAGAGTCAAGAGCACATGAGCCAAGGCACCGGATCCAGGGAGTCAGAGGGAACAAGGCAGACCATGAACCACACCAGGTGGGGACAGCTCCAGGCTGGGGGACCTCTGAGCAGGACCCCAGACTCTTAACCACGCTCTGTTGGCTTCGAGTCTTCCAGAAAATGCCTGTACCCCTGAGGGCTGGGAGCAGCTTTTAGTGTCAGAGGCAAAAAGCATCAAATGCCTCCATGGATGCACCCCCATTTCTCTGAGCTGCCTTTTGCTACTGGTGTGACCCCCTCTTCCTGCCTATTGTTTCACAGATTTAGCTCCAGCTGGGCTTTAAGTTTGATTTAATTCCTCTGTGTCCAAGTGTTCATGGTCTGTCCTGTCCTTCCAGCTTCTTGCCTTTCTCTCCTTCCCTGAGACAACCTGTGCCCAGCCAACCTTCCTGCCACAGCTCCCCTGCAAGTTTTCTTTAAAATCAGCCTGGCCACTATCCCTTTGTGGTGTCCCAGCTCCAGTGTCCACTCTGCAAGAGGGACAAGGCCAGCACTGACACCACTGCTGACCTCAGGCACAGAGCTGCCCCCGTGTTCACACCACAGCCTGGGCACATTGTGGATGCCAAATCGGTGCCATTCCCACACAGCCAAAACACCCAGAGGACCAGGGCTGGCAATGGACAGATCTGTAGTAATGGAAGCGAGTGGAGATTGAAGCAAACTCCTGTTAAGATGTGTTTTGCTTTTATCTTCCTTTGAACCTGTCTGGGCAGGCGGCAAAGGAAGCGGGGAGTGGTTGGATCTGAGGGGATAAAGGAGTGTTGGGGAAAATGCAGCCACAGTGAGTGCAGCAGTCTGAGGGTGCTCAAGGGACCCAGGAACAGGGATGGGGTTTGGCCCCAGGTTTTGGGGCTGAATAATGAAAGAGGGTATTTGTGGAGGGGCTGGAGGTGTGTGACAGCCTGGAACAACATGAGTGCTTAGGGAGCCAGAGGCACAGGGTTCAGATGGAGCAGGGCTCACCAGTGTCCTGCTTGCGAGTCTGGTGACTTCCTAAAAATCCAACCCCCCAAAATCCCTACAGTTCAACTGGAAAGGCTTGTTTGCCTGCTGAGTCCCTTCCCCCGCTGCAACAAACATTTTGGTATGCATATCCTTTAGTTCACAGGCTGGTTCTTTCGGAGTTGAACTAAAATAACACTGAGATATTCTTTCAAAAAAGAAACTGGAGCGCATCCTCTCCGAAAATACAAAAATAATTCATGCAAATTTCCCCCCAAACCCCCGTTTTTCTTTTCCTCCAGCCCAAACTCTTTGTCGAGCTTGCCACAGAGCCTCGAAAGGTTTTGTTTGCTGCAAATGCACATAATCCATTCAGCCAGATCGTGGCCGGGGACCAGGGGCAGCACCCCAATCGTGTTCCCCCTGCTCCTCAGTGGCAGCACCCCACCAGTGTCTCCCCTTCTCTTCTTTTCCCCCACATTTGTCCCCTCCTGACGGGTTCACCGGGTCCCTGCGGGAAGGTGACACGGTGATGCTATCGGGCATCCCAAGGTCTGTATCGACTTCAGAGCCTGCAGTTTTGTGTGTAAGCACAAAATAACGCAGACACCCTCAGGGGTGGCACCGTGGGGCCACCGAGTGTCGGTGTGGGTGCAGCCCAAACATGCACGTGTTTGAGTCGCATAAGAAAGTTACAGAAAGGGGAACCCTGTTTATGAGCCGTGGATGGGTGCTATGAAAAGGAAGTAAAAAAAAAAATTACAAAAAATAAATACTAAAAAAGGAAAATCCCAGTTCCCTTCTGGTCTGGGTAAATGTTTAATCCCCAGCTCGGAGAAAAAAAAGCAGCTCAAAAGTGCTTTTTTTCCTCAGCAAGTCTGAACCAGTCAGCCTGGTGCCTCCTCCCTCCGGCTCACACCCTCCCTCCCACCGCTCCGGAGGAATATCCCAGCCTGCTCCAAATGCAGCTGGGCACCCGGAGCAGGACGGAGCCAGCCCACAGCCGTGTCCGCGCCCACCGGGCTGGGAGAGCAGAGCGGCCGGGAAGTTTGTGTGCCCGGGGCCGGCTGCCACCTCCCGCTTGCCTGCGCCGCTCCAGTGGTTGAATTGCCGGGATGGGGTCCCCGCACTGGAAAAGGCTCTGCCTTTTGCTCTTGGCAGGTTTAACATCCTCCCTGCTCCTCTACAGTCACTACCACGCTACGCTGGAGGCGCCCACCAGCCAGAGGATCATAGCCAGGTAAGGGGGACGGGGATGGGAGAGGGGTGGGAGGCAGGGATCTGTAAATCCAGCATTAGGTACCGTGCGCTGGCATGGGGAGGGGGAATCGGGGTGCCAGTGTGCGAGCCCAGGGCTGCCCAGAGCGGGACCCCGAGGCCAAGGGATTCTCCAGGGGTCCCCGCGTGGGTTCAGCCCATCAGCGTGCAAAGAAACCCTCGCTCAGCCCAGGGATGGCTGAGGATGAGGATCAAACCCGCTCCAGCTGCCGGCCGGAGCCGCCGCGTGTTCCCGCCGGTCTGGTTCGGGATCGGAGCCGGCTGATTGTCCTGGGGGAGGTTTGGCCCCCACGGAGCTGCTCCGACCGCCCCCTTGCAGAGGCAGGGCACGGCTGCCCCAGTCCCGGATCCCCCGGGCTGCCCTCCTGGATTCCCCGGGCCGCTCCCTCCGCTCGCGAACTCAGAGCTGCAGCGTTTTCCAAAGTCCAGAAATTTGCAACTCCCTCTTCGTCTGCCTTCCCTGTATCCTCCAAACCTCCCGAAGCCCCTTCCTGACCCTCCCCCGTGCCCAGCGGAAGGAGGTGCTGGGGTGCCCCGGGGAGCCCCGCGGAGTGCAGATGAGCGGGCGGGGAAGGAGCCCGCACAAGGCTTGGGCTGCGGGACCGGCTGCCCTGTCCCCTGCGAGCATCAGGTGCTGGGCCAGGAGAGCGCTGTGGGTGTCCCTCACCTCCTCCTGGGTGCTTTTGGGTGCCATCGGTGTGACAGAACCCAGCTGCCTGGGCGCTGCCCGGGAATGGGGGATGCTCTGGCGGCCGGAGCGGGTCCTGGGCAGGGTGAGATTTGCAGCAGGATTTGTTGGGGATGCAGCCGGTTAAGCTGCCCTGGGGTTCAGACCTTCTCTCTTCCCCGGCTGGGAGCAATCCTTGCCCGATCCCACGGTGCCCAAGGCAGAGGTCCCCTGTCCTGCCGGGCTGGTGGTTCGAGTGTCTGCAGCAGCCCGGGCTGGCTGTGGGCTCTTTCCACCCTTGCCGTGCCGGGTGTGCAGCAGTGCCAGCAGCAGCACTACCCGGAACTGCTCGGGGCACTCACGGCTGGGGTGTGGGCAGCTCCCCAAAAAGAGCTTGGTGTCCACGAGAGGGGAAACTGGTGCCCATGAGGGCAGCAGAACGTGCCCAAGGACCACACTGGGCTGCAAATGGAAACCAGCTGTGCCCTGATACCGGGTCTGTGGCCCAGCCGAGAGCAGGGTGTGGAGGAAACCCATGGGATGGAAGCAGGGAGCAGGCTCCTCCCAACATGTCAGGCTAACCCTGCCTTGACCTGCCGCAGCCCCAGGTCTCTTTCTTTGGAAAGCCAGCTCAGGCTCCAAGCCCGTGGTCAGTGGAACCAAGAGTCAGCTTGTCCAGCCCCAGAGTGGGGCACAGGGTGAGCTAACACAGAGCTGACCTGTGCTCCAAAGCTCTCCTGGACTCTCTTGGCTTTAATTCAACTCCCAAGCTAAACCCAAACCAGAGTGTGCTCTGTTGGCTTCGATTCCCTTTGTTTACAAACATGGCACCCCATGAGTGCTGCTCGTCCTGACAGAGCTGTGCCAATTCCCTGGAGAAACTGC
The DNA here is from genome assembly GCA_025920805.1 of Petroica traversi. Lineage (NCBI taxonomy): Eukaryota > Metazoa > Chordata > Aves > Passeriformes > Petroicidae > Petroica > Petroica traversi. The sequence continues at coordinate 3,660,805 of JAHLSL010000074.1, forward strand.
TGCTGGCTGCAAGGCTGGCTGGCATCCGAAGCTGGAACTGGGCTGGCTGGCATTTCACATGGCTGAGGTGCCATCGCAGAGCGCTCATTTCCTGCTCTGCCAGTGGGGACAGGAGGGTCAAGATCCTCACCTGTGGGTGCAGGTGACTCAGTTTCAGCAGGAGGTTTGTGTGAGCAGTGTCTTCATGTGGAGGTACAGGGGACAAAATGGATGGTGGTGGCTGCTGCCAGCACCAGGTCACCCCAGGACCAGATCCCCACAGCAATTCTGAGTCCTCCTCCATCTCCGCACAAAGCTGGTGGCCCTGTGGAAGTGGGCAAAATGCCCTGATCACTACAGAGCTGGGATGGAGGGAGCCAAATCCCCTGGGGTTCAGCTGGGCACAGCCCTGTCCCACTCCCTGCCCGTCCATCCTTCCCAAACCCCACTGGTGAGCTGCTGGCTGCACTCATGGCTTTATTATCAGGGCAGATGGATGAGCACAGAGCTCTGCCCAGCCTCACTGTGCCACTCCGCTCTGCACCAGGAAAGCTGCTGAGCTCAGCCCTTCATGGTGAGATGGCGCAAGAGCAGGTTCTTGTTGCTGTTTTGGCTCCTTCAAAGGTCTCTGTGGGGCCCTGGGAGTATTTGCTGAAGATAAGGCTGGAGTGTGTGCTCACAACACTCACACACAGCGTTATCTTCTGGAAATGAGGGATGGCCTTGGACCAGAAACGTCATATTTGTGAATGTCACGATGGTGAGGGAGCGCACCCAGGCTTGGCCGGCTCTGCTGCCACCGCCGGTGCCCAGGCGGCCACAGCCACTCCTTCCCCACAGCCCCATTGTGCATCGCTCGGTCCCGGGCAGGGTTGTCATCTTCTGAGTCAACCAAGCAGCACGAGGTGCTTCACCACATCCTGGCAGGTGACGTCAAAGCGCTGGCTCCCTGTCACGCCACCAAGCTCCAGTCTGGTGGGGGGCCGGCTGCCCCACGCCCTTCCCGGCAGGGTTTGGGCAGCAGCAGTGCTGGGGAGCTGGCTCCAGCACCCACAGCTGGCAAGCAAGCGCAGGGAGGTGCTGGCACTGATTTATCAGTTTAGCATAAGTCCTGGAGGAAACGATGAGCAGGTGCCACCCAGTGTGTCCGGCCATGGGTGGAGGTGGGGCCCAGCTCCCATGGAAGGTCAGCAGGAGCCAACCTGCCAGGCTGCCTGTGCCCACCTCCCTCCATCCTGGGCACAGCCAGGCTGAGCCCCCTGAAGCTGCCACAGCATCCCTGGCAGCTCAGAATGTAGTGCAGCACCCTCGCCCTGCCAGTGCCCATGGCTTTGCCTTGTGCTGCAGGCACTGGGATGAGCCAGGGAAGGAGAAGGGAAGAAATAAGAGCAGGGGAGCTTGGAGAGCTGGGGAGGGGCTGGATAGGCAGAGAGGTGCAGCTGGGGCTTGAGAACCTGATGGGAAGGGCGCTGGAGGTGGTGGGGCTGGGAGAGGCTGCTTGGATGCAGCTCAAGCCTAGACATGGTGGGTGAGGGTAATGGCCTCAGGGTTTGGTGGGGGTTGCAGCTCTGTGGCCAGAAAATGGGTGGGTGGCAAACTCAGGGGACTTTGGTAGTTTGCAGGAGCCAGCTCTGGGGTTGCAGCAGGGAGGTTTCCCCAGTCCCTGGTCTGTGGTTGGGTGGTGGAGGTGTTGATTTGTTGATTAGCTCTGCTGTTGGGGCACATGGACTGGGGATCCCCTGCTCTGTGAGATGGAGGCAGCAAGTGGGGCTGGGCAGCTCCCTTGGGTGAGCTCCCTGTACCCCAGGGCACTTCACCAGGGCTGAGCCCACTCGGCATCCAGAGCTCCTGGCCGTGGGGCACTTGTGTGGGAGAGTTTTGCTCTGGAGGTTGTGCTGTCAGTACCTGGGCTGAAAGAGCAGCTTCCAGAGTAACCACCAGGTCTGGTACAGCCTTGCCCTTGCTGCGTGCAGACCCTGCACTGTCCCCTGCAAGCCAAAGCAATACACAAGTTTGCTCAGGCTGGCATTAGTTGGAGGCTTGCAGGGATAACAGAAAGGCTCTGCAGGAAGGAGCAGCTCTGCATCTCTCTGGGATGGCTCAGTCCCATCTTGAAGGATCTTCTTGAGGATTTCCCCCCCCACCTCCTCTCTCTGCCTGCTCAGGTGATTCCAGGCTGAGCCTCAGGGGTGAGCTGGTGGACACACTGTACTGACTGTAGTGCTGGTTTTGGGGTGGTGGGGACTTTGCAGGGCTCTGCTCCTACCAGAAACCCGACTTCCCATGGGACACCAAGGCAAGACACACAGGCTTGGTTTAAAAGTTGTCCTGCTGCGCTGTTGGGGTTCAGCCTGCTGCACCCTCAGTGCTGGCAGTGCTGGGATGCTGCAAAGAAGGTGCTAGGACTAAAACCTTCTCGGCACTGCCTTTCCATTTACACCTGGGGAGATGCTCCAGCCCTCATTCCAGACCCCAGGCAGGGCACTGGGCTGTCCCCCCATGCCACACCATGCCCCCAGAGTGGAGCAGAGCAGGGTTTGGGTGGCAAACGGGCTTGAATCTGCTCCTTGGCAGGGCTGTGAGTGCTGCTGGTGCTGCCAGGGGCCGTGGCAGGGACAGAAACCCAACGCCTGCTGTGCCCCTGTGCCAGCAGGGCCAGGGGGGTGAAGCTCCGCTCCCCACCTGCCTCTACCTGTCCCCAGGCTCCCAGGCAGAGATCCCGTAACAAGGAGCCCTTGTCTCCTCCACAATACCCCCCTTCTGGCCGCAGCACCTGCTGCCCAGGCTGCCAGCGGGGCCAGGGGCTCTGAAGGGCCTTTCTGTGTGGGGATGAATGGGAGCCTGTTCCCCTCCGGTGGGCTCCCACCTCCTGCTTGCCTACCCACCCCCAGCCCCAGTGCCCCCCCCAGGGGCTGGGTCAGCTCAGCCTGGCCCCGTGGGGCTCAGGGCACTCTAAGTTGCTCAGGGTGGGCAGCCCCTGCTGCTAATGAAGGATCAGGGCATGCCCCAGCTGCCCCCATGGCAGAGGGGGTCCCGTGCACCCCAAGAGCCTCCAGACCCCAGCTGCTGATTGCTTCTCAAGTATAACAATTAAATGTGTCCTGCTAGCCTGTCCAGTTTATTCCAGCCTGGTCCTCTTTGGACTCAGGAATGGTGGGATGGTGAGAAGAGCCAGAGCAGGATCTCCCCAAGTCTGCAGCTGAGTTGGGTGTGGGTTTTGGTACGTGGGAGTCCTGGAGGTGGGACCCACCAGGAGATGGTAGCTGCACAAACCCTGTGTTTTTCAAATCCTCGTCTCTCTGTTGCAGAGGGAGGTAGGTGAGCGCAGGCAGTGGTGGAGGGGAGATAAATGGAGGGGTCATGGTCCTACCCTGTGGCTCTCATGGGTGGGGGATTGTCAGGATGCTCAGTGTCACCTCCTCAGATGAGCCCCCACTTGTTTTATCCCAGCTTCCTGCAGCCGGAGCCGCTGGATCCCTCAGGGACACCCCACGGAGCCGGCAGCCACAGGTGGGCTCTTGGAAGCAGCTTGGGGAGGTAAGGAGGGAAGATGCTCAGCCATCCTGGCAGGAACTGGATGCCCCTGCCCACAGTGGGGTTCCCCAGTGCCCAAGCAACAGATTTTTAACTCTGCCGTATGTTTTCTCCATCCCAGTGAGAATTCCTTCAAGCCGACTGCTGAGCTGGAGGAGCCGGAGCCCAGCAGAAAGCAGGTAATCATCATTAGCACAGGAATGTCCATGGTGCCCCTCTGTGCTGGGTTTTGTTGGTTGAAGGGCTGTGTGGGGAGGCTGAGGAAGAGCAGCATCCTCTGGGAAGGGTTTACAGAGGAGCAACCTTGTCCATCCACACAAGTGGTTCTCCCGAGGCCTCCCTGCTGCCATTCCCCAGTGTGGGGGCTGGAGCCAGCATCACCCACTCCCTCCAACCCTGAGAACTCCTGGATGGACCCAGGCCCTGGAGTGGGAGGCTGTTACTGTTCTGCTCTCATAGAGCAGAGCCCTTTAACGGGGTTCCCGCACCTTAAGGTGCTGAATATTTCACACCCTCAGGTGACTCTGTAAGCCCTGGTTCTCCCAGCCCTGCTGAGCTGGGTGCCAAGGATTGTTTTGCAGCATGAAACCAAGGCATGAGGCAGTGCCCTACCTGGGTGACCCAGCAGAACATGTGATGGACAAAGAGCATTTCTGTCCCTGGGTTTGTTCTCACCTTGGTGCTTGCTGAGAGGTGGAGGTGTCACAGGGAAGGCAGACCCAGGCTGGATACTGAGCAGGGATCCTCCTTCTTTCCTCCCAGCCCAGCCCCTGCCTCCACTCGGTGATGGCCAGAGCAAAGGCAGACCCCAAGTTTCAGGAGATCTTCCGCTTCGATGTCCCTGTGCTGATGTGGGACCAGCACTTCACCCTGGAGACCTGGAACAGGCTGAAGGCACGACACGTCCCCTATGGCTGGCAAGGCTTGTCCCTCTCAGGTACAGACCCAGCTGGGATGTGGGGCAGCTTGAGGGGACTGGGGAGCCCAGCAGAAGGGACTGGAGATGTGGGAGAGGCAGAGGAGCCCTACTGAGGAGCCAGGGACATTGATCTTCTTCCCACCCCACCTCCCAGGGCATAGGGCGGAGGGTGCGGCTTTGCAAATGCTTCTTGCTGCATCTTGTGACATTTTCCCTGAATAAAAGCTCCAATGTGTCTGTGATTATTAACTGGGGCCGGAGGAGCTTGGACAACCAGCTCCATTGTTAGGCATGGAGATTGTTTCCCTTCCCACCCCAAACCCACTCTCTGTTCTCCCTGGCAGCCACCGGCTTCAATCCCTGGGCTGGGAAGTGCTGGGAACAGCGAGCAGGAGAGAACCAGGAACAGTTGCAAAGAGATATTGTCAGGAGGGGACATGGCCAGCACAGGCAGCAGCATCTGCAGGGATGGGGCAGGAGCTGTCCGGATGCACCCCGTGCCTTACACAGCCTTGGGTGACCCTGTTTGTAGCAGGGTTAGGAACATGGGGAGATAGGAGGAGGTGACACCAAGCTGGGAGAGGAGGGACTGTCTGGTGTCACCTGCAGAGCTCTCTCCTGCACGGGGGTGGTGTGAGTGTTCTGTGTGCAGCTCCTGCCTGTGCTGTGCCAGCTCTGCGTGCTGTTGCACGTGCTCACGTGGCTCGGCACACACCTTTTCCCTGCTGACTGGCCACACTCTGCTCCCTTCCAGTGGTGGGCAGCACCCTGCGGCTCCTCAACGCCTCGGCCAACCGGCAGCTCTTCGACAGGGCCGCCTTCCCCGGGGGCTGCGTGCGCTGTGCCGTGGTGGGCAACGGTGGCATCCTCAACGGCTCGCGGCAGGGCAAGGCCATCGACAGCCACCACCTGGTCTTCAGGTGAGGGAGAATCCCAGGCAGGATGGGGCCATGGGTGCTGGGAGGTGCCAGCCCTGGACACGTGTTCTCTGCTTTTCCTGCAGGCTCAATGGTGCCGTGATCAAAGGCTTTGAGGAGGATGTTGGCACCAAGGTCTCCTTCTATGGCTTCACGGTGAACACCATGAAGAACTCCCTCATCTCCTATGAGGAATACGGCTTCACCCAGATCCCCCAGGGCAAGGTGAGACACTGAGGGCTTGTTGGGGGGGTTGATCCAAATTATCCCTTCAGGCTGGGCTTGCTTCTAAGACCTTCTCCACATTTCAAGAGGCCTCAGTCTTCACTTGCAAGTGATGGCAGAGTCCTTAAACCCCCCTCTAAGTGCCACATCTGTGTCCCTGCTGCAGGACCTGAAGTACATCTTCATCCCCTCGGATGTCCGTGACTACGTCATGCTGAAATCGGCCATCCAGGGCAGCCCTGTGCCCGAGGGCTCGGACAAGGGGGACAAGTGAGTAGCTCCCCAAGCTCCCCCAGCACCCCCGGTAATGCAACATGACTTGCTTGTCACCATCCCATATCTGTCCCTACTGGGATAAACCCTGAAGTGCTTCAGGACTCCCATGATAAAGTTTTGTCCTTCTCCTTGCCTTGCTGCAGGCCACAGAAGTATTTTGGACCAGAGGCATCTGCAGAGAAGTTCAAGCTGCTGCATCCTGATTTCTTGCAATACCTGACAGCAAGGTGAGGGTAATGACCACTGTGGCTGCTGTCTGGCTCTGCTCCAGGCTGGGCTCAGACTGCCTGCCTCCCCCCTCTGCTCTTTCCAGTACAGACCAGTAGCTGCCCAGCGTCAAAGTACAGTCCCAGTCTCCCCCAGACACTGGAACCACCCCTGCCCTCTTGCCTGCACACAAGGCAGAGGCATCTCTCCCTGCCATTCCTGCTCACTGCAGCACAGCTCACATCCCCTCCTACAGCTCCCTGTGCTCACCTTGCTCCCATTCCCCAAAATAAATGACATTTTCTCCCAGCCTAACAGGAGCAAAGGTAGGGCACAAAGGCATTTCATGAAAGCCCAGCTTGGAGTGGTTCCAAACAGCATAGAGGTGCCTTTTACCAACCTCTGAGCAAGAGAGCAGCCATCAGAGAACCCACCTGAGCCCTGTGTGTCACTCAGTGTTCCTGCCTTCCTTGGCACTGGCATCACTGGAGAGGGCTGGATGGGTGTGGGTCTGGTTTGCGGGGCTGTGCCAGCCCTGAGCCCCCACATCTGCCATGTCCCTGTCAGGTTCCTGCGGTCGGAGCTCCTGAACACCCAGTACAGCTCCCTGTACATGCCCAGCACCGGCGCCCTCATGCTCCTCACTGCACTCCACACCTGTGACCAGGTAAGGGGCCACAGGGCCACTGTCCCCCTGGGGAGAAGGGAATCCCCTTTGGCTGCTGTGGAGCTCCAGTGTGTTCTGGTGGCTGTCCAATATCCCCCCTGCCCCTGAAGGGAGTGTGGTGGTGATGAGCCACCTGAGGTGAAGCCTTGACCCCTCTGTCTGCCCCACCTCGCACCCCACAGGTCAGTGCCTACGGATTCATCACAGCCAACTACGAGCAGTTCTCAGACCACTACTTTGAGGTGGAGAAGAAACCTCTGGTGTTTTATGCCAACCATGACATGATGCTGGAGGCAGCGCTGTGGAGGAGCCTGCACCGTGCAGGAATCATCACCCTCTACCAACGCTGAGGCCGGGAGGTCGCCCACAGGGGCAAGTCCAAGGACTCTTGTGGTCTTCTCCTTTCTCCTGAGGGTCACCTTCTCCTAGCTGGACAGCCAGCCCACAGAGCAGACTTGCTGCCCCACAGCCAGCAGTAGTGTGAGGATAACAGGGAAGCCAAAGCTGGTGAAGGAATGTTGATTTCCTCAGGGATCAGTGTGATTGAACGTGGCCTTTGGGGCACCCAGAAGCACCACAGCACGTGGCTGTGGGGCAGCAGTGGCCCCTGTGGAGCACAGGACAGGCAGGATGATGCTGATAGAGGATGCTGGAGATGCTAGAAAATGCTCAATTTAAATGCTCATCACCACAGCAGGACCACAACAGGCAGGATAAATCCTTGCACTGGAGACTAGGTGATAGGAGGTGGCATGTTTGGAGAACACCTCCCTCCCAGGCTGTAGAAAATTCCAGCTCCAGCCAGCGGTGTGTGAATGTCAGCCACATTCCAGAAGGATGTTTGCCTCCCTGGCTAGTGCACAGACAGCAGGATGGACACGTTTTCCAACAAGGAAGGGACTCAAAAGCCATCAGCTACAAGGAGGGACACAGCAGCTCAGCCAGGACGCCAGCTCAGGCTCTGAGCAGCCCAGAGATGACACTGGCCCCAGCCACGTGTGTGGCACTGGGTTTGTCGGGCTTTTCTTGCACAGGGACTCCTTGGTGCCCTCTGAGAGGCAGCCCCACACCAGGGGGAAAGTGATGGTCACTCTTTCAATTTCCTTCCCAAAACCCCAGAGGGGAGGGTCCCGAGCCCTTCAGCCATCCCTCACACACTAGCACTGCTCAGGGAGACCCACCTGGGGAGGCTTCTCCAGCTGATGGGGGCTGGAGGGTGAAGACAGAGCAGTGTAATCCAAGACACTTTCCCACTTTGTGTAATTACATAAATGTTGAATGATTGTTTTTCTTAGTGCCTGTTTCTATTGTTTTGATGAACTGGGTGTGGTGAGACCCCCCCCCCTCCCCTTTACCTCCCACAGCAGAGGAACAGTAACAGGGAGCAGAGACTTCAACTGCTCCAGAGGCAGATGGGGATGGAAACAGGTTTAAAGCATGGAGGCTCAAACTGGGAGACCTGCTAGCTCTGAGCACAGCCCTTTCCCAGTTGGAATGCCATTTGCTGCACGGGGTTGTAAAGAGATGGCAAAAAGATACCCTGGCCCTGAGCCAGGGAACCTCCAAACCCCCTGAAGCTCCCAGCAGGCTGCTTCCAGCCGGTTCATTCACAGGTTAAGCTCCGAGCCTGTTCCAGATGTAATCTCTAGCTTGAGGCCCATCTTGTGTTCCCACGTCTCAAATTAACCTTTGTTCCCATCAGAGCCACCCTACACTGGTACCACAGCAGCCTGTCAGGCCTGTTTTGTGTTCCCAAGCACTCAGCAAAACCTTTCGTGACACAAATGAGCCTGATCCTCACATCCCCTGGCCAAGACACTCTGAAACCTCGTCAGACCAGCTCTGGCCAAGCCTCAGGTGGCATCAGCAGCACAGTAACACTCAGGGCCAGATGAGCAGGATGGTGCTGTCATGGTGTTGGCAATCCTGCCTGGAACCACCCAGCTCACAGGCACCGCATCAGGAATTAAACATTGGGAACTACAAGGTGTACACTTTCCCCTCTCAAAAAACATTCTCAGCCAAGGGTGGAGCCTGGTGCTGGAGTTAATTACATTTTAAAGATTTCCTCATGGCTGTACTCCTAAGCAACCACAATAAACCATCTGGCACGAGGCCTTACCCATAAGTTAGTTTTGTCACACTGTTCCCATGAATTATTTCTGGGACAGAATCTGCAGACACTGAAGTCTTTGTGTTATCAAGTTTGCTATGAAGGGTGTGCTCACAACCGCTGTTTCAGGAAGGTTTTTGTTCCAAAATCTTTCCTACCTGCACAAAACTTTTTCTGTCCAAGAAGAATTGGAATCACAATAGCTGGAAAACACCTTTATGAGTATGGACTCCAGCTTTTACAAAAATAACCCAATAAACCCCAATTTCAACTCATAGGATTTTCCACAATTTATTTTGTTCTGAAACAGAAAAAAGCAGGGAACCACTTTTTCCTCCAGCCACCTGTAGATCAGTTCCTGGTGGAAAAAAAAGACAGTGTCAGAGCAGCTGGAAAGTTCATGGCTTGCACCATTTAACCTGGAGTACAGGTCACAGGAGACAAAACCTTGCTCCCACCCAGGCCAGTGGCATTAGCACCCAAATCCTTTCTGGTTTTAGTGGTCACTTACCAATGGTGAGGCTGTAGCAACCACTGAGCAGTGAGGAGGAGCCTGTGGCTACACACAGGTGGCCATTTCGCTCAACGTATCAGTAGTCATTTGTGACACAGCCCAGAACAATCTTCCTTCTAGAGCTGGGAAAAAACACAAACCAGGGCTGTAACTGTTTTCCTAAAAAAGTCCATTCTGAAACAATTCCTGCCCCTCAAAGCACTGAGGAGCTTTTACTTTTCCCATTTATCACAGGCTGCTTCTCCACTTTCTTTCCCGTTACACCTTTGAAGCCAAAATCTCCAGCTGCTTGTCCTGCCTGGAGGACAGCTGTGTTGGCAGAGCAGCCAATGTCCCTGATTTGTGGTGCCACTCCCTCCCCTTTCCCAACCCAACCCTGACTCCTGATGACGCTCCCTGTCACCAGCTCTGCCGGGCGGCCTGTCAGAAGCTGTTATTGACCTTCTGCAAACAAAGCCAAATTCTGTTCAATAAAGCGGAAAATCATTTAGCAGAAGGCAGCTGTCAGCTACCCAAGACAAAGTGCTGTTCCAGCCTGTGTGTTCAGTGACTGTACATAAAGCAAGATAAAAAATGCATTTCTTATCTGCCCTTCAACCTGTCACTGTTTGCATAAGGAACTTGAAAGCTCTTTGCAGCTCTAAACTGTGCTATGACAACAGCAGCTCTGCCTAGGCTGGGGAAGCACTTGGCTGCTGTCACACAGTGGCAGGACAGGGGACAGATTCTGTCACACTGGTGCCACTCACACCTGTGAACTCTTTGCAAGGGGCAGGGGACCCACTAAGGAAGTACTTGAGCCTCAGTGGATATTTTCCTCCTCATGCCGAGTGTCAGACAGGGATAACAGCACATCACAGGCTCAGGGTCTGTCCCACCCCTGAGCTACACAAACCCCTAATGTCCCCCAAAACCTCACACCGTGGAGACTCTCAGCTGCTCTCCTGGGATTTCTCCTGGTGAACCTCCAAAGATTAGGCTCAGCAGGTGACTCAATGTGCCTACAGGCCTGGCATATAATTAATGAATTAAAAACAAACAACACACAATACTTAATTTTCTTACCAGCCTGAAGTTCAGCATAGCAGCTGCCCTCTGGCCAAAGCTGTCTTTGGGCAACAGCAGTCCCAGGGTTCTGCAGGACCATTTCCTCCTAAATACAAGTTGCAATGAAGTTAGCAAAAGTACTTTATTTAATGCTTGTCCTCTTTTCCTTACCTCTCCTGAAAAAAAAAACCTCAGCATGGATCACAAAGCAAGAATTAAAGACATAAATTCTCCATTCAAAGACAGCGAATTTTTGTCTCACCAGCTTAGCAGAGAAGAAAACTGTCCTTCAAGACACACAAGAGCTGTCTCATTCACAGACAGAAAACTTTGGGAGGTGGATGCTATTTAAACCCTTGCTTGGGAAAAAAAAATCCACCAGGTATGAGATGTTGGTGGTTTGGACCCTTTTAAGCTGTTTCAAACTGACATTATCCTCATCACCTTCCAGAAACCTCTCAATCCAACTTGTTCCCTGCACACAATAATCCATCCATCATCCATGGTGTAGTCTGTCTATGGGTTTATCTTGAGAAACACATTCATCAGACCTAGGACAGCCATATCCCCTCAGGTGGAGGATTCCTCAGGGTGTGTCCTTCACGGGATGATCCTTTGGGACAGGTGAGCTGCACCTCCCACCCCCAGCAACCTGATGCAAGTTTGAAACCGTCCCAGAGCACCTCCAGGTAGGCAAACAGAGCAATTATTCTGTCACTAGGCCTATTTCTGTGACAGACACAGTTATGAGATGAGCTGTGTCAAGTGTCTCCACAACGGGCTGTCATCCAATCCCTCCTGCCTCTAATCCTACTCTGGTTCATCTCTGACCACGCTGACAAGCAGCTGCTCTGCTGGGCACCAACACCAGTGAAATTCCCATTCATTCCATGCTGCTTTTCAGCTTGAGCTCCATGGCAGCAAAGAGCAGCACACTCGGGTGGCAGCTGTGACAAAGCTACAGTCTTGATTGGCATAATTACATTCATCAAGACGCTGGGGTTTTATATCCCCTCCCAGAAGCCCCAGGGATGCAGGAGGGTATAATCTGAGACAGCAGTGAGTCTTTCTTCCATAACCCACCAAGAAGAGAAAGAAAACCAACTATGCCAAGGCAGATGCTGCTGTTTCTCACCATTGTGCAGGTACACTGTCAGTCCAGTGGGTAAATCAGCTCCCCAGCCATGGGAGTGTTTTTTACCCCTTCTTGACAAGGTGTCGTGCTCTGAAACCGAGAAAGGAGAAAGAGTTAATTCAGGTAACAAACAATTTCTTTACCTCTGTGTCTCTAACACTGAGCCTCAGAGTTACGCTTCCACAGAGGAAAGATCAAATTCAGACAGGGATAACTTTTATATCATCACTAGCTCAGCTCCCAGAGCATCTAAAGAGTGCAGGACACCCCAAACCGCAAATCTGTTCTTGCCCTCGTGGCTGTCACACTCCTCACCCGGTGGCACGGACACCGGGGGTACACGTGGCTCCCCGGCCAGCAGTGCGGGGGATCTCGACCCGCTGAACCCTCGCCCCCAGAGCAGCGCCCCGGCCGAGCCGCACCGCTGACCGTGAAACGCTCTCCCCCGGGCGCTGCTGGGAAGAATCGGCACAAGCTGAGTGAAACCCTGCGAGCCGAGCATCGCTCGGGCCAGCCCGCGG
>JAHLSL010000074.1:3673258-3706106 GCA_025920805.1 Petroica traversi
CCCACCGTGCCCGCGCCACTGGAGGCCGCCGTGCCCGCGGATGGCGGCCGATGCCGGCCGAGCTCACTCACCGCACTCAGCTCCGCCGCCATGCTGCCCCAGAGACCGCGGGGAGAGAGGGGTGGGCCGCGGGGGCTCATGGGAACTGTAGTTCTGTTCCGTGAGGGCGCATGGGCGCTGTAGTTCGGCCCCCTGCGGGGCGCGGGGGCTGACGGGAAGTGTAGTCCCGCCCCTCAGGAGTGAACAGAGCTCCCGCCCTGCTCATACCACTCATTAATGGTATTTACTAAGTATTTATTAATTATTCATGCCCATGTTCTCTAGGGAGACACGTATGGTTGTTCTTTGTATGCCAAATGCTTCAAAAGGCTGAACAAAAGCTCGTGGACGAAGGGGCTAATTAGCTGGAAATTAGGGATTAGTCTGATTAGTTAGTAAATGTATGTGCTGCGCTTTGAATGAGTGATGCTTCCAGGATGTGCTGTGATTGTCCTTTGCTCTTAAAACTTGATATGAAATCCATAGAATCCTATTTAGCTATATATGAAACTATAAATGAAATTATAATTTATATTTGAAACTATGGATGATGCTATTTAGCTTGTGTATGAAGTCTGTGTGAACATTAACAAAGTGCAAACAGAACCAAGGAGAAGAAAAATAAGAACTGCTAATATCTACTTTCTTGCCTCAAGGGCTTATCCATTCTTGTGGCAAAAAGCTCCAGTGAACGGGAATGGAAAGCCAACAAATTGCAATCTGAAAGCAGCCAAGTCTGAGTACAGATGCCAATGCCAGTGTCACCCCTAAAATGTGTGGGAAGTGCAGGATTCGTGGTCTCTTGGGGAATTTGGATCAGAGGTGTGCTCATGGAGAGTTGCCAGGCTCCCACATTCCCTTTTCTCTTCAGAACGGCCCATGCTGTTTCTTAAAGTTTCTTTTAAAAAGTCAGCAGGCTGCAGAAGGCTTTAAAAAAAAAAAGTTCAAGAAGGCTGTAGAGAGATGCCAATGTCCTGTTATAAATAAACTGTTTCCAACACAAGCAGCTGCTGTGAGGTGTCCCCCAGCCCTCTGTGCCCCCTGCAAGATGCAGAAACCCCAAATGCTGTCCTGGAAGGGAAAAGCAGCCTGCAGACAGTCCTGGGCTCTGGCATGAGCTCGCAAGAGTCTCCCTGCCCCACAGGAGCCTGTGGAATGAGTGTTTGGCCTGGTAGGAAGGCACAGAACAGCAGTAATTAACACAGCCTTTGTTGAAGCAGCCTTTGCTCCATGAAGGTTTGGCTGGCAATCTGCCTGGCTGCTTTTAGCTTCCTAAATAAGCAACTATAACCCGTCTAATTCAACTAGAATCAGCCCTTTAAGACCTCAAGGGAGGCAAGTTTTAAAAAATAAAACAACTAAAATCCCGCTAAAGCAGAGTTCAGATCCTGGCTGGAGAGAAGATGTGACTTGGATGGGCTGAGGGATTTGCCACTGTCTTGATTTTTGGGTTGAAGCCACTCAGCCCACAGAGCCTGTGCGTGCCTATAAAAGGATAAGCTCTGCCAGGTACCAAGTAATGAATGGATTCAACAATTAAAAGCATGGGAGAACAGCATGAGCTAAGCGTGCAGTCGTTTGGCCCCAATAATTCATGGTTGCAGTGCACGGATAATGTTTCCAAGGATATCTTGGAGTCAGAACAAAGACGCTGGGTGAAGAGGGATAGCCATCGCCTCGTCCATGCCCACGCTTTCCTAATTCTCTGCAAGTTTGCCTGTGTGGGAATTAATCGAGTTTTCTCAGCTCTTCCCTTTAGAGGGCGACCATGTCCCGCAGATCTCCGGCATGGAGCCTCCACCGGGAGCCGCAGGACAAGGCAGAGCCTCCCCGAGGTCAGCAGGATGGGGTGGCTTTTCTGAGGGTCTGTGAACCTTCCAAGAAGTGAAGGAAGTTACAGCCTGGTCTGGGGGTTGTGTTTGAACACACTCTCCTTCCTCAGGCAGCTGCAGTGCTGCTCCCAAGGGCAATCTGGACATAATTTGGGTAGGTTTCCTATGACCAATCTCCATCAGTTATGGTATTTTCTTGCTCCAGTCTCTGAAAAGTTGAGCAAGTAAGAAATGCTAAGAAAAGGGCATGTAGATTTTCTACACGTGAATTTTGGGGGCTGCTCTCAATTTTGCAGAGGATTTTGAGGGGATTGCTTCCTCCCACAAATCGTATGAGAGATCCGTATCTGACAGAGGAGGGACGAATGGAAAAACAAATGGAAATCAAAGACAGAACCACTCCATCTTCAGCTGAGCTTTGATCCCATGCTCAATTGAAGGACAAGGTCATCTCTCAGTTTTCCACTCATTCCTTCTCTTAGCTGCCTGTAAATCCCTCGAGGGAGAAACTCTCCATGCTTATTGACAGTAATTTGATTTCCTCCTGATTTCCCCTCTGACTGCCCCGGTCCCACCCTGCAGATAGGGTTCCACAAGGCCTGGACAAACAAAACATCTGAAGGTTCAGAGATGCTTTGCTGAGGTTATCTTTGACATATGGCCAGGGAGAAGCAGCCAGAGTGTTTGAACCCATTAAAAGGCCAGTTCCCCCTGGCAGACCCCAGCCCCCTGCCAGAGCACGAGGAGATGCTGAGGTGCAGGGATTGATGCTTGTCTCTGTCAGAAATGCTGTGTGCCCAACAAAAAACAGTCCCTTGGTGTAAGGCTGGATATTGCTTGCTGGTATTTCAGGTGCCAGGCTCCTGAGAGAAGAGATCAGTACTATTAAAAAAAAAAAAGTCTGTCACAGGCCCTAGATCCTGGTGTCAGTTGCTTCAAATCTGCCCTGAAATGTCAGAAAGGCTCTTTGGAGCTCAGCAGCAGACAAGCAACATCTTCCCACACAGGACAAGGCACACCGCAAACAAAACATCCTTCCCTACTCCTGGCAGCAAAGCTCTTAAGCCTTCATTTAATATTAAATACACGTTTAAACCTAAGCCCATTTCTCAGCATGTCTTGTGTGCTTATGTAGAACTTCAGCAGGCTCAGGAATGCTCTGCTGTAACTGGAGGCCTGTGCACTGAATAACAAGAGCTTTTTGCTTACAGAATATCTCTGCAAAGAAGGGATGGTTTTTCTGGGATGGATTCTGCAGGTTGAGAAAAGAAAATGTTCCCTTTTCTCCTGATGGTGCAGAAGAAATGGCAGCTCCAGCCACTCTGCTGTTCATCCTGCTTCCTCCCCTTTTTCTCAACTGAATTTTGGGCACAGTGCAGCAAAGCCAGTCTCAAGGTATTGTTTTTTGAGTGTAACAGAATGGATCTTGACGAAGTTGTGTCAGTGGGATGGAGACAAGCTGATCAACACTTTTGATCCTTCAGGTCTGTGTCCCAGCCAGGCAAAGTGACCATTCCATCAGAGTGAGCCAGATTGTATTCCCAACTCCATTCCTGAACAGAGAGCACACACAAAATGTTCCAATGGCAGTACGTGCACAGATAAATCCTGGGGCCAGACTGATGCATTTGTTGAGCAGTAGCAGCAGGAATCCAGCTTCTTCATGGATGAGTATGTTTAATTGAAATATATGCCCTCCGAGCATACCTGGTGATGGGAGGTGTGTACAGCTGCACAAATGCACCCAAAAGTAGCAGGAAAACCTCAAACTACTGAAAACAGGAGGGATATTTCCTTTTAGACCAAGTTAGATGAACAAGGAAAGGAGAGTTGTCCTTGCTTTGGGAAATGAGATGGATCCTCTCTCTATTTTCTGTGTCAGCCTGAGAAATTACAGCACAGTAAGCAGAAAGGGAGCGAGTTGGTATAAAAATATCCAGGTAATATTAATGGGAAACTTCTCAGGCCCTCTTTTATCATACTGTTCGTTTGTTTTGATTTCTCAGCCAATCAGTCTTTGGTTCAGTCATGCCCATCTGCACTGTGCTATAAGCAATATTTCATCTATCAGGCTGAGATACCAGAAATATGCTGGGCATGCACGGAGCAAACAAGCATTTTCTTATAAGTAATTAGCATAAGCTGCACTGAGGTCAAGCAGTTGTGCCAGAGCACAATGCAAATCAACATTTCTTCCTACTGCAGATGGAAAATGGAGAATTGCAAATGCCATATCTCTGGCTCACCTCTTGCTTCCCACCATTTATTCCAGAGGAAGGAGATAATTGTTTTGAGGTACTTTTGAGAATAGCATCTCTGCTGCTTTCATTGTTTAATGGGAAAGAACATGTTTAAATTATGAAAGGTCACATTATTTCAGGACCTTTTGGATAATTTTGCCTAATTTAACCAATTAAAGGTAAACTGAGGCTTTTCAAGATGACAGAGGGCAACTGGTTAAAGGAGGGCAGTGGTAATTCCTCCTGCTGCTTGTAAAAAGTTTTGTTGAGAACAGTTTCCCTGCGACATCTGCTTGAAGGAGTCCTGCTGCAGGGCATCAGACCAAGGGCCACCCAGACTCATGTCATTTTTCCAAGAGATGTCCAAAATGAATGCTCAGGGAATGCAGGAGCAGCAGTTACCTACAGTACATCTCCATAGGTAGATGTAGGTCTTCCGTAGGTAGCTCCTTTCCAGCCACCAACAATTTGAGGGGCTCAGTTCACTGCCCCTTCTAATGGGTGTTCTCTGGAATGGAGATTTCAGTAACTTTGTTTTCCATTAACTTGCTCAGTTGAATCTGTAACAGCCATTCCCTTCTGTGGGGAAGAGAAGGACCAGCTTCCTTTTGTTTGCTCCATGTCTGGCTCCCGGTAGTTTTGTTTGGTGGCCCTAAGTTCCTGTACAGGAAGAGACCATAAATGGCCTTTTCTACCCATCCTCACTGTGCAAGCAGAACTCATGGATCTACTTATCCTGCCTTTGTCTTCAGGCTCACAATGCAATTTCTTCAGAGTAGATCAAAGAGGGTAGTGTTGAAACCATTGTTTTCCTCCAGAATGTGATCTATCCATTTGCAGATGGCTTTTATGGTCTCTAAAGCCTTCCATGGATTAGCCTGAGTTTGACTGTATAAACATTTTCTCAATCCCACATCCTGCATGTCTCGTATTCACTTCTCTGTCCTTTCTCTCAGTCCAAACATCCTGCAGAAAGCCTCCAGCTCTCCTGGACAGCCTTCCTCACTCCCTTTCCCCACAGGTTGCAAATAAAACTCAGTCAGCCCAACACAACCCCCAGATTCCTGGAGACCTGCCTGCAAGGGAGAGGCTCACATGCCTTTCTTTCTGACCGAGCTTCCACCACACTGCTGCGTTGCTGTTGCTGCAAGGTCGGTCTGTCTTCAGCCATCTCTCTCCCTGCACATCTCGAGTGCTCTCCTCTCTTCCCTCAGCTGTTATCTCCTGGCTGCTGAAGGAGGTGGGCGGGAGAACACGCACCGCGGGAGATGGCTAATCTTCCGTAGCGCTTGAGCTCGGGGATAGGAGCACTCAGCTGCTCTGGCATCCTCCTCCATCTCTCCTCCCAAGGTCAGCGGGAGAAAGCCCCACCGTGGCTGCCTGGCACCAGCCAGCGGGAGCTCTGCAGCCTGGGAAGTGCTGCCGGGGGCTTGGGGTGCGTTGGGGTAGCTGGACATGCACCCCTTTATCCCACAAACCAGGGGCTGACTGAGGCGTAGGGGTGTCACAGGGGTCCCTTCAGCAGGAGTAGTTGTGGGGCAGGGAAGGTGAGGCAGGGGAAGCCAGGACAGTGTGGGTGGTACTGTAACAAACTGCAGAACCTGGTTTTCCTGAAGTTGCATGTGAAGTGCTGCTGACTTGGAGCAGCTGGCAAAAAAACTGGAAACAACCCCCCTCTACCCCAATCATTATTTAAACAGTATAAAGGTCTCTGTAAATGTTTAAAACAATGTGGTTGTGAGGGGAAGGAGGAAAGACAAACAAGTTTGCTGTTTCAGCTTTGCAGAAACAGATCTTAATTTTTGGCAGGGTTTTATTCACCCAGAAGATCCAGCTGCTAGCCTGCTTTGGGAGGCTTCAAATTCATAATCATTTCCTAAATGTCTTCCAAGAGGCTGCAGTTTGGCATGGGCACCACCTTTGATGTCTGTGTTTGGTCAGGGCCTCATGCCATAGGATCCTAGTTCATGGCCAGGGCACCTCTGCTAGGAGTCTGTGGCTGTCAGTGCTCGCTCCCTGTGGTATTTTTCTTTCCCAGACCTAAGATTTATGGTGGCAAAGCTCAGCAGGAGCCAGAGAGCTCAAGGTGCTATGGGCTGGCTGAGTGCTGGGGTATCTTTCCTACATGTGAGCAGGGCAGGATTCAGGAGCCTCTCTGTTCCCTGAGCACCTCTCCAAATTCCAGCCCACTGCCCTTCCTTCCTCATCTGTCTCAGCAGCACGGCTGGCACCTGCTGCATTACCACAGTATAAACCCTATGTAATTCCTGTTTAAACACACAGCTGGCACCATGACTTCAACTAATTCAGCTTTTTGCTGTTGAAGAGCTGGAGCTGCATCCTGGTTTGGCTCAAGCCTGAGAGGGAATTGATCTGAAGCACTGGGCATTGTGGACTGCTGGAGATCCATGGCTGCTCTGCAGCCTCCATGCAGATATGATGTCCTGGGTCCCAGATCTCAAACCCTGGAGCATTGGTCCTGGAGCAGGACCATTGTCTGTGTGGGCTCTCAGGGAAAGGAAAGCATCCTGCACGGCATGAAGGAGTCTTTGTACTGGAAAAAAGAGGGTTCATCCACGAGAAAGGCATATGGGAACCAGGTCCCTGAGGAGCAGAGGAGGACTGTACTCCCCACCACCTTCCCCCATAACTCAGCTTGTCCCCAGCCCCCAGTCAGGTCTTGTTTCTGCCCAGTCCTACCTGCTCTGCCCCTATCCAACCAGGGAAGGAGTTTGTGCTCCTGCTCAGTCTTGTGTTTGTCCTGGTGTTATTCTGGCCCAAACCTGCTCAGCCCCATGCCCAGCTGTGGGGTATAGATTCCCTTGGTCCAGTGTGTGCAACCCGTCGTGCCACAGAAATGTGCTCCAATCTCCTGTATTTGCTCTACAGCTTCTTGAATAATGTTCCTGCCTCAGCTGTTCAGTCTGACAATGGTGCTGGGCTGTGAGGTGAAGATGCTCTTTTCAGAGAAGCTCAAATACTTGTTGGGTGGCTAAGGAAGCTGACCTTGCTGCTGCTGGGGTGTTTGTGGCTGTCCTTTGTAGATATGGGGGGAGGATATAACCAATGGTTCCTCATACAGCCTGTCCCAGCCTGGCTCTTGCTGCTTTTGTTTCTGGAGTGATCTGATCCAAAACAGAAAACTGAGCTCAGCTGGGCTGGCTTAGCTCTTGAGTAGGGCTGCTCCTGTTGCCTGAGTCTTCATATAGTTTAGGTGGGGAAAACTCTGATGCTATTTTCTACCAAAGCCTGAAGAGTGATGTGATGGACCAGCTGCTTGTGTGCTGTCCTGCCTCCCTGGAGTCCTCTTCTACTCAAATCAGTAACTGCCCACAGATAGCACCAGGAAAAGCTTTTGCTAGGGTCTCCTTTCTTTTCTAACTTCAGCCAGCTCCTGTGCAGAGCCTACACTGAGATAAAAGAGACTGACACAGTGTGAAACCTTCCTCCTCTTCAGCAGATGGTGTTTGTGACAGTGGACTTTGCTTGTGTTGTTGTAGCAGAACGGCCTGGGCTAGCCAAGAAACAGAAGGAGAAACTGGAGTCTAGGCTTGCTGGAACTGGCTTGCTGTGTAAACCTAGCCTGAAAGCCTGGATCACAAAGGAAATCTTGATTTTTCAAGGACTGGGCTTCTCTGTGATCTCCTGCTTACAAGCTAAAGCTCTGTCGTGACTTGCCTGCAGTGAGTAGCTCCAGTCTCTCTGAAGCACTCCCGGCAATCTCCCGGCAATCTCAGTGAGCAGAGAGGTGATGCGTGTTGCAATGTGAACTTCACGTTACCTTCACAGAAAACCTTAATGCATCTTAAGTGGGGCTAACCTGGTGTTGCTGCCTTAGGCGTTAGCAGATCAGCGCTGCACCTGTCCTAGCTGTGAACCCTACACGCTTCATGCCTAAACATCCTCATGGTCAGAGAAACTGCCCTGACTTGAGTGAACCAGAGGTGCTGCCGACTGAGCCTGCTCCTGCGTATCCTGCTAAAATGATCACTCAGAAGGTGAAGCTGAACCTCCATCAAACCCATTTCTGTCAGGCTGAGACTGCTGAGCACTAACTGCAGTGAATGATTTCAAGATAAGCCACAGTCT
This sequence comes from Petroica traversi, assembly GCA_025920805.1. Classification (NCBI taxonomy): domain Eukaryota; kingdom Metazoa; phylum Chordata; class Aves; order Passeriformes; family Petroicidae; genus Petroica; species Petroica traversi. Next base: position 3,681,459 of record JAHLSL010000074.1, read on the forward strand.
CAATCAGCCTGAACAGGAAAAACATATTGCCTTCATATTGTCTGAAGGCTGCCTTCTGCACCAGGACTGAGGGTGGAACCCTGTTATCAGCAAGGAGCAGGTGTGAGCTGGCATAAGCCCTCCAAAAAACTGGCTTGCCAATGCTTCTGTCCTTATTCTATCTATCACATTCAAGATGTGAGCGAACACAGAGCAAGTGTTGTTCCTTCAGCTGAAAGGGGCAAGAAGCCATGTGCTTTGAGGCTGCATGTGCATCTCAGCAAGTTTCAGGCCTCCAGAAACACTTTCCTCAATTTTCTTCTGGCTATCTCTGACTATCTCCCTGCCAAACCACAGCAATCTGTGAAGAAACTGGTGAGCATGGCAGGGAGACTACTGCAGACTCCTTCCCACATTTGGTTAATACCTGAGAGAGATTATAACTTTCATGGGGAAAGGGGTTCTGTTCCTCTGAGGGCTCTGCTGCTCAAGCACATAGAAATCCCATGGACACAGATACCTCCACATGCAATCCACACACAGCCCATGCAGCCCCTTGTGTACTTCCCTCCTCACCAGTCTGACTCCAGATTTTCTCACAGCCCTCGGGCACAAACTTCTCTTACCCCTGACAAGCCTCAAAAACTCTTTCACAGCAAGCCATGTGTGAACTTATTATGCTCCATATCAGCACCACCTAGCTGCCTCTACCCTGCCAGGTTACAATAGTGACAACAGGCCTGGGCAGGTAGGAGGACACTGGACACAGCTGGACTTGAATGCTGGGGGTTCAGCCAGAGTGCACTGTTCCCCACAGCACTGCCTTCAGCTAAAGATCAGATCTCTCTTCACCTCCTCTTTGACTCAAAGCTCTCAAAGTGATGCCGTATGGATGTGATCACGATGTTCATTAGTCTCTGTCTGAGCCCCCTCATGCTGCAAAATCCCTGGCGGTGATGGGTTGGAGTGGGAAGGGGTTTGCTGCTGCTGTGATCTGGTGGTTTTTCCCCTGGGGTTTCAAGAAGTTTTGTTCCACCCATGAAAAGTGCCAGGCATCAGGGGAAGATTTATTTCTTGGCAGCTGTTCCCGTTTTGCTCCAGAAAACCGATGCTGTGCTAGGAATGCACCGTGACTAAAATTCCTCTGGGCTGCTCAGGTCAAATAGCAGCAATAGGAGAAATAGGAGAGTAGTTCTGCTTAGCAGATAGCAAACAGAAGGGCCGAACCCTTTCATTCCCCTTTCATCCTTCCCTGAGCTAAATACCTCAGGAGCTGAGTAGTTTGAGGGAGAGGAGGAAGCTGGGGGTTAGCAGGCTGCTTCCTCCCACCTCTGGCAGCCCTGGAGCACAGGCATGCATGCTTGGCTCTGCCTGTTCCTGCTCTGGGAAGCTTTGACACTGTCAGTCGCATTGCTTTTGAGGTGGTGTCTGATCCCTGTGGAGAACAGACCATGCTTTCTCCATTTGTTTTGCCGAGGGCTCAGGAAAGCTTTCAGGATCAGAGGTTTAAACAAGGGGTGTGACAAGCAGCGACAGTTTGGGAAAAACACAAGCAGCAAAAGGTTTTGGTACTGTCAGAGAACATGACAGGCAAGTTCACAGCCCCTGTGGGCCTTTGGCTTCCTGTTTTCCTTTGCCAAACGGAGAAAGCAATCCTGTGTGGTGACAGAATCGCAGGTGGTGACCTTGTAGCAGGCAGGGCAGAGCTGGAGATGCTGAAAGCAAAGCAGCAAGCCTAGGCGGGACTGGGACGGGGAGATGAGAGGATGCTGTGAGGCATCTGGAAACTCAGCTCCTCCAGCATGCTCATCTCCGTCCACTGCACCCTGGATGCTGAAATTGCTCTCTGGGCATCTCTTCCTGCTGCTGAGAAGCTGCCAGGCTTCATAGGAACCTCTAGGGCTGGAGAGTGGGGATGAGAGGAGCCCAAAACTTCTCTCCTTGCCCTCCAGCAGCTGAAGGTGCCAGGACTGATGTAGGGGCAAGAGAGCTCTGGGTGTGTGATGAGTGCAATGTGGGGGCATAGCCCTGATGCTCCAGCCCCTCAGCGCCACTGCAAAATGGGTCGTCCCAACAACCAGATCAACACAGATCTTGCCTTGTTCCCAGACTAAAAGGAGGGGTTTTGTGATAAAAAAGCTGCAGCTGGTCTTTCTAATCTTCCACCAGTGTCTGCACCAACTGACAAGACAGTGATTTCCTTGATGCTGAGCAATTTTTTTCTGTGCACGCATCCAGCTAATCAATGAAGTTTCTCAGCAGCTTCCTCCAGCATTCAGACTGGAGGGTGGAAGGAATTTGTTATTCTAGGCACTGTTGGAGAGGCATGAACTGTACTAAAAGCAAATTGGTTGCACTTTCCAAGCACTGACACTCTTCACTCACAGCTTGTCTTTCTGATCCCCCTCCCTCTGCCTCCTCCCTGCTCTCCTGAGCAGTGCTGGGTGCAGCCCTGGTCCCACCAGCTCACTCAAGGCTGGCCTGAGGCACATCTGCTCAGCACAAGTTGTTCCAGCTGTGCTGGGCTGGGTTTCTTAGACCCTCAGTGTCTCAGGCAGAGGTGTGTCTTCCTTGGGGCAGGGTCTTCCTACAGCAGGTCAGTTTGGCTTTCCAAGGGCTGAATGGTGGTAGTTTGTCTCTCACCTGCTTTCCCAGCTGCAGATGGTACAAGGTGGCAAGGCTGGGTACCACACCACTGTTATGGGGACACGCCAGGGTAGGTTGGTTTGTCCCTCAGCTTTTCCCTCTGCTAAAAAAATTTTCTCTTGGTGCTTCTTATTCTTTTTTCCTTCTTGTTTTCCTCTTTCTTTGTGGCTCCTTGCCCTGCCTAGGTGTCCCCCTTTGCATAAGGCAGGCAGATACCATGGGATGTATTCACATCCGTCCCAGGAACCTTGAGCTTCACCAAGCTGAGCATGGGGTTGAGAAAGGGAAGTGCAAGGATCCAGCAGAATGGGTGGAGGCACCGAGAAATATGGGGAATTTGGGGTGATCTTGAGAAGATTTATGGATGGTTGAGAAGAATCCCCTGCCAGATCGGATACGCCCTGGCTTTCCTCTGGTGGGAATGGGGATGTTTTTCATGAGTGTTTAGCAATGCAATGGCTCAAACATGGGAGCGGCAGGGCTGCCGGGGTCAGGAGGGCTGCAGAGGTTGGTTAGGAGCACAGCCAGTTGTGTAAAACTCCTCACTCCCCACTCTCTGGCCTGTCAGGACATTCGCAGGCATCCTCTCGGGCCAAGTAAAACTTGGCCCCAGCAGAGCAGAGTCGGATGGCTGGTGAGTAGGGATGGCCACAGCCTGAGCCCAGCCTGGCCTAGAGGTGAGCAATTTTCCATTAAGAGCAGCCTGACAGCCTCAGGAATCCCTGCTCAAAGGCTTCCCTGCAGATTTGTTGCCCAGTGTGTCATCCTGCTTGGAAATCTCAACAAGGACGATAAGGAGGAGCTGGGTGAAGAAAATGTGTCATGCCTTCAGAGGGTTTCTTTATCAGCAAGAGGATTTAGCCACCTTCAGTCCTGTTGCTGCTAATGACATTCCTTCTGTAGGCGAAATCCCATAGATGTTCTGCTTGGGAAGTGGTTGGTGAGCAAGGGAAGAGAACTCAGGACCCCTGCTGCCAGTCTTCTTTCCAAGCTGTTACACAATACTATTCTGGGGTTAACAAACCAAAAACATCTGGGAATAATCAAAGCTATTTAGGCTCTGAGAAAGCATGGCTGGAGAAAGTTTGAAAAAAGCAACATGAAAGCTCAGCACTGTTAAAAACAGTCTAGAAGCCCTGAAAATTAAAACTAGGGTAGCATCTACAAAGAGTGAGGCAGTATCAAAAGAAGGATCTAATATCCTCTGAGGAGCAGAGAGGAGTCGAAATGAATTGTAATTCTTGAGCTTCTAAGCTACAGGGCATTAAAAAATTGCTTCGGAACAAACAGATCTGCCTTTCCTGCGGTTTCCACTGGCAAGAGAGCAGAGGGAAAGACCAGGGGTCTGACTTAAAAGCAGCCTGGGTATTGGAAGTGTGATTTAAAGACAGAAAATTGCAAACTCCAAAAGCCTGGTAATGGCGGTGGTGAGCCCACAGTGAGCGGTACCTGCCAGGGCTGGGTTAGAAGGGACATAGGGCACACAGTAGAGATTTGGGGCCCAATGGCATCCCTGGCAGGGGGGCACCAGCCAGTGTACAGCTGGGTAGAGAAGGAATGCAACCTGCAGGTTTTGCTTTGCAAGGGGCAGGATGTGTGCTTGGGCTGATTGATGGCTTTGCCACCACAGGTCATGATTCCTGGGGCATGTTCCAGTGCTTTGCTGTCTCTCACTGCAGGGAACACGCTCAGGTCTCTTCTGGCTTGGGAGCTCAAATGATCCTGGGATCATCCTGGTGGATAACCCAGGGCTGGCAGCTGGAAACACTGTCTCTGGAGTGTCCAGCTGGCAGCAGGGGATGTGTGCTTGCTGAGCTACCTGCACACTGACCCTGCTCCTTCTGCAGCAGCCAGGGGCTGCTTCCTTGGAGCGACTGTGGCAGCCAGCCCTCATTGAAGGAAAACCCCTCTTTCAGCATCACAGGAACCAAAGCTTGTCTCTGGGAAATCTCATTGCTGCTCATTTACAGAAGCTTTAATCTTGGAAGGCCTCTCTCAGTGCTTTCCATTCCCTCTCACATCACTTTGCATCTCCTGCTATTCCTGCCCCTGGCTGGGTATGGGGTACAAGCCCCAAGCATCTCCAAGAGATGGAAAAGTAGCCTGGCTGTGGGGTGGGTGAACACACCGCAGGAAGGACAATGGCACAGCCAGCCACCATGGGAGCCATGGAAATTGCTAAAAATTTGGGGAATCCAGATTTGCTGCATCTTCTGTGGCAATCTGGCCTCCCCAGCATCCTTGTAAATGAGAAACCACATAAGCCTCACACTCTATTATTGCTACAGAGCATTAGAGTCCCTCATTTAGGATAAACATTCTCATCTCCAGCAGAGCATGAATAACATTAAATGAGATAGTTAAAATGTTTCAGGCCAATTATAGCCCTGGTGTAACTTCGGCAGAGTTACACCAGGGATTAATTTGATCCGGAGAGCTCTGCCTCCTGTTCCGAACTGGGATTCCAGCACGGGTAATTACATCCTGCCTCTCTGCACTTCCTCTGGAGTTTTAATTGGGTTGAATGGACTCAACTTCTGCTCTTTTCTTCAGAAAGCCATGAAATTTCCAAACTGTGCTGCATGAGCCAAGGGAGCTGTGCGCTGTCTCTCTGCCATGGTAGTGCAGGCCAGGTCTGCCCAGGTGTGGGTGCACAGCAGCCTGCACCCCGCTGTAGTTTCTGCTGGTAAACCCACCACCCCAATCTTATTTTGGGGGTCCAGCCCTCCCATCCCAGCCTGGATACCAGACTAGGACCCTTGCACACTGAGACAGGCAGCTGGACTGTCTCCCCCTTCCACTTCCCAGCCCTCTCAGTAAATCAGCGTTAATGAGGGACATTTGACCCTCTCTTTCCCTGAACAGCCTCATGAAGCATTTTTGTTCCATGAGATAGTTAAGAAACTTGCAACAATTTCCTCTTTTTTCTTCTACTGTAGTTTTTTTCGTTGATTTTTATTTTTTTTGAGAAAAGGAAAAGTTATAGGCCACACACAGGCTTTAGGTTGCCTCATGAGTGGGAGCAGAGGAGAGACAGCAGGGTCTGATGTGGAGAGGATGGAGCAGACAGGGCAGTTGAGATGAGGTGAGCCAGTACTGGTCCACTTGGTTTGTCAGAGAGACCACGTGTGCATCTGAGACAAGAGGGTCAGAGCTGGGAAAGTGCGCATGATGGCTGTGATTAGGAATTTAATTGGGAAGGAATTTAATTCCGAGGCATTATCTCACTGAGTTGGAGCAATACAGAGCCATACATCCTCCATAGCCAACTGTACTCAGGGGCGACAGCAGAGGGAAGGCTGCTGGGAACAGTCTCCCTCACAGATTTCCAGGACTTTCTGCTGCTGTGTGGTCCACTTCCCTTCTCAGAGAGAAATGATGAAAACAGACAGTCCAATAAACCCCGGGGAGCTGGGCCCAGCAAGGCCCCACAGCTTCCCCCTCCTCCAGACTGTGTGGGACTGCTGGTCCCACACCACCTCTGGCCCCCAGCTGGGGATAGCCCACTCAATGTTTCATTTCCCTTTTTGGTTTTTCCCAAACTGTATTTTAGTGAGGACAGAGATGGAAAGAAGAAGAGCAGAGATGTCACAATCCTTCCTTCTTCCTCAAACAAACGGCATCTCCGCAGTGGGATCACAATAGTGTGACCATAGTGGGGGAACCATGTCCATCATCATCTCTTGGAAAACCACTGGTGACACCATTCCTGTCCTGTGAGGGCAGCCACCACCCCTTCTGTGTTTCTCATGAAGTGGAGGGTGGTTTTGGCCAGCAGAGAGGACACAGTGAAATAATTAAGAATTCCCACTCCCACCCACCAAGGACCTTCTGGGACCATCCCAAATCTCGGTGCAAACAGCAAACACCTCCCTGTGGCCAGCAAGCCTTGCGCAGCCGCTGGCTACAGGCACTCACCCACTCTGAGCTCAGTTGCTGGCTGCGGCTGGCTAAGTAAATAAAGAACATTTCTCATTAAATCCACCCTCTCAGAGGTCCCCAGGCAGAGAGCTAATCTTTCCATGGCTAGGGAAACCTTTATCCCCCAAATCTGCAACACTGCCCTGCAGCTGATTTAGCAAGCACAGTTTGCACACCCAGGTTTGCAGGGCAGTGACCCTGTTCTCAGCAGCACCGTGACATTTGCAGGCACCATTTTAATCTGGTCCCATGTTGTCCTTTCTGGGAGTTTTTTAGTGCTAGTCCAGATGGGGAGAAAGGTCAGAGTTGTTGATGGAAAGGTCCAGACTGAAATCTGGATTTTTACTAAGTGCAGGATGATTGTGCCTGGGCTAAGCCCATAGATCAGGGCTCCCCTCTGTGAGGTCTGCTCCAGTCTTTGGGTGTCTCACAGCCCCGGCACACACTCATCATTCTTGGGGCTCCTCTCCATCCCATTTCTGACCTTGCAGATCCTCCTTGTTGCTCATTTCTGTCCACCCAGGCTGAACAGCACCTCTGCAGCCAAGCCCTTGACCTTTATTTTCCCTTAAATCAATACATAAAAGACATTCTACAGCACAACCAGCATATCCGGGGAATCCGGGCGATTCATATCATCAGAGGAGCTGATTCTGCTTTTGAGGCTCAATCCTGGTAAGCTTTTGTCTTTTCAGATTCCAATCTCTTCTGTGCTGCCTTCAGCACAGCATTGTATTCACCATCTGACACCCGCCCCCCCTCCTGGTATTACTGACTCTGTATCTTGCTTTTAATCTACTATAAAATGAAGGCAGCTCCAGGTAAAACCAGATTTATTTCTCCTGATCATAATATTTCTTTTGCCAAAAAGAAGAAAAGAAAAATGCTTAACATGAGCTGAGTTTGAATAAACATAATTTAAAAACTAACGGGGAAAGAATCTATTAGAAAAACTCTACAGAATTTGTGAAATTCTCGGTGTTGAGAACCAAGCTGCTGGGAGTTCTTGTCCTTATGTCAGGCCTTACCTCTGAGGCAGGGAGGTGACCCTACAGCTCCAGGATGGAGAGAGGGTGCTGACATCAGCCAGGAACATCCTGGGAGGGAGACATATCCCAGGCTTCTTCCCCACCATCAGCCTCTCTCCTTCCCGCATTCCTATGGCTGTCAGAAGTTGCTGGCTCTCAGAAAGAGCAAACAGCCTGGTTTGGGTGCAAACTGGGTATATTTGGCACTGAAAATTCATGCCAGCCATGGTGAGGCCAGCACAACTGTGCCCACAGAAAAGATTCAGCTTGTGACTACTTCACCCATAAAAAATGGAAGACCTGTCTTCTTCTGTCTAATATCTATTTGCAAAAGCTTTGGAAGCTGCTTTTCCAGATGGGTTGAATTTGATGTTTGCGAGTCCACTGCTCCCAATGACTGGTCAGCACACCCTGATAGACTTTTCCCATCAGAGCATTTATTTTTACAACAGGACACCGAGTCCTCAAACAAACGAAGGCTTGCACAAGAAATCGTCTGCCTCAGTTTGGCAGCAAACAGGAATATTTCTCTTTATTCTAAACCCAAATTTTTGTGGCTAAATAGAGCCAAAAATACATTTCTCCCTGCTACTTCTCCAGACACGAGACATCTCTGAACGCCGAAAGCAACCCTTCCCCTGCCACAAATGGACCAAATAAACCCAGCACGAGACTGGTGCTTAGGAGAAGCCAGTGTGCCTCTAATGCTGTCATCTACAGCGAGCTGTGTCTGCAAACTGATCTTTTATTAATGGATTTATATCCATGGGAAAGCTGTGGAGCACGTGAGAACCCCATGGCCAGGAGCAGAACCCCCGATTGCTCCGTGCCCACAATTGGGGCCGCTGGCCGCAACCCAGGGCTCAGCCTCAGACAGGCAAATTTCCTTCCTGCCCCAGCATTTAGTCCAGAGCCTGGTACTCTCTGAGCTGTGGCAGCTGGGTGATGTGCATTTGTTGCTGTCACAGGTTGTTTTGCCGAGGGTTTCAGCAGGTGCCGAGGCTGGGCTGTGCTCGGTGCCGGCTGCAGAGCACAGGGGAGCTGTAGGATGACAAGTCGTGGTTAGTTGGTGAATTGTTGTTAATTGTCTGATAAGAGCTGGGACAGATTAGGCTGGGAGCCTTGGGAGGTCTGCCAAAGGGAAGGCAGGGCATGATGAGTCCCATACAGCAGTGCCCAGGGGGGGGATTAGGAAACACAACTTCAGCCCAAATATCCCCCCATAGCTGAACCCCGTGTCCCCTCACACTTGATGCCAAAGAGTCCCTCCCAGAGTCAAGGCAGTGGTGTGTGAGTGACCCAGTCTTTTCTGAGAGCTCCACATGGGCACCTCAGAGCCAGCCCTCACTCCCTGGGGTCACTGAGCAGGACACAGCCACATCAGTCCCAAATCCCACACAGAATCACAGTATGGCTGAGGTTGGAAGGGACCTTAAAGACCATCTTGTTCCAACCCTCTTCTACCAGACCAGGTTCCTCAAAGCCCCATCCAACCCATCAATTTATACTTGCAGGGTTTGGCATCCACATCTTTGGGCAACCTGCACCCACCCCTTGGACCCCATCCCAGATGGATCCCCACTGGCTCTGCTGCCTTTTCTGTCCCTACAAGGTGCTTGCGGCATCCAGACAGCAGGGTGTGCCCTCACCTGGGGACTGAAATGCTATTGAAAGTAATGGAAAAATAGGGTTTTCGCTTCCAATCCAGCCATTCCAGATTTTAATTTCTTTTCTCCGGAGCAAGACGCTTTTCTTGAGACTTCACAGCCTCACCAATAGGCAGGAAGACCAATAAATCCTGGGTGAAACACAAAAAAACCCACCATTAAAATGCTTGAAGGTGAAGACCAAGCTTTTTGCCCCAAACTAGCACTTCCCACAATTTCTTCAGAGCTGCATCATCTCAGATAATTGCTGCATCCCACCTGGCACTTACTCCGAAGCGCTGTTACGTGGTGCGAGGGTCAGAGCCAGCCTCTCTCCCGATCTCTTCCTCTCCCTCGGAGTGCCTGGGGACAGAGGATACGGGGTGAGCTGTGGGCAGTGGTGCTGATTGCAGCCCCTCTCTAAAGGGAAGTGATGACTTGCTCCACTAAAGGGTATTTTTGCACTGCAGAGCAGAGTCCTCAGTAACAGCAAACCCTCCTTTTCTCCACATCCCCCCAGCTCTGCAGAGCATTGTGCAGCAGCAGGGATGAATCTCCCTTACAGGGGACCAAGCAGCTCAGTTCCAGGCCCACAAGGAATTTCTGCAGCACAGTTTAGCCTGGAATATGCTGATTGTATCCGACAATTCTTTTCTTCTTCCTTTTTTATTTCCCATGAAATAAATAAATCATGCAAGTCTTCCATCACCCACTCTCCAAGCAGCTGTCCCCATATCACGGCCCATGCTTCCCCTGGGCTTTGGAACTGGGTCAGCGAGCGACATCCAACACTGGTTCTTACCACTGAAATTCATAGAAAGCAGATATGGCCCCTGGCTTTGGAGGGACTTTGCCTTTTCAGCACAGATCTCAGCCAGCCTGGGGTGGGCTGGAGGAGCAGGCCATGCCCAAGCACAGCCCTCAGAGGGACGAGGGGATCTGCCAGCAGCACTTTGCTGCATCCCTCTGCCACACTGGTGCTCACGGCTTTGCGTCTTCACTACCTGGTAGGGCATGGATGTCTTTGAACCTCCATTCCCTGCCAAACTTGGCTGAAATAAGCCAGCAGGCTCGAAAGCCATCTGGGGTAGCAGGCATGGAAACACACACACAGAGCACACAGCACTTAGTTGTGGGGAAACCAGGAAAAAGAGGGAGCAGCTTCCTCCTGTGATTGTGCCCCTGCCCTTCTGAAAGTTTATTCTCTGCCTTGTTAGACCCACAGTAAAAGGGAATTTGTGCTCAATGGGTTTGGGACCAGATCTTGCTACAGGGCTTGTCTCATAAGGAATGCGGCTGAAACAAGTCCAGGGACCTCCTTAACCTGCCAAAGCAGCCCTGCAGAGACCAGAAAGGTGGGTAAAACCTCCAGATACTGTTGTCTTTTCCACTTGTGCTCCTTTGCAGTGCTAGAATTTGGGGTCACTTTCAGTAAAATCAGAAGGAAAAGCCAGAGACGCTCTCTGAGTCACTGGCATGTTGTTACCAAGGACACTAAGGTTCCTGATTTTGAAGAAGAGATTAATTACACTCTACAAATAGACATTTTAGCTGCACTGAAGAGCAGCAAGAGCAAGTTCTTTTAGTGTGGCTCATTATGTATCAGCAGGTAGTATTGTGACAGATGTAGGAATGCAGTCGTATTGTCACTGGGGTTTAATCATCAGAAAGCTGTCTTCCCCGGGTCAGCTCCCTGCGAGGATTTGTAATATTTACATAGCACTTGGGGCTGGCTTCTTTATTGCCGGAGTCTGTATTCACTCGTCAGTCTCTCATTATGCATGTGCCAGTATTAATTGCATTTAGAAATGAGATTCTAAAGCAGAAGTGAGAGCTATTTAGACCTCCATTCAGCTTGAAAGACAGCAGCCTTCTGTGTGACAGCTCTCGAGATGTTCTTGTGCTCAGCTCTCTCCCCAGCTGAAAAGCAGGTGTTGGAGAGAGTTGGTGTCAGAGCCACTGTATCAGCACTGCCTTTTGTGCATGCCCAGACATTTATATAACCAACAGGATAATGACTCCGCAGAAGTGGCACAGAATTGACCCTTCTGGTTCTGGATTGGAAACAGCCAGGGAGAGAGGGGATCTGCTCAGCTGCTGTGCAGATATGGGGGGAAAGCGATGCTGAGCCCGATCTCCTGTGGAAAGAAGAGGGGTATTCCCTTGCTGGTGGGTTTGGGGATTATTTATCGGTTTGCCCATGCCTGCAGCACTTTGGAGATGTGTTTGTGGACTTGCTAATGTATTTAAAGTGTACAGAAATTCAGCTGACACTTGTCTGTGCCTGCCTGCTGCATGCTGATTGCTCCAGCCTGGAGAGGCAGAGCCGTGTGCCACCGCTGCTGGTTGTCAGCTATGCCTGGACAGTGGAAATGAGGAGGTCACGTCCTGCTTCCCAGAGGGAAATAAGCTGGAAGGTTAATCTAGATGATGCCAGGCTACAGGCTCTGTTTTCCCCAGCCTGAAGTTGCAGAGGGTCTGTCCTTGCCTTGCAGCACATTTGGGGTTTGACGAGGGTATTCTCATGCAGGGAGATCAGCACAGGCACTAAATACTCCCTCTCTCCACTCTGGGCCCTGGCTCCCAGTGCCAGGAAAACAACCCCTCTGGGGCTCAGTGGATTCACGTCCAGCCTTTTGGGAGGGACTCAAAAAACAGCAGTAAAGCAAATCCACGTTTCACTTCCCAAAGCACCTCCTTTGTTTTGCCCCACCAAGCCTGAGACCTCTCCAAGAGTTCCCTGTGGAGGACATCTCACAGCCCTGGCTCTTTCCAGCAGGCTCCTTTGTGTGACCTGTGCCCCGTTGGGAGCTCCTGTACTCCTTTAGGTTCTCAGTGCCCTGCCTCTCCCTGTGCTGGACCAGTGCCATGACCAAACCCCGAGTTCCACACCAGCAGCATCTCTACCTCCCCAAACCCAGGAGCAGGCAGCAAGCAGTTCCTGCCAGGGAGAGGCTGGAGTAGAAGAACATGAGAAAGGCAAACAGAGCAGACATCCATAGCCAGCCCTGGCCCCCAGCCAGGACCTTCTCATTAAATATCACACAAAACAAAGAATAAATCACTACTTGTTGAGGAAATCCAAGCACTGGAGCCCAAGGAGTCCCTCTTGACCTTCCTGTCTCTTGAGAGCAGGTTAGTCCAGGATAGTGTTCCAGTTTGCTTTTCAAGGGGTGGGGATAGCAAACCCCACAGTCAGGATGTTGGGAGGAATCTGAGATGGTGGCAGCCAGCTCCAGTGGCCAACTTTAATCCCATGGCTGAGCCCCCCAGCTCTGCGAGGGTGGGCCAAGGACAACCTGTGCCATTCCTGGCAGCCCCAAGTTATATAAACAGAAGACAGGGACGTGAAGGAGGTCAAGTGAGCAGGGGATTTCACATAATCTGATCTTGCCTGTGCTGTTCATTTGTGTCCTTTGCTCAGGATGCACGCCCTGCTTCGCACACGGGGACGTCAGAGGCAGCGGGTTGATCCTCCACCGAGCCAGGTTTATCCCGTGGAACATGTGGGCTCCTGACTTTTTCTTCACATGTGCTGTTTCTCAGGGATGTCTTTAATCCAGTGATCATCCAGAGTAGAGTAGTGCACAAATGGAAAATCCTGGTCTTTGTCACTGCATGGGGTCCTGTTGCCTGACCACTCTACACCTGGTCCTCTAGCTGGCAAAATCTAGTTGGATCAAAACAGTACTGGGACTCTGGTGCCTCAGGTCGGTTCCTAGTCTTGAGGATGTTGTCTGCCCTTCATGAGGTCCATTGTGCCTTAGTCTACTGTACCACTTCTCCCTAGTCCCTGGCCAGCAGCACATTTTTCTCTTGCTTCTGCTGCTTTTCTTTTCCAGGACACAAAAGTCTTGAAACTGAACCTCTCTTTGTATAAAACTGTCAGTGGAACAGCTCTGATTCATGCCAGCACCGAGCAAGGCAAGTAGATGAATGTCCAAAATAGATCAAGTAGAAAATCTGTTAATAGCCATTGGTCTTTAATGGTGAGAGCAATTAATCACCAAAATAACTAATCTAGGAGAGTATGGCTTTTCTGTGGGCTGTATCCAGACCAGGTGCCTATCTGAAGACTGCAGCAGGGCTTGGAGGAAGATTTTCCTGGCAATCCAGCTCTGAGTGTCCCCAGAGCTCCCAGATCCATGCCATAATGTGCTTATCCCAGCTTTTTGCTGCTGGTGGTAGCACCAGCCACATTCTGTCCCTGTGCTGGGCTGCTGTCTCACCAGCCACATGATGATGATGGGGGTGGTGGTGATGAAGCCAGTTGGGTGAAATGACTGACCTGGCTACAGGTCCCCAGCTTAAATGTGGTGGAAGGAATGCTGATCCTGCCTCGAGTGGAAGTAGCCAGGGCAGCACCACATCCCTCCCAACCCCAGCCTTTTCAGCTCCAGGCTCCTTCCTATCTCCTCATGCACAGATTTGTGCTTTATTCAATGCTTGCTCCTAAGAGCTGACCCCACACACTGCTCCCTTGGGCAGGGCTTGTGCTGCAGCTGGATCTGCTGGTCCAGGGCTGGGACACTGGGCTGTCTGCACACTGCCAGCTCTGGTGCCATCATTCCAGCTGGCTTGTCCTCCAGATATGTACCTACCCATTCCTCCTGCAGCTTCTCAAGGGATGCACCTGCAGTCTGCCAGCCTTGCCAGTCACCCCTGTACTTTCTGCCTAGAGACAGCTCCCACCTCTGCAGCTCATTTGCTCAGACACTTAATGAGTGTTTAATTCAGCTGGTGCTGCAGGTAGCACAGAGACAGCCAGGGACACAGAGGCCAGGAGATGCCTTCCCTGCTTTGAGTTGTGTTTCTCTGTCCCCTGACTCAATCAGCTCATTAAGTGCCAATTTGACCTCCCCACTTTCAGATGTCTCCAGTCTCCACTGATAAATAGATTTGCGCGTCTCCAGCGGAAACCTCCTGAGCTGAGCCTGGTGTTGGAGCAGGCACTGCACAGCGAGCAGGGGCGATGCTCGGGCTTGCCGTGAGTGCAGCCCCGCTGCCACTGAGCTGAAGCCAAGCAAGTGCTGAACGGGAACAGGACTCCCTCCCAAAAGACACAGGGAGCTGCAGGTAGTGGAAGCCGCAGCCGCCGGCACCGTGCCCATGGCGCAGCGGGGACACACCGAGCAGGAGGTGACTCTGCCCTCATGTCGCAGCTTTGTCATTGCCTTGTTGTGGGACTGCAGCAAGTCCCTTCCCATCTGCTCCCTCCCTTCACCTTGGAGCCAGGATGAGTGTGAGCGTGTGTGTGAACACGGAGCACAGCGCAACAGGGTGCGGGGTGCTGGCTGATGGCTCTTCTCAGAGCCAACACTGCTGCTGCTCTCAAGCATTCCACGTACCAGACACTCATCCAACCTCCTGGAACCCCAGGGATGGAGAGGGACCTCCCCACGGCTGTTTTACACCAGCTGGATGTCAATGTCAGCCTGGTGATGTCCCCACAGCTGAGATCACTGCTCAGTCTCCTCCCAAGCCCAGGCATGAAGACAGTCAGGCAGCCAGGCTGCAGGTGCTGGACTACTCCATTTGGGAAACACCTTGATCAGTGCATATAAAAGCATCCCAGTGGTTCATCCCTGGCCCTTTGCACCAGACAAACAGGATAACCAGTCTCGCATTTCCTCCTTACTGGCACTGGTGCATCAGAGAGGATCTGATAGTACATCACAGAAGGCTCCTCTCTGCCCAGCTCAAGCAAAAGTCTCCTGGTGCCACCCAGAGAACCAAAACCAAAAGTAACCCAAGTATCTCCATAAATATATAGCTTGAGGAATGAGCTCCTCCATTCCAGGGCTACCCCTTACCCTCCCTTCCCCAGCCCCAGGGCCCTGAGGGGACAGGAGGGGGACAGGAGAGGACATACGGTTCGACTTTGTTGCAGAAGCGGCGCCGCAGCATGAGGACCAGTGGACCCAGGATCAGGATGGTGGTGCACATGATGCTTCCTCCATCACCACCAGTGCCCACAGCCCTTCAGATCCCTCCGGAGGCACTGCTCAGCCCAGGCTGTCACCCGTGCCTGGCTGGCCTGTCACCTGGCCATGGGCACCTCTCCCCAGCAGCCACCTGAAAGCTCTCAGGGAAGGTTTTAGAAGGAATTAAGGCAGGATCAGATGTAATTAAGAGGCAGCAAATGAGGACGCTCTCCTCTGACCTCAGGATGGGAGGGAGCCCCAGAGCTGGTCTGTGACCCCTTGAGCATTTAATTGGTTTTGGCACATGGTGCTCCTGCTCTGGCTGGTCCCAGCCCTGCGCCTTGGCCAGGTGGATGCTGGGGATGATGTGTCACGGACCAGGCCAGTTCCCACCTCATCCACCCCATGGCATCCCCAGTCTGACTTCCTGCCCTCCCCAGCCCCACACCACAAGGGTTGGGTACTCCCCTCTGCTCCCCCCTTTCCTGTGTGCCTCCCTCCCCTCTATGCCCACCTTCCCTCTGCTCCTCTCTTTTCCTCCAGATCCTCCAACCCTCCTCCTGCCAGACCTGCCTCACCCCGCCACCCCCCCGTTCCTGGCTCCAGTAATCTGACAGGCTCAGACCTGCCTGTAATTCCCTGTGGACTCATCTCAGCCAGCTGATCCCAAGACCTTGTCTGCATCCTTCCCTCACTGGGCCTGGGTTTGCCTCCTCCTCCCTGCTCTCCCACGGCTCTGCAGCGCACACATCTTTCTTCACAGGGCTCTGGCCCTCTGCTCTCCCTAGATCTCCCTGCCCATCCCAATCTCTTGCCAGGGAAGCCTTTCCCTCCACTCTAAGCTCCACAGGCAGTGAATCACCTCCACAGATCTTGACCCAGCTCAGCCCTTTGCAAAGCAGAACATGTTCTAGAGTGACTTTGTGGGTTTGGGTTAAAGAGAACAACTGGGAAGCACCTCTGCAAGAGGGGTAGAGGGAAGACAGCTGGGTGTGCCATGCAGATCTGTGGGCACACACATCGGGCCTGATGGTGGTGATGGTTCTGACCAGGAGAAGAGCCCTGGGAGCAGGCAGAGAGCTGCAGACACTGGCGGTGGGGTTTTGCCTCCAGGTGGGGTTTTGCCATGAGGTTCCTCCAGTGGATGCTCTCTGCCCCCAGCACTGCCTGTCCCACATGGACACTGTGGCAATGGGCTCTCATCCATGGAGTCTAACACTGGTGCTCATCAAAGTTGGGATAGGTCTCCCTCTGGGGCTGTGCACACAACCCTGAGGGTTCTCCCCATGCCCCAGCTCTATTTTGGCCCTGGGACATGAGACAAGGGCTGATGAGGGATGGACATCAGCCCCAGCAGGGCAGCTGAGAGAAGCCCCAATCTGGGCATTCCCATAACTCAGACAGAAAACAGCTTCCTCCTGTAAAAGGGTTTTGAAACCAAAGCCAAATCCAAGCAACCTACATGGGTCAGAGTTCAGTGATTGGTTGGGACTGAAAGAAAGCAAAACTGAACTTTCCAGGAAGTCTGGCCTTCCATCCCCGTCTGTCCAGAACCAGAGATGTCCCCTAAGTCCAGCCATAGCAGGGGTCTGGGATAGCTGTGGTTAAATCTCTCCTGGTAGACATGTCCTCTCAAAGTACTCCAAGCCCTGAAAACAACAGTCTCAAGCAGCACTTGAAATGTCAGTAAAACCGAATTCCTCTAAGGCTATCCTGTAAACAGTCCCCATTCCTGACCTTGGGGGTCGGGCAGGAGCAAAGGGGATGGACCTGGCCTCGTTACTGGCACCGGCAGGATGGGAAACCTTTGTGAGAGTGGTGGAAGAAACATTCCAAGTGTGTTCTGTGGCCAGATGGAGACAAGAGTGAATAATTCTTTCCTGAGCATAAGTCAGGCCAGACGGAGTGTGCGGAGCTGCCTTACGCAAGGCACCGGGGAGCACATGGGGTGGCCAAGCCCCGTGTCCCAGCCAGCAGCCCTGGAGCATGCCGAGCCCCCAGGAGCATGGTCCGGCATGCTGGGAAGTCACTGGAGCCAAATAAACAGCGGCTTCTGGCTGAGATGAAGCCCAAGAGGCTGGAAGGACCTTCTTTTCCCTGGCAATCTGCAGCCTGGCTTTCATAATCCCTGGGAGGACATTGCTGCCTTTAAACTCTTCTCCCCTCGCCCAGACCCAGCCAGGCTGACACCAGCAAAGTCCCCATTCTTGCACACCAAAGGCTGCCTGAGGCCCTGGGCTTTCTCATTTGAGGACTTGTTTATAACCGTACAGCCCTCCCTAACCAAACAGGACACTGCCACTCAGGCTGCTCGAACATCCCTCTGTGGGCACAAGCCCTAGGTGCCCCGCAAGTGCAAAAAGGAGCCCGGAGCAGGGAGCAATTCCTAAGTGCTGACCCCTGCACTCACTCAGGTGACCATTGTAATGCAAGATACATCATCTGGAATCGATTGACTTTGGCACTGAGGTCATAGGGTGACCTTGGCAGCCAAGACTCGCCCCATGCGGGAACATATCACCTCCAAACACTCTTGATTGATGCTGAGAGGTGCTCGGTTCAAAGGCAAGGTAATGTGAGCAGATTAGTTAATGCTTTTTGCCCTGGCCCTTGAGAACAGGGCAGGAATGAGGGGGCAGACTTAATGGGTTTTGAAGGCTTTTCTTTTTAAGATATGAATCGATGAAGCTGTACAAGGAGCATGGATAATGTGATTGGAATAAGAATCAGGGCTTGTCTTTGAACCAGAGCAAAGTCCCTGACGGTGTTTACTTCATGTCCTAGCACCAAATGTGAGATGACATGAATATATTAGCTTACTGGCTTTCCTGAGCAACCCCTGCCATGCTCAGCTTCAGGAGGGAAAAGAGCACCAAAAAGAATCAGTTTGGAACTGTCGACTTGTTTCCCAATAATCCTGGCACCCTTGCTTATCACTGGAAGGTCTGGCTGCGACAGGGGCTGTGCTCCAGTGGGGAAGAGCTGGCCACAGGGGCTGAAGGGGAAGGTGTGACACCAGAGGCTATTCAGAACCTGGGGAAGTTTACCAGCTGGTTAATGCCTTGTCCATGAAACTCTGTGGTGCTGGATCTGTCATCTACTTCCTAAGCGTCTCTTGCTTCATCTCTCCCAGTTGCATCACAAGGTTTCAGTTTCTTCAAATCCCAATGTGGGCTGGGAGTTTTAGCAATATTCCCAGTCCAGGAAAAGGTTGGTCTGGGTTGGGAATATTCTCCAGGGTTGTCTTGGCAGTATCACACCCTGCCCTGCCCTGCCCTGTCCTGACAGAGAGCCCTGGGCATCACCAGCCCTGCTCTCAGGGCTCCTTTCTTTCCCTGGAATTCCTAATCCTTGGGGGTTTTTAGATTGTGTGGGTTGGCAGGGATTTTTTGGGGAGGAAGCCAGAAAAGCTGACATAGAGTTTAGGGTCATGGGGAGGTTGTGCTGTCCCCATGGCACCCAGTGCCTCCACCCTGCCTGCTGCTGCCAAGGGTCTTCATCCCATACCCCCTTCCCAGGCATCACCTCAGTGCTGCTACTGTCCCAGTCCCCAGTATTCCACACCTTCCTGCTCCACACGTGGGGGTGGTGAGCTGAGGTTGGAGTGGCCACAGTGTTTGGGATCCCGTCTGGGAGCTGGGGGTTTGGGGCAGGGTCTCACTGGAAGATTTGCTCTGGTGGCACCTCAGTCTGCACAAAGCCACATTTTCTGCACTGAGACCCCAGAGCGGAGGAACCGTGTTCCCATTTAAGAAGGGGTTGGTTTTGTTTAAGCTCATTCCCCACAGCTCCAGCAGCAGTGCCTGTGGTCTGGATTCCATCAGTTGAGGAATGTCTGCTCCCAGCTTTGCCCCTCACCACAGCCCGGGTATCACAGAGCTGCCCAGGGCTGGGAGGAGACAGCAGTCCCCTCATTGTCACTTCCCCGGTGCATTTCTTCCCAGCCAAGTTGAAGACATGGAACTGGGGAAATCCCAGTTTCCTGGTACTTCAGGTCTTTCCAAGTAAATGGGTGACCAAACCTTCCAGCAATGTGGGCAATGACTGCGTGATTAAACTGGTATCAGCCCTGCCTTGGGATGGAAATTCAGGCAGCAATCCAACCCCAGCTGGGTCTGGGGAATCCTGCTGGCTGTAGCCCCTTTTGTCCTCCAGTGTGATCCTGCAGAGATGGCTCAGACCACAGGCACTGCCGGCACAGAACTGGAGCATCAGGATTGCACACGGGTCTCCTGGGATCACAGAAGCTGGGGGAAGGAAACCTGCAATAAGCACAGAGCATTTATACAGGCTTTAGGCTAAATCCTTCCCTCCCTAGGCAGCAGTACTGCAAAGCCGTTTCCTGAAGTCTTGTTATTCCTTTTCAGTCCAGGACTTTGCAGTTGGCAGCAGGGCTGGATTAGGAAAGTGGAGAGAGAGAGGCCTGCCCTTGCTGGATAAGATGGGCTGGCAACCAGAGGCTTTGCTTCGGCACAGCTCAGGGTGACAAGTCCAGTATCTCCAGGTCAGATACTGCAGCAGCCTGGAGTGGCTTTGGGGGAAAATGAAGGGGGGAGCACTTTAACTGGCATGCACCACACTGGTGCCTTCAGCCTTACCCACTCAGAATTCCAAGACTGCTCCTGTTCTGGCCAGGTTGGTGTCTTGAGGGTCTGGAGAAGGGATCCTTGGAATCCCACCCCTGGAATCCAACCAGCCCCAAGGCTGTGGGCCGGTTCCTGCATCGCATTCCCATAGCATTCCCTGATGGATCTCGTGTGGTGTCTTCCTGGGACCAGCCCTACTAATGGTGTCCATCAGAAGGTCCCAGGGAGCTGACATTGCAGGGAACACAAGAAGTGACCCGTTA
Organism: Petroica traversi; assembly: GCA_025920805.1. NCBI lineage: Eukaryota > Metazoa > Chordata > Aves > Passeriformes > Petroicidae > Petroica > Petroica traversi. The sequence goes on from JAHLSL010000074.1 coordinate 3,701,452, forward strand.
TTCTCCAGGAACCAAACAACAAAGCTGTCCCCATGTGCCAGGAAGGGTGGACTCAGACTCGAACGTCTGGATTTGGGGTGTCTGCCTTTGTCCCAGAGACAGTAGAAAAGTCAAAGGTGGGGATCTGCCATCATCCACATCCTACACACTGTGGAGCTGAAGTCTTGGGTTTTTTTTGCCTTCACCTCCCACTCAAGGATTAGGAGCCAAGTACATTTCTCATTGCACCCAGCACACGAGAGGAGGAGAGGAAACGTGGGAGGGCACGGGAGGAGTGGGAGAAGCCGTCAGCAGGTGAGCACAGACCCCTCAGGAACATGGCATGCCACAAACAGAGGCTTGGAGGGCCTGGAAACCCATCCTCACCTTCTGCAGCCAGGATGGAGGATGGCTTAAACAAGCAGTTGATCTCTTCCTGCTGTGCAGAAGCTCTGGGAGAAACAGCCTCAGGCACAGCAGGGACAGGGCACCGCGGTGTCATCCCATCACAGGGACAGGTCCACAGGAAGGAGATGGAAAGCAGGAGGGCTGTCATGCTCAGCTGGTGAGGGGAGAGGTTCAGGGTATTGAATCAGGATCTGAGAGAGATGGATTGATCTCTTCAATATGGATTATGCAGATTTATCCCAGTCTCTGCTCTGGCCATGGGGACCAAGTTTTCTGTCCCCTTCCCTGAGCCCCACAGCCCTGGGCTGCCCTGTGTGAGCAGCAGGCACCGTGCTGAGCTCCCCTCTGGGCCAGCAGGCAGCAGTGGTGTCAACGCAGCATCTTTCTCCTTCTGGAACCAGTCGCTTCCTAACCCCAAGCCCTCGAGAGCAACAGTCATGGGAAACCATGGAAACGGGTGGCAGGCACGTGACAGCGTGAGCTGCACTCTTGCCCTTGATTTATGTCCCCCGTCTGGGACAAGATGCAGAAATGCAGGGCTGTTGGTCTCATTGGGGATTTTCAGGCAGGGGAGAATCGCCCGTGCTTTCCTCCCCACCTCCTGTTTGTGGAGCAGGACATGGGAACAGATCTGGGCTCCAGGGCAAGATGTGATGAGCCCAGAGAGGGAGGCAGAAACCTGGAAAAGGCTGGGGGATTTCCCACTTAGTTTTCTAATATTTTCTAACATTTTAATATTTCTCAATGGAGACTTTTGACCCCAGACCTTTGAGTTCAGACATTTTGACTCCTGGTGCCAGGGAGTGAGGAAAGGAACCAGGTGCCAGGCTGTGAGCCTGGGGTGGACTTAGACACCAGGTACAAAAGCTAAAAGATTCCTTTGCTTTAAACACACAGCAAACGATAACCAACACTCCACCCAGATCATTCCCCCAGTGTTCACATTAGTCAGAGTTTTATTTTCCCCTTTTTGAAAGTACTTGCACTGCATTGAAGTTTTGCTCTGGCTTTCAGCTGGGTCTCTCTGGGTTGAAGCCAAGTCTAAAGCATCTCTTGCCCTACACCTCAGAGGAAGGTGATAAGCTGGCTGTGCCCTCCCTGATCCAGAGGGGTTTCTCTGCTGCCTGGTGACCACCTGGGGACATTGCAGTTAATGTTTGAGCCGTGACTCATGGCTGCTTATCCCGATGGCTAATAGGCACGTGGAAAATTCAAACTGGGTGCAATCTGATGATTCAGCAGCTGATAGTGGTGTTATTGAACGATTCCTGAACTCTGGCCGGGTCGGCTTGGCCACACTGCTCTGTTGTCACACGAGTGGGCTCAGCTCGCTGTTGAGCTTTACACGCGAGCCAAGGGGTTCGTGGACGTGTGGGGCTCCCTGTCTGTCCCAGCATATGTTCCCTGGGGCACCCACAGAGCGGGATCAGTGGGCAGCATGTTCTCCACGAGCTCCCGTTAGCTCTGCAAGAGCAAATTTGCTGACACCACCAATCTGGCGGCTGCTAATGGGGACGTGACCAAGGCTGGTTTGGAGGAGAAATACAGCAAAAAAAGCCTCAACGGCTCTGCAAGAACAAAGCTACAGCCCCTCAGGGGGCTCAGCTACCCCCAGAGCTGTCAGAGCGGCACCCGCAGCCCACTGTCCGTCTGTCTGTCCGTCTGCCCTGCCGGGGTGCGCAGCGGATGCGGGAGGCGGCGGGGTGCACCCGCTGCTCCGCTTGTCTCCGATCCCCCCCTGGGGGACTCGCGGTTATTACAAGTCTCCGTAGGATCTTCCTGCTCTCTCTGCAAATGGACCGCGCTGTGGGTTTAACATGCCGGGCTGTCAGGGAGCTGGGAATGTCATTTGGGTAAAAACCAGTCCCAAAAGCACATCCACGGAGGCGGCGGGAAGCCTGGAGTGGAGGTGTTCCCTGCCGAGGCGCTGCCAGGAGCGATGCAATCCCAGAATGACAATAACACCTTCATTTCTCGAGTGCCTTAACTCTGGATCCCTTTCAGCTGGGTCCTGCCACAAATTCTCAGCATTAAAAAGTGTCCTGTGGGACAGACCGTGATCTCTTTTGGGGGGGCAGAGAGATTCTCGCAGTGAGGGTGCCTTGTGCTTCCCTCTCCACCCGACTCTCTTTGCAGCCCAGGAACTGGAGGTGAACGAGGGTCTGTCTTTCCCAAAACCACCTCCTGCAAAATCAGGGAGCGCAAAGACCAGAGCCGGGGCAGGACTCGGCGCAGCCAGCGGCTGGGCTAACTTTAACTCGGCACTCTGCATTCTGAATTTCCTCTAAGCTGTTTACAAAGAACTGGGAAAAAAAAACTTCCAGCACTACCTCCCCCCGTCAGCACCGTCCTGATGTTGCCCAGAACATCTCTCTCATCCCTCCCTCCCAGGGAGGAAGAAAAAAAAAAAAAAAAAAAAAGAAAAAAAAAGAGGGAGGAGTGGGAGAGAGGAGGAGAGAGGGAGAAAGTGAGCTCACGTTCACACGTTGGTGAAGAGGCTGGTCTTGCAATGCCTTTGAATATTTTACTTTCAGGCAGTTCCTCATCAGTCAGCCACACACATCCGAGGCGAGCTGAAGCTAACTACAGCCATGGACAGCACTAGGAGATCTCAAATCTAATCGCACTCATCATTCCTCCGGGATATTTTTTAAATTCCATATCTAAACACGCCGACAGGCAGCTGCACTCACACACACACACACACACACATCTACATCCACACGTCGCAGAGCCGCCGAGCAAACACCTTGTCTCCTCTCGCAGGATATACCCGCTCGCACACATCTCTCTTTATCTCCTCCTGGCTTCCCGGAGGATCCTGCCGGCTGTTTTTCATGGAGAAAGTCCAGGGAGAAATGGAGATTGAGAGATGGGAAAGAAGTGAAGAGATTTCAGACGCAGAAAAAAAGGTTATTCAAGAGACATGGAGCAGAGTATATGCAAACTGCGAGGACGTTGGGGTCTCCATACTCATCAGGTATTTAAAAAACAAACCAAAAAAAAAGGAAGCAGCAAATCCAACTGAATCTCTTTATAGCTGAGAAAGAGGCAGAACAATATATAGAACTGAGTGGAGATGAATGACAGCGAGTGGGGAGCTGGCTGGGTGTATTTGCTGCCTGGGAGCAGGGAGGGATTCACAGCGCTCCTCGGATTCCCACACCTTTGAGCCGGGTGGCAGCGGCGGGGGGACGGGGGAGCCTTGCCAGGGACTTTGGGGCAAGCTGCTTCCATGCAAAGGTCACCTTAACCGGGGCTGGGGGGGGCGGTGGAGGCGGGGGGAGCTCAGCCCCGGTCCGGGTGGGTTGGGGGTCTGGGGTTTTTGGCCCCCCCCAGGGAGCGGCGTGCGGATGGCACGGGTCCGTAGCAGGCTGGCGGGTGAAATAATGCGAGTTGGGAGCCAAGATAAAACCCAAGCAGGTGTGTCTCCGAGGGCACCATCTGTCCCTCCGGCGGCAGCGTCGGCGGGAAGGAGAGCGCTGAAGTTGGCATTGGAAGGGGGCTGTGGGGGGCACAGGGGGGAGAGGGGGGCAGGGAAGGACAGCGGCCCCAGCAGCGGGGGCAGAGCATCTCCCGAGGGCAATGGGGCACAGACAGCAGCTCAAAGCTCTGCACCTGCACCCAGAGCAGGGGAGATGCTCTGGAGGTGGGGAGCAGAGGCAGGTGGGGGTTCTTGTGTTGTCTGGGAGTAAAACCATGTTCAGGTACACCGGGAAAGCCCCAAATGGAAATCCCACAGGGTCCCACTGCCACAGGGAATTTGGGATCTCGGTGGGGTATGGCACCAACAGGCTGTTTTCCTTATATGAGGGGACGGGCAGGGCAAGGGCAGGAGCAGGTGGGATGTCTGCAATGAGCTGTTGGCAAACAGCAAACATCCTGTCCAGAGAGTCAAACCACTCACCCCTGGGGTCAGTAATGCTGGGATGTCCCCAGCCAGACTCCCCCCTGGACGAAACACCAGGCACCCCAGATAGGAGACTGGAGATGGGGTTGTGTCCTTCCCGTTTTCTCCTGCAGCAGGGGACTGTGGGTATGCAGGGAACCCCTTGGATAGATGTGCTGTTTACTAATAATCATCCGAAAGTTTTCCAGCTGACTGAGCTAAAGCCCCAAGCCCATGGGGTGTGCAGGGAGCAGAGCATCCCTGGACACCACAATGAGCAGAGCCAGTTCCCCTCCAGACTCACTGCCAGCACTGCAATGGGATTTTCTTACCAGAACCCCTTTGCAGACTCAAAAATTACATTGGAGCCCCCTCTCCA
>JAHLSL010000074.1:3711106-3733225 GCA_025920805.1 Petroica traversi
GGGTTGGTTGAGCAGGCGCTGCCGCTCCCCCAGCTGCGCTCGCAGCTGGCAGCAGCGCCGGGAGAAGTGGGTCATGCGTGGAGGCTGCAAGGAGCCCGGCCAGGCGGCAGCCACTTCCCAGGACATGATTCAGCAGCTCCAGAGGTCGGGGCTCAGGTGGGGCAGTGGGCGGCCGCTGGTGGGTCGGTGTGAGGTGACCCGCCCAGCACATTTTGGGTGAGCGCACACACAACGCGCCGGGGGCTGGGAGCTGCCCCAATCAGCCTCTGTTTCACCAGGGTCTGGCTGGTGTTCCTGTCCACCTTGCTAGGGAAGCCGAGGCAGAAAGGGGTTTGCACGGATGTGGCCAGGGGGAAGGAAGGGGGATGCGTGGCTGTGGACCCTCCTTTGGTGCAAGCCCCGCGGGCAGAGTGGTGAGAGCAGGTAAATCTGTCAGCATTTCTGTGCTCTGGGCCGTTACCAGGGACTTGGATGGGTCAGGTGGCAAAGGGTCTGTCCCTGCTTAGCTGCTCCATCCCCTCTCCACCCTTCAGAGCTGCTGAGGGCAGGCAATTTCATTTTCCCATGTGGGAAGGGTTGGGGCATTGCAGCATTTCTGAAATTAATCTGGAGACTGATCCTGTGCCCCGAGGATGGAGGCAGGGAAGCAGCAATGCCCACCAAAAGGCAGTGATGGGGGGTCTGCAGTGCTGCCATCCTGCAGGAACCCAGTGCAGCTCCCTCTGGCCCTAACCAGCATCCCACCCCCAGCCTTTCCATGCTTTGCAGACGGGGAAACTGAGGCACAGAGCTGGCCATCATGTTCCCATCTCTCGTGGCTGCTGCTGGTGCTTGAACCCACAGCAAACCCCTGGGGTCCTGCCCTAGCACGATGGGTCCCTGATCTCACAGAGCTCTGGGACCCCGGGGGACACAAACACGAATAATGGGGACTATGGCTGAGCAGCCACCAGATCCTGGGAATCTGCGCTTTGTGGTTAAAACTGTGTCTCTAATTGACAATTTCCTCGGTGGGGAGCCTCTCCCCGGAGGAAGCAGAGTCTCCACGCTCATCTTCCTCCTCGGGAGCTCGGGGGCCTCTGCAGGCTCCATCTCACAGCTGCCTTAACCCTTGCTGAAGCTGGAGCAGGAGCTGGGGCTGGAGCTGGAGCTGCCCATCTGGGGCTGTGCCTCCTGGTTGAGTGGTTCTGGCTGGGAGCCCTGGGCTGAAGCTCTTCTGTATCCTCCTTGTGCCCCCAGGCTCGTTGCTGTGCCTCAGTTTCCCTATGTGTTATTTAGGAATCAGTCCTTTTTGAACCCTCCCTCACCACGGAGCTCACAGCGGGGAGCAGAGCAGCTTCAGAAGCCGCAATAGCCCTCGCTGTGCAGTACAGGAGCCCCTCCAGCACGTGGCCATCCCTCCCCAAGGCCCCCTTTTTCCTCCCAATAGTTTACAGGCAACACTCTGAGACAGGACTGGGGGATGCTGAGGGGTGGCTCAGCCCTCCTGCAGCATTCAGGGGCTGAGAGCACGCAGGGGTGAACATCAGAGGGGGTTTGAGACCCTCACTCCTTTGCAGACCCCAACTAAGCCCAGGACTCCAGGGCTCAAACCGCAGCCTGTCCTGGCCAGCACACACACTCGCTCCCACACCCACACACACGTACCACAGCCACTGCTGTGGGACCACAAAACTTTATGGATCCCATCAGGGGATAAAACCCAGGATAGTTTCTATTAGATCCCAAGAGAATCTGGACCAAATGTTAAAGTCATGTCAAGTGCAGGCAGCACAACCTGGCTCAGCCGCCACAGGCTGTGCCACCTCCACAGGTCTTCTCCATCACTCTGTCTGCATTTTAGACCCATCAGCTTTCCAAATTTCCACCTTCTCCATCAGTCCTGATGTGCTTTTCTCCTTCAAGAGGTGTAGGAGGGGAAGCAAAAGGTTTGCCAATGCAGGATCAGGCCCCTGGATTTCAACAGCTGCTTAGTCTGAGCAAACACACCTGGATTCAGACAGTTTGCAAAGAGCTTTAAAATATGAAAGCACTCCTTGGATGCCAAACGTTATTGTGAGTTCTAGGTTAAAATAGCAAAAAGTCTGAGTAATGAGTCTGGCAATGCAGAAAACCTTTTTTTTTTTTTTTTCAGCTGAATCAAATAAGTATGGGTTGAATCCACCTAAAAATGGCATTTAAAGAAGTGATTTTGCAGCTACCCCCAAAGCCAACGTGTTTTGCAGAGGCGTCCATAGAGAAAGGCTCTGTTACCAGCTAATGAAGGGCACATTTCAGGGCAAAGTGGCTCAGAGAGATTCAGCATCTCTCTTTGAAAAGGGCCCAGTGAAAAGGCCAGCAGCAGCGTCCCTGTCCCACGCTCACGAATGGTTGTGGTCAAGCTGTGGGAATGTTTTTTGTGGGGACAAGGAGAGCCAGAGAGTAGCAGGGCTCTGCTGGCACCGGCACGTTTAAGGGACATTTCCCAGCCTAACAACCACTCCACAAGCGGTGAGGGGGCGAGTAAGGGTTTAACAAGCTCAGTCTCAAGCCAGCCCCTTCTCCCTGCTCCGTTGTCTCTCTGGTCACAGCTCCCGGGACCGGCTCTTTTGGCTTCATGGCCAAGGCAGCTGTGTGGGGATCCCTGTGGCACATCCCGCACCAGCCACGACCTCGGGGCTGCCAGCAGCTCTTGGGATGTCCACAGAAGAGCCTTTCCCATGTCCCCTGTCCCCGTGCTGCCCTTGCATCGCTTGCAAGCCTCGTGGGGATAGAAAAATCCCACTCAACACCCCGAGAGCTGCAAGGATATCCGTGACCAAGGCAAGCAAAGGCACAGGGGGCGAGCAGTTTCCCCGGTCGGCTTCCTGGCTGTGGCTAAGATCAGGTCGGTACCAGCCGTGCCAATCCCTCCTCCAGAGCAGGCGGGGAGGGCCAAGCCCCGGCTGGCTGGTAACGAGGATGCTGCGGCGGAGCGCGGCCGCGCCCGGACGCGGCTCGGCGAGCACCCGCCTGCGGAGCTTCAGGGCTCATTAACGGCAGGGAAATGTCAGGACAGCCCTGGCCAGGCTGGCAGGCGCGGAGGGTGCCTGGGGAATGCAGAGTGCCGGCTGGCTGGCGATCCTGCCCGAGCACAGCAAGGCTGAGCCGGGGCCGCTGGAAATCGCCAAGTGAGCGCTGTTCGGGAGCGTGGTGGTGGACACCGGCAACACGCAGGCTCACAGTTTTAGTGGAACGTGGACTACATCCTTGTGGATGTGTGTTACCCACTGTCTCTGTCCAGCCGGGGGTCTTCTCCCAGCTCCAAGGGAGGCAGGTCGCCAGACACATCTGGGAAAGCTGCTTTGGCGCTGTTAATTCACTTCTCAGGTGAAAGCTGTCCTTACCCCTACCCTAAAGGTTCATCCAGGCAACCAAGAGGCTTTGGGCTGAATCTACAAATGTGGTAGGGGGAAACACCAGCAGTGAGGACTTGGAGGTGTAAGTGGGGCACACAGAAATGAGCAGGACATGCCCCTGGGGGTTTCTAGCTCATATCCAAATGTATTTGGTGGAACCTTTGCTGCTGAGTCCACTCCCAGCCCCACTGGGGTGCCCTGGTCCCTCTGCATTGGCCATTGGGGCACTACAGCCTCCAAGCACGGTTCGGAGTTGTGCTGGATTCTGCTCCCAAGGCTTTGCAGCAGGATGTGGGCTTCACCTGGAGGAAGGCCAGCTACACATTTCTCTCAGCAGGAGAAGTTGAATTTAGCGTTAGTGTGTGGATGGGGGGGGGTTGGCCCTTTTCACTCCAACCCTCCCATGACCAAGCTGGAGGTGTTACCACCACTATCTCCACCTGTCCAGGAGCTCAGAGAAAGGACACAGGAGCAAGCAGGCACCATCCTCTTCTTATTCATTAGGTTTGCCTTTTTCTGTCTTGCTGAGCTGTGGCATTGACACAGGTGAGACCTTCCTCACCCTCCTGGGCTGGGTAAACACCAAGGCAGCACCCAGGTAGCACCCAGCAGCCTCTCTCCAACCCTAAAAGGGGATGGTGGGCTACAGGTGGCTGGGGGGAGCAGGGGGAACGTGCAGGCAAAGCGGTGAGACAGCCCTCAGTATAATAAATAGCAGCATCACACACCACCTGCCTACCCATTATCAGCTGCTTTGTAGGCACCCGAGCAGAGAGGAGTTGGAAAGAGAGGTTTGAAAAGGGACACTGAGAGGCTCCAGGCTGCCTTAGAGTTTCTCCCACGTAAAGGGACGAGGCGAGAGAAAACATGAAAGCATTGGTAGGTTGAGTCACCAACCCTGGAGGGATTTAAGAGATGTGTAGATGTGGTACTTGGGGACGTGTTTTGTGGTAGGCTTGGCAGTGCTGGGTTAAGAGTTGGACTTGGTGATCTTAAAGGCCTCTTCCAACCTAAATGATTCTGTGGAAATCTAGAAAAAAGCATCTGCAAGTGCTGGCTGGGTGTTCAGCTGAAGCCTCTCAGCAGCTCTGGGGGCTCACAAGCATTTTCACCCCACAGTTTGCAAGCAGGGTAAGTGAAGAATCAAGGGTTTAGGGACCAAGGAGCATCCAGGTGTCCTCTTTCCAGCTGGGGAGGCAAGGAGGTGGCTGGGTTTGGAGGTTTTCTCCATGGAGAATTTTCTCTGCATGCCCTAGGGAGAGGGAGGAAGATGGGGAGATGGAGGAGACGACACTCCTCCCTAACAGAAAACAGGTTTCCAGTAACTGCAGTGGGTTTGCACCTTAATTATTTCCTTTGGCTCTGCTACTGGGAATGGCTGTGTCCTTAAAGTTGTTATAAGGGCAAAAGGGAGAGGAAAAGCAATCCTGACATCCTGTCCGCTGGGTCCAGATGTAGCTGGCAGAGTACAAATTAGCGGGTGCAGAATGGAATCGCTTAAAAAGAAATTTAATGAGATTGGTATGCAGGCATCTGGTTCCTATCAATCATCATTTTGTGTGATATGCAATGGTAAATATCATCTTTTAATGACTCTGATGGAGAAAAAGAGCCCAAACCACACACACACACATGCATAATGATCTGAAAAAATTCCAGAGCCCCAGAGGTTTGAACTCTCAGAATCTTCTGTAGATGGAAAAACCCCAACTGAAACCTCTTCTAACTCACTATTGTTGGAGTTATTTTATTTCTTTTTTTTTTTCTCCTTTCCTCTGGTTATATTTAACCTTTGTGTTAAATTAATCTTCTCTGTTTATTAACAACTACCACTGAGTGAGCCTCCTTCCCTCTTCTTTGTGGTTTGACAGCTCAAATATTTGCTCCAGGCAGAAGTTCCTGCTGCAGGCGCCTGCTGCTCTCCAAGGAGTGGTGGCTGCAGCTCTCTGGCCATCCATGGCTTTGCTTGAAACAAAGATGTCTTGGGCTCCTCTGTTTCAGTTCTCCACCAAAGAAATCCAGCAGATGGAGGATTGAGCACATGAGCTGAGGGTTTGCTGGTTTTACATCCCCAGCACCACTGCTGTCCTGATGGGAGATCCCTTGGGAAAGCTCCTGGGCTCAGCTCCCATTGGGGCATCAGCTTGAGGGTCTGCAAAGCAGGGAAAGGGTGTATTTGGATCCTTCACTGGCCTGGTCTCGCCCAGGTTGGGCTGTTTTGGGGGTTTAACCAGTCTCTGCTCCTGGCATAGCTGGCCAAAAGTGGGGAGAGGTGGAGGTGCTGGTCCCAGGGTCTCCTTTTGGCCCTTCTCTTGTTGGGGACACACTGCAATTCCTCGTGATGTAGAGGTCAGACCCTCTTGCTGTTCCCTTCCTTGTTCAGAACAGGAATTTTTCTCACTTCTCATGCCTTCAGAATATCCTGCCCCTTCAGCTGAGAGAAAATACAGCTTTCCAGGGAGCTCCCTATAGTTTGGGGTTCAGAGGCATGCAGGGACCAGCTGGCAGCCTCCATCCCCTGGTGGGGCAGCAGGTCCCACTTCCAGTGACATCCCTTGCTCCCAGTGCCTGGGGGGGAGCCTGTTAGGGGGAAAGATCCACTAGCAGGGATGATAAAACAGCTCTCACCCCAGCAGGATGATCCCTGTTGGAGTTGGATGACTGGAACTGCAACAGCTTGAATAGAGGTGGAGAGGGATGGGATGGGGGCAGAGGGATGCTGAGTCCAGCTGTAAAAAATGGTTCAGTTAAACCGGAGTGGAACATTTGCCCTTCTGTGGGGAAATGCCCAGGGCAGAAGTCCTAAATCCTGGGAATGATGTTATCCATGCAGCCCTGGCCAGCTCCATCCCCCAGCACCTCCGTGACAGCTCTGGGCTGAAGGTCTGAGCATCTCTGTGGCAGCAGGAGCTGGAGACAGCCAGGCCTGGGAGAGATTTCTCCCGACAGGCACCAGATGTGTCAGGAGGAGCCGTGCCGGGGGGGAGGAGGCTGCACAACAAGAGGAGTTTCGTCATGGGTCCCCTCTGGTTTTAAAAGCAACACCTTGTCTTCCCCCTTCCACCTTCCTTCCTCCCCCACCCTTTCCGCCGCACACTCTCACACCTCCAAAACCTATTTTGGGCCATCTGATGAATCCCAGATGCCTTGGGGAAGCAACAGAAGTGGTGGTTCACTCCAGGCGCTGCTTCGCGCCGCTTCCTTGGCAATGCCCCCAAGCTTTCACAAGCCAAGGGAGCGGGGGAAGGAAGGGAGCGGGGAAAGGGGAGGATAACAAATTGGTAAAGGAGCCTGGTACTCAATATTGTGATTATTCATGGAGTGGTGAGTGCAGAAGAGGATCTCGCCTGTTTCTGGAGAGAAGTAGTGATGGTTGGAGAGAGAGGTGGGATGGGTTCAGGTGGCTGTGGTTGGGGATGCTGCTTGGGGAGGAGGCAGTCTGCCTGGAGCCAGGAATGGTGGGGGGCAGCCTGGGAGCACTCTGCTGCATCCTGAGCATCCTTCACCAGCCCAGGAGCCAGGGAGAGCCCTGTAGGAGGGAGGGAGCTGGGTGAAGGCAGGGAACAAACACTGATGTGGTTCTCTCCTGCATAAATTAAATGGATGGGGGTGGTTAATGTGACTCAAGTGTCAGCCCCAGCTGCAATGCTGGCATGGGTGGTGTTGGCATTGGTGGGTCCAGACCTTCAACTCCCTGCCCCCCTCCACCTCTCTGGGGGGTTCAGCATATCAGCTGTGATCACAACTTCATTTCTTTCTGCTGCATTTCATTGGGGTTGATTTAATCCTGCAGAAAGCCCCTCCCAGAGGGGCTGATGAGTGTTTGGAGTATCCTTGTGCTGGGGAAAATGTCACAGATGAGCAGTGACATCCGTTCAGGGCTGATCTGGGAAAGGTGGGGCAACTTGGACAAGGGGAGGCTGTTTTTGGTGGCAATGCAGAAATAAGGCACATGGGACCAACAGGGGCAAGGAGAGGCTGCATGGGATAAAGAGGTTTTCATGCTCATCTCCAGCTCTCTGAGGCAGGATGTGATGTTTTGATGTATGTGGGAATGTATCCAGGATCTGGCAGGCCTGGGTGGCATCTCTGGGCACCAAGAACTCAGTCTTGCCTCTGCTTTGTAGAAGAATATCCAGCTGTGATGACCTTGTAGCAGATGGGGTTTGGGAAAAAGGCATCAGCTGCTGGTTTTCAGACAGCTGAATGCTGCAGCTCCTGGGGAATTCGATAGGAAAATCAGCCCTGGCTGTGTGAGACGCAGGGGTGGCTTCCAACATCTCCATCCCTCCGTGCTTTGCTTTAACCCCTCAGCCTGCTCTCCCCATCCTGATGGCATTTGGTGTCTGTTCTTTCCGGAAGGTTTTTTGTGAACTTCCCCTCGGCCAAGCAGTACTTCAGCCAGTTCAAGAACATGGAGGACCCGCTGGAGATGGAGAGGAGCTTGCAGCTGCGCAAGCACGCTCGGAGGGTCATGGGGGCCATCAACACCGTGGTGGAGAACATCAACGACTCTGAAAAGGTCTCCTCTGTCCTGGCCCTGGTGGGCAAGGCCCACGCCCTCAAGCACAAAGTGGAGCCCATCTACTTTAAGGTAAAGGATAGGAGCAAAATAACCTTGGGCAGCAGGGCAGAAGCTGCAGTGAGCTGGTGCTGCCTCTCCTTGGCTGGAGAAGCTTGGCTGAGTGTGGGGTCTGTTCCCCACAGAGCTGGAGTGTCCCAGTGTGACACTGTCCTATGGAGGCCACCACCCACACACAGAGCCAATGCCAGAGCCCCCAGTGCCTCCCCCTGCCCAGGGAAACCCACCTGGCTATGTCTATGTTTGTGGCTGTGTCCCCCTTCTTTTAGAAATAAACCATGATAGCAGGGACTCCATTAGTTGGCTAATTAGCTGGTTAGAGTAATAGTACCACATCAGGTTTGATCCCCATGTGGCCATTCACTTAAGACTTGGACTTGATGATCCATATGGGTCCCTTCCAACTCAGAATATTCTGTGATTCTGTAAATACTTTGAGGTGCCCAGATTTCAGAGATACTTCAAGCTGTGAGCAGCTCACTCCTCATGCCTGGGTCTCTGCCCTGCTGCCTGGGCAGGCTGGTTACCTGTCCTGTCTGCTCCCAGGGGTGTCAACAGACGTCCAGGGCATCTGTGTCCTACAGACAGCAACAAGATTCAAGTGTTCTTGTAGAAAAAAGCTGCTGAAAGCAGCTCCCTGGCGAGTTACTAACCCCATGCTGTCTGCCTCCCCTCAGAAACTCACTGGTGTCATGCTGGAGGTCATTGCTGAGGAATACCCCAATGACTTCACCCCAGAGGCACACGGAGCCTGGACCAAGATGAAGACCCTCATCTACACCCACGTGACAGCAGCCTACAAGGAGGTGGGCTGGGCTCAGTACCCCACTGCCACCCTGTGAGCGCCCAGGGGGCCACGAGAGGGGCAGGGAGGGCTTTGCTCACTCCAGGACTTCACTCTGGTCTCTTCTCAAGATCTTTGCTTGGTTTGGGGAGCCCGGTAGGGCCAGTTCTGTCAGCTGCCTAGTCCCAATTTGATCTCCTTGGGGTTTAAAAACAAACTAAATACGCCAAAAAGCCACAGAACCGTGAAGGGTGTGGGTGGGTTGGGGTGAAGCTGTTGCAGGGGACGCTGGAAGGGGATGCAGAGGAGGAAGGGAGAGTGTTGCTTGTTGGCTCCATCTTCCTGTCCTGGCCTGTCCATCACCACCTCACAAATCCTGCACCTCACTCGCACCATCTCAAAGTCCCTTGCACAAGTGCTGCTGCCCTGTTCACTGATGAACAACACACCCCTCATTTTCCATGTGACGCCCCTGGGTAAGCCTGGTTTTTGGGGGCACACATGGAGACCTCCAACTGGCACCGAGAATGCTTTGCTTTGCACTTTCTGTATCACCTGGCAGGGTGGCAGGGCTGACAGCCAGAGCCACTCTGAGTGCTCATCACCCCGTGCTCCAGGTGGGCAGCAGCCCTCACCACTCCTGCCCCCCACAGTCCCTATCCTTTGGGCTGCTGCAAACCCTCCTGGGCTGGGAGAGAAGTGCTCCCACAGCACGAGAGAGTGGGAAGGAGGGGGATGCCTTTGGGCTGCCTCCTCTCATGGCTCGGAGCATGGTGTGTATGTGGGATCCCTGTGTCACACGTGGGGAGCTGGCGAGTCCACCCCCTGCCCTTCAGCTCCCTGAGGATGGGCTTGGGTGGCAGATGATGTGCCACCGCCCCGGTAGCTGGCGTGTGTAGGTCTGTCTGTCCAGCTCTGACCTCTCAGTGAGAAGGGAAGTGACCAGGAGGGGGAAAGATGGCATGGCTGTATCCAGAGGGATTTCTGGGTTTGAGGAAAGGTCCCTTCTCTGTTAAAATTAATAAATACCTTGTATAGACCATATTCCTGCCCTTGTGGTGAAACTGGTTCCTCTGAATAAAAGTGCCTGGTAGAAATCAGCCCACACAGGAGTTGTGTTCCTCCTGGGGACAGCAGTCAGACTCCTGCCTGTGCCTGACAAAGGCTTCTCCCACACCCCTAAAACGTGGCTGCAGGGCTTGGAGCACTCATCCCGCCTCCAACACCAACTCCTCCTGCACCTCTGGGTGAGTTTTGCCTGGTTTGTGCCTCAGTTTCCCCTGCAGTTAAGAAAAAAGGGAGGAGGATCAGCCCCGTTGCCTCCTGTCCACATGTGGTTGGATTTAAAAGATTTCTGGGAAATGAATGGCAAGGGATTGAGGATGAAATGTCAGATGTGCTGGGAAGCTTTGGAATCCTTGCCACCAAATATTTCCCTAAAGGCCTCTGCTATTTTTAAAGCTCTAGCATTAAGGGCAATGTTATCTGTTGAAGTGGGAGGAGGGTTCCCTTCTGAGATTTCCTCTGGCCTCGCTCCACTGCTGTCCTGGAGAGCTGGCAGCTTCCTGAGAGAGACCAGCTCCCCTCCTGGATGCCAGCTGGACAGGCAACAAGCCCACAGTTCCAACTGGGATCCCCACAGCCACCGTGAGGACATCCCTCCACTGTGGGGACACTGCTGGAGGGGGCAGCAGTCACCCCCTCCCCAGGCTGACCTCCCTCCTCCAGAGCAGAGAGACAGACAGACAAACTCCTGCTTTACTCACCTGTGCTTTTAATCATCCCCAGGAACAGGTTTTTTATGTCTCAAAATAGCCCCAGGACTTCAGTAATGTCACTCCAGCCACTCTGGCCTTGCAGTTCTTTCCTTCCTACATCCCACATAACACTGATGCAGAGGAGCAACAGAGCCTGGAGCAATGCCACATCCTGGGCATCCACAGAGAGCTGTGTGGCAATAAGAGCTTGGGCACGGCTGTCCTTGGCATGACAGCGTGCAGGGCGTTGTAAAAGGAAGGGACAGGCACAGAGTGACAAGTGATGCTGCTTTGCTCATGGGGTGGGCTGTCAGTTTAGAGTCAGCATCTCCAAAATTCAACCCACCAGCCTGCACTGGTGAAGGTGCCAAAGGTGGCTGCCTCCAGCTCACACTGGAATGTCACAGCAGTAGAGGCATCCCTCAGACGGCTGCTGCTGCCTGGGGCAGGGATGGGTGGGAAAAACCTGTTCAGCCATTGACTTCCCTCCAGAGCAGGACTGGCGAGGGATCGTTTGGATCAGGACAGTTGGATGATATTTCTGTGTGTGCACATCACGGGACTCTCACGAGCACAGCTTTGCTGACTCCTGCCAAGGCCTTGAGGCCAGCAGCACATATTTCTGATGAGTTCATGTACTCCCTGTGCTCTGCAGATGCTGGGCCAGGGATGTTTCCGTACAGGGACGTTTCATCTTTAGACAAAATTTGCACGTTAACCTTTGAGGTTAATAATCTCCAGGTGGAAATTTTATTTTTGCAGCGCAAATCCTTCCCCTCTCTTCCCACAACCAAAACTGGGCTCCCAGTCCACAGAGAAGCCACTCTGGAAATTCTCCATGTTCATAACCCAACCTACCCGTGTGCCTTGGCTTTTGGGGAGCAGCAGGAGTGAGGTTCCCCCCCTCCCCTTTAAGCAGTGCTTGGTTTCTCCTTTCTTTTTTTACATCCCTAGAAAAAGCTGACCCGCAGCCTCATGCGCCTGAGTGTGCTGGGCTTGGAGTTTTTTCCAGACACTTTTTCCTAAAGCAGATCCAGATGTGCGCAGCTGCTGTCCCTCGAGGAGCACCCCCCATCAGTCAAATTGCAGGCCAGTCCCTAGATGCAAACAAAAACATGTTTATTTTTATCAGCTCCGTAGGAAGTAACATGAAGCAGAAGGGCGGCCAGGGCAAAGCTCGAGAGGGGAGGAGATGGAGATAAAGCAAACGCCCCCTCCTTGCCGCCCGCAGCAGAGGAGGCATTGCTTCAATCCAGGAACATTCTCAGCTGGGGAGAGATGAAGATCAACAGAATAAGGAAAAAGTACCATTCCAGAGTGACAGGGCTGAAAAATGCCATGTGGAAGAGCAGAGAGGGAGGCCGTGTCCTGGCTCTGTGCGAGGTTCTCCGGGCACACACACGTCCATGCACAGCCACTCCCTGTCACTGCCAGCCCATTGCTCCACCCCGATCCCACCACAGCACACTGGGGGCCCCTTTATCCCCGTTTTTCTCAGGTCTTGCACTCTGGGGCTTGACCTTTCACTTCCTAGCACACTTAGGCTGAGCTAAGGGCACTTTTGACTGAGCTTTGCTCTCCTTGGTGGCGGCAGGTAGGAAACAAATCGCAAAGTCTTTTCCCCAGAATTCACGGGCAAGAAGCTGGGGCTCAGGGCGTCATTGCCAGCACATGCTGGGGGCTGGCTGGTCTGCCTTCTGCCCTGTGGAGGACCCCTGTGTCTCCCAGCCCCATCCAACCCCTGGCTCAGCCAGCGACTTGGCTTTATCATCAGGGCCAGGCTTGGAGCTGTGATCCAGGTGGGAAAGCCTTTGTGCCCACTGCCAGCAGTAGAGAAATGCTGAGTGAGGGGGGATTCAGTGTCCCCAGGGCAGGGCTCCTTTGAGCACCTCATCCTGACCCTCTTTGGCAGCACCCGCTCACACCAATCGACTCTTGTCCCCTCCCCTGAAGCTCAACGTTTGGTCAGAGGGAGCTGAGCACTGAAGGGAATGGGAAGCACCGGGATGGGGCCGAGATACCCCCCCCCCCCAAATCCCCCCCCCAAAATTAATGGCAGGTTTAGCTCTGCAGGCATCCAGCTAGAGAGACCCCCCCAACACCACCAGAACCCTCACAGGCCTTGTGCACCAACCTCATTTTCTTTAGTGGGGCTGAAAAATCCCCAAGGCAGCCGAGCCTGTGAGCTCTCCCAGGGGAGTCCTCTCGCATCTCTGCCCTTTGTCCCAGGAAAGCGTCACAGAGTCACCCCATGCTCTGGGGGGGGGTGCTCAGCGACTTCAGAGGGGACCAAATTTCACCTGGCTGGACTCTGGTGCCAGAACTTAGCCTTCCCTGCCCCTTGCCACAGGGATGCTGTGGGGATGTGGGAGCGAGGGCTGCTCGGGGCCAGCACCATCAACGCCAGACAGTGGGATGAAAGGGAAACCCATGCGCTGACCTTGGACCAGCTTAGGGAAAGGGAGGGACAAAACCACCCGCCTGGCTCTGACCTCTTTGCCGGGCTGCGGCGCTAATTATTTTCCATAGCTGAAGTTGTCTTTAATTGTTAGTATGTCTGAACCAGTCCCAGCGTGACCCACAGACGTGAGCTGGCGCGGTCTGATGTAGCTCTGTGTCTTTCCTGTTCCTGCTGCGGATCCTGTTCATGTTCGTGTTCCTCGGCGCTTCCGTGCTGGTTTTATACCTGCGTTCCGTGTATATGGGTGTACCTTGTTTTTTCTTTTTGTAGGTTTTTAGTATGTTTGTAATCGGACAAAATGGTGTTATTAAACTGAAACTTGTATCTTCAGTGGATAAATCAATCAAACCCCCACCAGCTCTGCTTGGTTTCTTTCTGAGGGTGTGGCTGCAAGGTGAGGGGGTGTCAGGGGGCTGCCTGTGGCTCTGGGGGTTCCTGCTCACTCTGGGGGAGCTTTTTGGCTGGAAAGCAGCAGCAAAGGGAAGGGATGTGCCCACCAAGGATGGTAGAGGTGCTTGGAGGCATCTTAGCAGTTCACTCAGGTAGGGAGGGAAGAGTTTGCCACTCCTGCAGGTTCTTCACTTGGCTCTGCACTTGTTGTGCAAACCAGTAGGGGCTCTCCCTGGATCAGGAGCTATTCCTGTGCCTTTGACAGCCCAGCCAGTCCGAAATGCTCACTGATGGCCGCAATATGCAGCAACCACAACCACCAAGGGCTGTGAGATGGTTCCCAGCCTGCAAAAATAACAAACAGCTCCCTGAGCAGCAGCAGCCCAGTTTTCCACATCTCACTCCCTGGTGGCTCCTCTTGTGCCTCTCACTGAGGCTGGATCACGTTGCAGGGGGATGGGTCCCAGCAGGGTTGGGTCACTTTGTGGCTTTCCCCCCATGGGTCATTCCAGCTTCCTTGTTTGCAAAACAGGCCCTCTTAACTTCAGTTTGCACTGGCCAGCCTTTCCAAAGTTGTTGGCAGAGGATGGACGGACAAACAGACTCATGCTAAGGTCCCATAAGCTCCATTTCAAGGCTTGGAAAACAAATTCAAGCAATCCTGTTTATTGTGCTTCTCTTTACTCCAAATACAGAACAGTCTTTCATGGTTGAGAAAACTCATCCCACCAGGGTGATATAAAATACCAGCACCTATAATACAAGCAATTTTAAGGAGAGCAGTCCCAGTTTCAGACTGAGACTAGGAGGACACAGCTCTTAGAGGGAGGAGGACAGAGATTGGTGCCTTGGAGGCTGCTCAAGGCCTTGGGGAGCCTGGTGCTGACTTCTCCTGTTGGGCTGAGGGCAACAATGCTGTTCTCCAGCCCTACATGTTGGAAAAAAAAGCAGATGAGTGGTGTAGTTTTGCATGGACAGGCACTTGAGCCACTCTGGAGTCCCTAAGCCAGAGTAATAAGGGTGGCCTTGCAAGGGGAACCTTTTGCTTTCCCTACAGCTTCACCAAACCAAGCCAAACCAGTCATGGCCACAGAGAAGGGATCCAGAGGCCTGCTCATGTGGGGAGGGGAATTACTGCCTGGTTCAGTCTATCCTGTCCTGCTGTGTCTTTTCTTGTGGGGTAAAAAACCACTTGGTGTTGTTAATGTGATTAATAAGCCACCCTCAGAGTCTCTGCCACATCCTGTACACACTTCCAGGTGGAAGTGAACAGTCAGCAAAGCCTGCACAGTGCTCTGCTCCAGATGGGAAACATCGGCTGGGAAAGCATGAGCAGAAGGACTCAGCTCTGGCCTCGGGAGGCTGCAGTGGGGACATGAAGCTCCCAGACCTTTGCACGCTGAGCTGACAGTAGCCAGGACCAGCAGTGGCCAGAGGGTGCTAAAATGGGGCTGTTTTTTCCAACAGCTTGTTGAAAAGGAGCAGGGAATTTCAGCATTACCTTGCAGGGAGAAAATATGTACACAGCCCTTCACTTCGTACTAATATTTACCCCTAGATCCTGTCACGTCAGGGTGGCTGTGACGATCATGCCGTGACCTGGACTCTGTGGCCTTGCCAGTGCTCAGCAAGGGCTGGTGGAAAAGGAGACAGGGTGGGAGGCTGAGGCTCACACCACACTGAGAAACTGACCCAGGGCTGGGGCAATGGGCTCAAATCCTCACTGCCCTGTGCTCAGGGAGTGCTAAACCCATCTTGTCCCAAGTGTCCCAGCCTGGGGATGCTGCTCTCCAGGAGACATCCTTCACCCAAGGGAGCTGGTAGAGCTGCAGCTCTGCACAAGCATCTTGGTGGCCCCAGTGATGTTTTGCAGGCTGGGAGATGGAGGGAAGGGGGAATTTGATAGCTAAAGCATAGCACAGGGTGTGCTCCTAGTCCACTTTCCATGCTCCAGCTCCAGGAAAGCCCCTCCATCCACAGCACTGGTCACAGGGTCCTGTGCCCCTGCCCAACGCCCGTCACAGGCTGTGGCAATGATGGGTCCACCATCCTGGTGCTGGTGTGGGATCAGAGGTGACACATCTGCACCATGTGTCCATATCCTGCTGGCACCTGGTGACAGCTGAGGGGAGGGCTGGGCGGTCACTTTGAGGGACAGGCAGAAATACAACTGCAGGGGAAAGACTGAAAAAGAGAATATGCAATAAACGCACAGTGGTTTTTAATAGGGCTACTGAACTTCCTAAGAAACCCCATCCCATGGACGCTAGCAGTAAAGAGAAGTGCATCCCATGGATGTGGAGTGGCACAGGGCGAGAAGCCTTGGGAAAGAGAGCTTGCAGATTCCCACCAGCTTGGAGGACCCGTCCCTTCTTCCTCTCCATTATCTGCACCAGGATAAGAGCCAGGAGCTCCAGGCTTCCCTGTGGGAATTCCCACCATGGCCACCCTCACCAGTGCAGGGGTTTTGGTGGCTCCTTGCTCTGAGCAAAGCCCCCAGGGAGAAGAAAAAAGGCAGGAAAATATCCTCGCAGCCCAGAGGGGCTGACACTGAGCAGGAGCCAGCCCTTCCTTCCGCGCCCGGCTCCTCTTCAGCTGCGCCGGCTGATATGGTTTATCTGAGCAGCGCTGAATGTAAACGCTGTCAGCGCCGGCCGGGATTAATTCCCGGGAGTTTGGCAGCCGAGATGAAATAACAGCGCTGCAGGGGGGGAGGGAGAAAGGGGGGACGTGCACATCTCAGACTGAAAAATCCTCCCGGTTAATTTACAGCCAGGTTTCTCCTCTCCCAGGCACTCTTGAGAGAGAGCAAAGCCGGGGGCAGAGGGAGGATGGGGAGAGGACCAGGAGGGGGCTCCTGTAGCAGAGGGCTGGGATCCAGGGATGGGGGCAGGATTGTGAATCCACACTTTCCCCACGCACAGGAGCTGCCCCCATGGTGCCAGGGACATGGCAGGGGTGGGGATCACGGCCTGCATCCCCCAGCTCAGCCCAGCCCAAACATCCTCGGGATCCGCGGGTGCCGCTGGAGGAGGCAGCACCGAAGGCACTGGAACTCCCGGACACCCGAACCCTGAGGGGCCTGGACAGGAGCCCCTTCTGCTCCCCACTGGCCTGGGGAGCCACTCCCAGCCCTCACTGCCCTCTCCTTGGGGAACAAACCACCAAAAAACCACATTCCCGCTGAATATCCCCATCTCACCAAGGATCACCCAAGGACTGTGCTGTCGGGGGGGATTCCCAGCCCAAAATAGGTGGAACTTCTACTGCTCTTTATTACATATCTTTTCATTAATTGACAAATTTATCTTCTTTAATGGAAAGCTTTGGAAAACTGCCCCGCAGACACTGTTCTTTTGAGGTTGAAGTTCCAAACAGATCCTGAAATAAAATAATCATCGGGCTCTGCCACATTGCTATAGTTTATATTTATATAGCAGAGGCATTTGGTTTGAGGATACTTTTCTAAGGAATACTGTGGTTTTCATTTACTTTCTTTGGATATTTAAGTAAATAACCACAAATACTTTCACTGATTTTCATTGTTTTCTTGGTAGAGGATTGGTTGGGCTAAAAGTCCAGCAGTGCATGGGCAGGTAAATCGATTTATTTTAAACTTAGGAAAGCCCATGCCCCATCTGTCTGCCAAGAGCTGCGCACCACTTGGAGCTCTGCAGCCAGAAAATCATGATTACACTCATGATTTAATATATTTTAATAAATTTTATAATCTATATTTTATAATCTATATATTTTATATATCTACCTACATAAAATGTAATACCAGCCTGCATCTACCAGGGCACTGGGTGACATCTGCACCACGTCAAGAGGTGAGGAGAGGGTGCAAAATGCAAGAAATGGTAGTCAGTTTTGGGAACTTGATTTAAAAATAATCCTCATGGTGGTGGCTGAGTAGGAGGTCAGCGAGACAGTGGTTGTTCCCTGCACCATGAAATCCTCTCTGTGCCATGGTTCACTTTGGGATCAGGGGCTGGCAGAGGGTTTGGGGTGATGAGAGAAAGGGTTGGGGTGTCTGCAGAGATGTTGTGCCTACAGGTGCTGGGGTGCCTATGAGAGAAGGGGTTCCAGCAGACATGTGGGGGCTGCTAATGACGCACAGGGAGGTGTCTGTTTTGGCAGTCCAGCCTTGCTCTCTACCAAGCCCCCATCTCCCCGTGATGTTGTGAAGTCCCCCCGACCCACCAGGCAGGAGGGGCTGGGGCTGATGGAGCTCTGCTTCCCTCTCCATCCCTGCTGGATGCAGCTGGGCTCGGCACCGGCGGCAGGCGGGGAACCTGTCCGGAGGTGAATGCAGGTAAACACCGCGCTGCAGCCTCTGCTCAGCCAGCCGTGGATCCACCGGGCCCCGCACTCCGGCAAGCTCGGCAGAAGGAGCCCTGGGAATGCTGGATAAATAGCAGTGGGCGAGGAAGATCGCTTCTCAAAGGTCAGCGCTTCCTCCGCGCTGCTGGGAACTCGCCCACTTCGCCCCCTCCTCCTCTCCAGGGCAGCATCCTCTGCCCCAGCCCCGCTCCCAGCAGCTCCTGCTGACCGAGACCCAGATCCGGGGGCAGAAACAGGTCCCCACTAAGCCAAGCTTTTCCCAGCTTCATCATCTGACTGGGCAGTCACTGGAAGGAAAATTCCCAAGGCTGGATCATCCTAGGATATTTCACAGAGACACAGAATCACAGAATTTGCTGAGCTGAGGGAGCAGGCAGCTCCCATCCTCCTGCCCTTTCTTGCTCCACTAAATCACTCCAGAGTCCTCCCAAATGTTTATTCTTTGGGAAAGCAATAAAAGAGGAGGAAACCCCAGAAGACAAACTCCCACCAGCCTGCCTTTGATTACATTTGATATTGTTTTATTTCTTAATACTTTCCCATTGCAGGCTGCCCGAGGAGAGAGGGAGGGCCAGAAGGCAGGAGGAGACAGTGCTTGAAAGGGGTAAATATACAATTTTTCCCACTAATATTTGTGTCTGGAGGGGTCTGTGTGCTTAGACTGGCTGGGTCAGGATCTGAGGGTGACAGGGGCTCCGAGGATGGGTGTCAGGGTCCCCCAATTGCCCAGGCTGTGAACTTGGGCTGAGCAGGAGCATCCCCGTCTCTGCTGCGGTGCCAGGACGTGGGGCAGCTGCAGAGCACAGCCCAGGTGGGCAGTGGGCACTGTCCCCATGTCCCAGCCCCTCGATGGCTGAGGCAGGGGAGCAGCAGGGACAGGTAGGTCAGAATGACACCTCAAGCTCCATCTGCCAGGTGGCACCGCTGCCACCAACTCCGGTGGGAAAACCTTGGAGGAGCTTTTCCATGTGCTCTGCCCTCCCAGAACCAGACCTGAGTTCCCAATTTGCCCGGCAGGAAAAACTTCTCCTGCCTTTGCCTGAAGCACCAAGAGCCACGTTGTCCCCAGGGTTCCTCGTGTCATCAGGAGCTGGGCAGAGGTGACAGCTGTGACACCCGGCGTGGCACCAGCAGACACTGGTGGGAAGGAGGTGAGAGAGAAGGGAGCGCTGAGCAATGGCAGAGGCTGAGCATCCCCTGCTGCTGCTGGAACAGCTTCCATCCCGCTCGGAGCGCGGCCACGGCCTGGCCTCTGCCGTTCG
Source organism: Petroica traversi (assembly GCA_025920805.1). Taxonomy (NCBI): domain Eukaryota; kingdom Metazoa; phylum Chordata; class Aves; order Passeriformes; family Petroicidae; genus Petroica; species Petroica traversi. Next base: position 3,730,067 of record JAHLSL010000074.1, read on the forward strand.
CACCGGGAACAGCAGCGCGGCACTTCCAGCTGCGGGACCGGGCGCTGGCACAGCCCCCGCAGGGGCTCTGCTGCCTTCCAGAGAGCCCGGGGGATGTGGCAGCAGGGACACACATTTTGCAGCCCTGAGGGAGGTGAGACAGCGTGGGAGTGGGACACACAGGGTCCGAAGTGTGGTAGGGGATGGGGCAAGGTGTGTCCCCTCCGTGCAGGCTTTTCCCCTGTGTTGTGTCCCGAGAGACCAGGGGATGAAGGGATGTGGGGGACAGGGGTCTGGAGGGGCTGTGGGAACACCAAACCCATCTGTCTGCATGTGGGAGCAACTCAAGGCAACTGGAGGGGTCTCACATCCATTATGGTTCATATTTTTATGAACAGTAAATGGGGGAAAAAAATCCTGGAGAACCTGGACATGTTAGGAAGATGTTGGAAAGACTAGAAAACTTTGGACTGCAGCATTGGGATGGGAGTGTGGAGTTTTCATAACACAAAAACTGAGGCTGTGAAAAACAAAACTGTTTGTCCCAAGCATCCCTGTGACACCTTCCCTTAAAACTCACTGGAGCTGATGCCAAGTTCCTGGAGCTCCTCCACAGGTGGGGGGCCCACCTAAAACACCATTCCCCCAGTTCCATCCAGTTCCAGCACATCTCATAATACTGGTTCTTTCCACACGTGTCCCCCAGCCAGGGCTGGAGGCGTCTAGTGAGGGGGAAGATCAAACCCACAGGATGGTTCCTTTTCCACAGGGAGCCTCTCAGCCCCAGCAGCTCTCCCAAAGCACAACAACGGAGTTGATGCCACATGTCACAGCCTCACTGGCACCTGGATTTTTTCAGCAGCATCCTAGGGAAGAAAAACTAGATGCCATGCCTTCTTACAACATACCTGAATAGCAATAGAATCATAGAATGGTTTGGGTTGGAAGGGACCATAAATCTCATCTGCTGCTACAGGGTTCAAGGCCAAGGAAAGCAGCGCTGAGTTTGCCCCTGAAAAACATCTTTAAAGTCCCCTGAAACCTTCCCTGCTGTGGTTTCTAGAGAAGCCTGATGGTGCTCAGATCTCCTGCAATGCTCCTTCACATCCAGGGACAGGACCTGCCTTAGCAGCAGCTCCCTTCCCAGGCTTGGTTGGGCAGTGAACAGCAGGACCTTGCTGGCTCTGGGCTCCTGGGGACAGATTCCACCCTGAAGGGTTTCATGGAATGAGAGGGAGGAATGTCTCTTACTGAGACACCTCACCCCTGGGCCCAGCAAATCACTCTGGGGGCTTCATGGGACAGTCTCCCAGCACTGGGGTACACAGTGCTGTGTCCCCTCCCTGCTTTCTGCAGGATACAGACCAGCCAGGACCCTTCAGGCCGGGCTGTGGGGCCATTTGCTACACAAAGGGAAATGCCCTACAGAGCATCTCCCCAGCAGTGACGCAACGCCCTGTTGTTGCTGCCAGGGTTTTCAGTCATTTCTTTTGCTTCCTTATTGCCCAATCCTCGGCAGGCTTGGCACAGGAGCCAGTCACCCTCCTCTCCTCCCCTCTATGGGCTTTGCCAGCCCGCATGGCTCCTCCATGGAAAGACACATCCCCCAGGACACAAGCTTGGAGCAGGATGCAGGCAGGGCCACGGCACTGTCAGCATTTGTTTATCCCACCCAAAGGTTGTTCTGTCTCCTCCCAAACTCAGGGAGAAGTCAGTGCCTGGCACCCTGGCACAAGTCCCTGCCTGCCACCTGCACCTCACCCTTCGCTCACCCCTGAGTCACGGGCAGGGAACTCCCCCAGCCCAGCACTGCCCGCGTCAGGGTTTCTGTGCCCAGACACCCACCAGGCACCTGCCGGGCTCTCCCTTCTCCATCCACTTCCAACCTGGCTTCAAAGGCGCCGGCAGGAACCAAAAGCTTCCTCCACCCTCTTTCCTACCGGGAACCAGGAGCAGATTTGCTGAACTTGAAGCTGTGTAAGGCGGAGGGCTGATGAGAGCAAGAGCTCAGTGCTCTAACAGGCATCATTGAATCCAAACTGGACCCAAGCTGCACCACCCAAGGTCCGGTTTAGCACAGTAGGTGTGCAGGTAAAAGAAACACAAGGGAAAATTGTAGATTTGGATAACAAGGCATAAAACTCCTGATCCTGCTTGGTTCCAGCTGGTGCTCACCTGGAACCTGTAGCCAGTTGTGAATCAAGAATTGATTTTGTGGCAAAATCCAGGGCACATTGTCCTGTGTAGACCCCACAGCAATACAGCCATGCCAAACTCAATCTGCAAATGTCTCTCCTCAGCCCTCACATCTTGCCAGCATCGAGTCTCCCCCACAGGGATGGAGAGGAGCTGAATGTGAGGCTGCTGTGGGAGCAGAACAACCCAGTGCTGATGGTGATGGAGCAGGTGCAGCTCCCAAGAGGCTCCACCAGCCCCAGGATGAGTCAGGCTGTGAGAGCCGACAGGACCGGCCCTGTGGCCGCTGCCCACTGTCCCAGCCCGGCCGTGTGTCACCGCATCCGCCCCATCAGTGGGACATGCTGGGGCCTGCAGAGCCCTCGGGGCAGTGCCAGCCTGTACCGTGCCTGCCGCGCTGCCTGGCACCCCAGAGTGCCCACCACCCACATGTGGGGCCAGGGGGCCATGCCTGAGAGTCCTAATGGTGGCCAGTTCTACTGGTGATTGGTCCTAATAACGACTGGTCCTAATACTGAGCAGTTCTTATAGTGACCAGTCCTAATGGTGACTGGTCATAATAGTGACCAGTCCTAACAGTGGCTGATCCTAATAGAGACCAATCCTGATATTCACCAGTCCTAATAGTGACCTGTTCTAATAGTGGTGGTTCCTAATAGTGGCTGGTCCTAATAGTGACCTGTTCTTATAATGAGCAGTCCTAATAGTGACCATTCCTAGCAATGACCATTCCTAATGGCAACCAGTCCTAATAGTAACCGATCCTAATAGCGGCCAGTCCTTATGGTGCCTGGTCCTAATAGTGCCTGGTCCTAAGTGTCCAGTCCTAATGGTGTCCAGCTCTAATAGTGGCTGTTCCCGATAGCGCCCAGTCCTGGCAGGGCTGGTTCCGGCGGTGCCGGTTCCCAGCTCCCGGTGCCGCGGGGCAGAGAGTCGGGGCGGCCGCAGGGGCTCAACCCCACGGGACATTTCCCACAGACGGGG
>JAHLSL010000074.1:3733625-3754074 GCA_025920805.1 Petroica traversi
CCTCCTCTCCATCACAGGGGGAAGTGGGTGCGTGTCCCGGCGGGGAGACCCGGCCGGAGGGAAAACTGCCCGCTGCCCGGCCGAGGCAGGGAGGAAAGCTCTAACCTACTTTCTGGCGCCGATGGCCCGAAACCAGGTTTTTGTTTGTGCTTGCTGGTTTTTCCCCTCCCCAGGTCAGCGGGGCTGGCAGCAGCCTCGACGCCGCAGGCCAAGGCAGGTGGGCAGCGGAGGGGGCCCCGAGCCCCCTCCTGCCCTCGCTCCCGCCGGGGCTGTGTTGTTGTAGCTGGTCTGAGGTTTGGTTCGGAGCTCTGGGACGCTCGCACGTGCTGCCTGGAGTGGCGAGTGCTGCCACCAGCCCTTCGCAGGCGAACAAAACCCTTACAGGGCAGGGGGGCCGGGTCATCTTCTGTCCTGGTGTACATCCCGCCGGGAGCAGAGGGATGCTGTGCGTGGATGTTTTAGCCAGTTGGATTTTTGCTGTTGGTCCTCCAGGTTTGGGACTGAGGGGTCTGGCTGAGCTCTGCCCCATCCCGCCCTGGGCTCTGCCCCATCCTGCCCTGGCCAGCAGGACTGGGCAGAGGCCGTCCCTCCAGGCTTCCTGCAGTCAGGCCGTGGTGCCCACGGTGATCTGAGACCCTGCAGTTGTCCCTCAGCCCCCCATGCCCACCTTCTGCAGGGGGAAGGGGATCTGAGAGGCTGCACTGTCACCGCTGGGTCCCTGTGGCAAGAGGAAGTGTCCGCCTTCTTCCCCAGCGTGGCGTCATCCTTGCCACCAGGAGCCAGGACATTCTCCTGCTTGCACGTTCCCAGTCGCTGGTTCCCAGTCCCTGCTCTGGGGATTTCCAGGGTGAACTCATCATGCTGCTCTGTCCTGGGCACACAGCCTCCAACCCAGCTGGGCAGCTGGGGAGCACACCCCACCACAGTGCCATGGCTGTCCTGAGCAGGGAAATGCTGCCCACTCAGCTGGCTCCATTGTGCCCTCTGAACCTGTATCCTTTGGCTCTTGCCTTTTTTCCGAGTGGGAAATAACCAGCTTGGAATTATCCCATCTCCAAAATGAGCTGGAGGGTTCAGCTGCAGCTGATCCTGGGAGAAACCAGAGCTGCCTCTGCCTGTGCTACCCTGGTCAGCTCTGGCTTCCCTGGGCTCCCAGCTGCTGCACCTGGGCTCTGCCCTTCCCAGCCCCTCTGCAGTTAATGGGGTGATTGGCACCTTTTGCTGCTTGCTCATGTGGAGGGTGGCTTCTGCCAGCCCTGCTCCTGTTTGCTATAATGTCCATCTACCGCTTCCTTGTCATGGGGGTTCTCTGGCACTGCTGCAGCTGCGCTGGGGCACCTGGAGGTGCTGCAAGCCCCGGAGTGAGAAAGGGCAAACCACAAAGTGGGGTTTGGCACCACAATAGAGCCCTGATGTAAATTCTGCGAGACGGGGCCAAGCCCGGTGCTGCTCTCAGATGCACGTGTGAGTGCTCAGTGTGTGAGAGCAGCGTGGCAGGAACAATAGATCCCTGTGGATGCTGGGAGAGCAGCTCGGAGCTGGGGATGCAGAGCACGGGGGCGTGAATCCGGTGGGGAGGGGACTGCCTGCATCGCCTCAGGGGGAATGCACTCCTTGGGATGCACTGGGGGACCTGGGGACTGTGGGCTGTGTTTGTCTGAGCTGGGATGAAAGACAAGGATGGGGCTGTTCTCTGGGTCTATGTTTTGTTCTTGGGTGCTTCTCCTTAGCTCTTATAGTGAAGCTGAGGAATCCCCAAATACATCCTTATTCCTTCCCTTAGGTTGTTCTTGAGCTGAAAACAGCCCTTGGGACAAGGCAGGAATCAGAACAGTGCTCAGTACCAAGGAAAGTAGGAGACAGGTGATGGAGAAACAGCTGGTGGGGAGCTGCAGAGCTGCCCAGACCAACATGGGGCTCGTGAGGCACTTCCACATTTCCCATGGGCATTGTGAGCCCTGCAGGAACCTGACCTGGAGGAGTGAGTGCAGGCTTGGTGCTGTCAGGAGCTCAGCACTGAAGGAGTCAATTAGTGAAGGTTGAAAATTAATTACTTAAATCTCTATGAGCCCACAAGTGATGGGATCATGAACTCTGCTCCTCTTGAGGAGCTTTTTACCTAATGACTTTTGGTTTCCACTGTCCTGCCTGGCCATGAGATGTCTGATAACGCAACAAGCTCCCGGCGGGGGCGAGCACAGTCCCTTTTAATTACTGGGATCCAGGAGTTGTGGTCATTTGGGAGTGTGCAATGGTTTGAGTTATGGTCATTTCCTGGCCTCCAGGTCAGCATGGAAAGCTCTGTGTGTGCTGGTGGGTATGGAGGAAACCCTTGGCACTGCTACTCCTTTTTCCCACTTAATCCCCATTACTTAAAAAAAATATACATATAAGGCAGTTGTTTGGTTGTTGCTCTCTTAATGTGGCATTTAGGGTGGAGAATGGACCCAGGCAGGATCCCAGACCAATCTTGCCTGCTGCTTGTCCACTCCAAGGTCGAGCACTGTGGGGTGCTGGTCACCTTAGCTGTGCATGGGGCAGGGGCAAACCCCAAAGAACTGCTCTGGGAGGGCAGGGCAGCAAATATTTATGGGGTTTGCATGTGAGGGCTTCCTCCTCCACCCTCATCCTCCAGGAACTTAAAACTGGGAGAGCTGTGTGGGCTTCGATGGAGCAGGAACCAGCTCCCTGGCTGTGGAGCAGCAGCGGGGTGGGGAGGCAGGGAGCCTTACTGTATTGCAGTGCCTCAGTTTCCCCACTTATGAAAAGCTACTAAGGCATCAGAAAGCACAGAGGTGTCCCGTGAAACTGCGGCTTGTCACCTCGGGGGCAGTTTGTGCAGCCACAAGAGCAGGGTTGATGCTGTAGCTGTGCCTTGAGTGAGGGGGGGGAGTGCAGGTGCAAATCAACCCACTTGATGTTGTGCTGCCAGTGGGACACAGGACAGTGCCCACGGATGCTCCTTGGCCTTTTCCCAAGCTGCTGATATTGGATGGGAGGAAGAAACCCACCAGTGTGGAGGGCACGTGGTCTCTATGCTGGATGTCCAGCCCTGTGAGGACCCATTCAGATGGGTGGTGTGTGGTCACTCAGTGGCTGCTCCTGCCCAAGGCCGTCCCACAGGACCCTCCCTCCCATCTGCAGGCACCTTTTTTGGCTGCTGCAGCTCCCAGGGCAATGGAGCCCTCCTTCAAGCAGCCTCTGTTGGCTTGTGTTCTATTGATTTATTGCTCAAAAGTAATATTCCCTGATGTAATTCCTCTGGTCTTTCAGACCCATTCGGGGCAGAGATGTGGCCCTTGTCCCCCAAGATGCTCAGTGTGCCAGTGCCCCCTGCCACGCCATGGGGCTGGCTTCACTCTCCGTGTGCCATGCTGCAGCCTGTGCTGGGGGTTTGATGGAGTTGTTCCTGTAATTTGCCAGCCTGCAGGAATGCTGGGGCAGGGCTAGGAGTGACCTCCTGTTACATGTGAGCCCAAAGGCTGCACTCTGTGCCTGTGGGCAGCCAGAGGGAATCCCCACTTGGCATTTACATGTCCTGCCCAGCCTCAGCTCCTCCATGGGAATGAGCGGGGAAGTGTCACCAGGGCCAGCACCATGCTGTTGTCATACAGCTTTTCCAAGGGTGATCCCATTACCTCTTGTACATGGTGGCTTAACCCAGTCCGAGCTCTCCTGGGGAGGACGTGGAGGTGGCTCCTTAAAAAGCAGCATCTCCAGCCCCTGCGCTGAGCTGCGTGGGTTCTCTGTGGGTGCAGCATCCCAGGGATGGGATAGCAGGCAGAAGGAGGATGAAGATGGTTGGGGAGACCCCACCTCCAGCTCCTGGCAGCTGAGCAGCTGCACAGTGCCTGTCTAGCACAGGGCCAGGGAGATGCTGTGGAGGGAAGAGCATCACATTCCATAGGTACCAGTGAGTGTAGGATTCCCTGTGCCAGGCTTGCAGCGTATCGGATGGGACTGAGCTGTTCCCAGTCGGGCTTTACAGGGTGTGGGTCTGGGTGCTTCAGGCCTCCTGCAATCAGGAGTCAAAGGAAGGAAGCCAAGGAGTGGCCCACCCACGCTCGCTGCTGCTGGTTAGGAGGAGGGAGGAGCAGCTTCCCCCAGTCCTGGGGCCAGGGGAGTGCTGAGACTTAATGGGGTGTCTGGGGCACAGGCCCCCTGCCAGCAGAGGTGTCACCATCCACAGCCCAAAGGGACACCATGAGGTCCTTCTCTCATCAGGGGGCTGCTGGCCCTGGAATGGGAAAGAAGGAGGCTGCTGGTGTCCACCCAGGGCTCCTGCTTTGCACAGGGGCTGTCAGGGTGAGCAGCACTTCGTACAAACCTTGGAATGGCTGTGTTGAGATAAGGAGTCTGTTCCCAGAGATAGGAAGCTGCAGCCAAGGGGGCTTGTCCTGCCACCAGCCCAGGGCTCATCTTGTCCCTGGGATGAGCCAAATTCCAGCATAGGGCTGAGCACCCCTGCTGCATCCCACACAGAGTTCAGGGCAAGGGAACCCTCTGTAAATATGGGGCATTTCTGCCAGCCCTGTGTGCTCTGAAACAGGCAGCAGGGGACTGAGGAAGTCTGCAAGCCCGGCCAGAGCCCTGGCACCAAGAGCTGCTGAAGAATGAGTGTGCAGCAGAAGAACCAGAGGGAGGAGTGTCCACTCCAGCCTTCTTGACCTTTCATACCAAGAATTTTGCTTTGAGGAGGGAAGTGGGAGTGAACTCAGTAATGACCTGCAGCAAGGGGATGGCAGGCACACGGCCTGCAGGCAGGCTGTCCCCTTCCCTCAAGTAAATACTGACCTGGGACCCCTCAGCCCCTTCCAGAAGGTGCAGCCAGGGCTGCAGCCCTTGCACCATCATGTCTGTGCACTCTGTGTTTAAACCAAGCTAATAAGGATTTGGAGTAGATTTGAGTCATTAATCAGTTCTTAAATAAAACCAAATTAAATCAATTCTGGTAGGCTGGGGGAAAAAAGAGAGCTTTCCTTGTGTGTGCCATGACCTTGTCTGTGGAGCAGCTGACCCCTCTCCACATTCATCAGTGGAGCTGCTGCACTTCCCTCACTCCAGGGAGACTTTGGCCCTTTGCTCTTCCCGAAGCTATTGGGTTGACCCAAAGTCTCCACGTGCACGGTCCTCTCTTAGCTTGAGCTCCAGCCTGAGGAAGGGACCAGGGGGCTGAGGGTTCCCTTGGGCAGCCACAGCCCCTCCAGCAGCACCCACCACACCAGTGTGCCTTTGCAGGAAGCGAGGATGGGTTTGTGCAGTGCTGCGTGGTTGGGGTTGTTGTGCTCTGAGGGTGCATGGACCCCAAAGAAGTGGGGAGATGTGGGGTGGATGGCCGGTGGCACAGAAGAACCCCACCCCACTGTGACTTGCCGCCCACCCCAACAGCTTGGGAAGCCTTTGGGTGTCAGCACTTGCTCTGCTGGGGTGGGTCGGGGTTGTTGCACTGGTAAAAATTAACGAGAGCGGGAAAGGAGCGGTGGCTGGCATGTGGGAATTCCTCCTCATGGCTCTTTCCACCCGCTCCCAGGCACGGCAGGCAAATCCTTCCCTCTCCATGCCGATGGGGATGGCGTCACCCGGGATGTCAGCCCAGGGCCACAGTCCCGGCACTCCAGCGCTGGAGCGGGGAAGCCCAGCCCAGGCTGCCAGCACTGCGGTGCCAGTGTCCCCGCTGTCCCCGTGTCCGTCCCCGCTGTCCCCGTGTCCCTCCCCGCGGGCAGGGCTCGCCTTTATCAGCAGAGCCAGCGCAGCCCCCCCCGCCCGCCGTGCTCTATCTCCCGGGCCCTTTCCTTCCTCCTGGGGTGTGCCTGTTCCCAGCTCAGCAAACCCGCTGCCATTGCCCAATGTCCTTCCCGAGGGAGGAAAATGGGAGAGGATATTCCAGTGGTGGTGTGAGTGAGGCGTGTGGTGCCTGCCCGCACACCCCAGGGGCCGGACGGGATCCCAGCACTCATCCGCACCCATCTGCCTGCCCCAGCCATCGCTGACATGTGGATTTAACCCCTGTGGGTGTCCATGCTGGCCATGTGGCTCCGTGATGAGGGAGAGGCAGCTAACATTCCCTGTGAAGCACTGAGGGCCTCACTTGAGACTCAGAGTGAAACCCGGCATCTCGCAGTTTTGCCATCCAGTTCCGTTGTGACAGGGTTGGGACACGTGGGGAAAAAATTGAGTGTTTTTCCTTTTTTTTCCCCCAAAAACGTGTTTTTATCTCAAGACCTCTTTGTGCTCAGCTGCTTCTCTGCAGGGCTGAAACTTGAGACTGCTGAATGGTAAAAAGCTTTTTGAAAAGGAGCAGAAGCAGGGAAGGTGCTGGGTCTCTGCTTGGGTGCAAGTCAACAGGAGCTCAATGCTCAAGCAGTTGCACCAATTGAGTTTCGCATCCGGAGCTCTTAATAACTGGGAGCACCTTTTAAGGCGGCTCCAGCCTTGAGAGAGGTCTTTAACGTGCTCGTGAATCATTTATGGGCAGCAGCAGCAGCAGCAGCTCTGCCTGATGGGCTCCTGGGTGCCAGCGGAGGCTGCGGGGGTGTTTGGGGGCTCTGGGGCATTGCTGGCCCCTTTCTCACTGCCTTGTGGAGGTGGAGAGGAAGAACTGGGCCTCATCATGCTCAGGGTGAAGGGTATGATGGATGCTCCTGGGGGTCCCTCTCCCTGCCCCACAGCCTTGAGCGGCTTAGAGCTGCTTTCTCCTCCAGCTGAACTGTGCCAGCCTGAGGCACTGTTATTCCATTAATGTCCCTTCCCCCAGTGCCAACAAGCTTAGGGAGAGAGATCTCAATGCTTCGCCAAGCATCCATGAACCCACTGCATACACCCCCCTCCAACCAGAGCTCCTCTGCAGGGTTGTCTGTGCTGTCTCATGCAATGGCTGTGCTTGGCTGTCCCAGTTCTGCTCACCTGGCTTTGCTGATGGTCCCTTTGTGCTACTTGGACCATCCCAGCATGTCCTGAGCTGACGCCTGGTATGAACCACATCACTTTTTCCATCACTTTCTTCCTTGGGTGTGCTTCCTCGGGTCAGTGCTCCCTGGGGCTGGGAGTCAGCCCTGGTCACCTTCCTTGTGCCTTTTCTGGTTGAAGGCTCAAAACTCATCCCAATTGCTCCCCAGTGACTGCAACACACCCACCCTCTTGGGAAATGGGGGGCTTTCACCTCCTGCTGCTGTTGGGGCACAGACTGTGTCCCTCACTGCTGCTTGTCAGGCTTTGGTGACCTTCAGTGGTTAAGAGCTTTGGGAGGGGAGATGGTGATAGTGGGGGATCTCTTCTTATCAACCAGGCCAGGTGGTCCTCTCTCCACACCCCCCTGCCCATTTATTGCTCCCTGTGGGTCAACAATGGCAGCAGCCCCAGTCCAGTGCATGGAGATGTTTTCCAGCCTGAAGTGACCTGTGCTGCCCCCAGGACCCTTCTTCCAGCCCAAAGCACAGCTCCTACCAAGCTCAGGACGTGCTTATGGCTGCCAGGCCCCATGCCTGTCACCCACTACTGCTGTGACCCGCCTTGTCCCTGCAACAGGGCATGTGCTCAGCCATCCCCCCACGCCAGCTCCACACGTCATCTCTCACTTCCCCTTTCTGTCCCCAGGACAAAGCCACCACATCCACCCTGAGTGTCCAGGGGCTGGGCTGAGACTCCCTGGGGACGCACACCCTGCGATGGGGTGGCTGGGGCCAGGGCTGTCAGGCAGGGGGCTGTGCTGGTGGCAGAGCCCTCTATCCCAGGGCTGAGGGGTGACAGGGACATGGGACAGTAGGGGATCTAGAGCTGCAAGCTTGTGGCAGACTGTCTGTGGATGGAGGTGCTGTCTGGCCCATTCCCAGGCCAAGCGTGCCAGCTCCAGAGGGCTTGGGCGCCAGCACCGAGCACGTGGTGAGCTGGAAAACACCTTCCCAGCACCGTCCACTGGGGATTTCTCTGCCTGGCACGGGATAAGGCTCCTGGTGGCTCAGGATCTGTGCTCAGGGGGTGGCTGCTGCCTCCAGCCTGTGTGGCAAAGGAGCCTTGAGCTCTTGGGGCCACTGCCTGCCTCCCCCTCCTGCTCAGTGCCAAACGTGCCGATGCACAGAGCCGTGACAGGCGCTCCGGCCGCGCCGCGTGACCGTGACTGGACAGCAGGTGCCCGCTGGGCTGTGCCAGCTCCCCCGCAACTGAGTCACCTCGGGGAGGCCATTCCAGCCCTCCCCTGCATGGGGAGCTGGAGGGAAGCAAGACCGCGATTTTAAATGTGCTGCAAACCTGCTGTGCTTGGAAGCACAGAGGTCTGGGGCTGTCCAGGGTGTGATGGGAGCAATTTGGGGTAGGGGTGTAACAGTGGGGCTGTGTAAGAGTTTGGCTTCGGTTTCTGTGCTTCTGGCTGTGCTGGCTCTCACCACTCAGAGCCGTTCCCCAGGGTTGGAGAAGGAGGAAGGGTTGCTCTGACCCCATCATGTTCCCCTTCCTGGCTCTCCAGAGCAGCTGGCATCTCGGGCTTGTTGCTGGCTGCCCTGAGAGGAAAACAAACAGTCTCCAGCTCACCAATGGGATGGAAAGTTTTGCTTGCTGGAACTGGCACTCTCCCAGTTTAGCAGCTATGAAATACCCAGCAAGGCACTCATGTTCCATGCCTGCTCTTTCTGGGTGTCTTGCTTCCCAGGAGTTTTGCCTGGCAGCAGCAGGGGAAAACTCCCTGCTTGCCCCATGCTGTTCCCTACCATGGAGCATTGTTGTAAAAGGGGGCTTTTCCTCCTCCTGCTGCTCTGTGCCAGCAGCTGCTCCTTGTCCCTGCTGTCCAGTCACCTGCAGCCCTGTCCCCAAGGTTTAGGGAGCACTGAGCTCAGCTCTGCATCTCCTGGGATGCTCCTGCAGTCCTTGCCTGCTTTCCCATGCATGGTTTTCATTGCGGCCTCTCCCCACAGGAGGAATTCAACCGGGTCCTGGGGCTCCCGTGCGTGAAGGACGGAGGCAGAGGAAGGCTGCCCTGGGTGTTTGCCATCACTGTGCAGGATCCCTGTCACTCTTATGAGGTGAGGAGACCCTCATGGGGACCAGCACTGGCTGAGCCCCCAGGAGAAATTTGGGAGTTGATTGCTCCCAGCTTTGATGCTGGAGAAGGAGCCCAGCTCCTGTTTTAGTGCAGGAGAAGAAGGCTATCACATGGCCCAGGAGCTGATGGTGGGCAGCAATTCTAGATAGCACTGCTGACTCCAGGCTTTCCCATCCCTGGGGAGCTGGTTCTGGACTCCTGCATCCCCGTGAAGCTGATCCCTTGGGCACCATGGGGTGGTCCTTAAGCCAGGCTTTGCTTGTGATGTGGCCTAAGAGGAGGGTTGCGTTCAGGACTTCCAAGTGCTGAGGGAGCTGCAAAAGTGTCCCTGTCCCTGACTCTTGCTTTGGGAATGGGCTGCCAATGGGATCCTGTTGCAGAGAGGGCTGGTGGGATCTCAGTCATTCATCTAGTTGCTCAAGCGATGTTGCCTAAGGAGAACAGAGCTGTAGGAGTCTGTTCACTGGAATCTTGAGCAGAGGGAGGAGCCAGGCCTGTGAATCAAGCTGGCATTTTGCAGCCAGTGGCACTGTGCAAACGTGGCAGGTGACACCATTCCTATGGCCGTGGCTGTTCTGGGGGACAAGAGATGCTCATGAGACCTGTGAGTCCCCCAGGCACTGGCGCATGATCAAGGAGGATGGGAACAGGTCAGAGAGGGCTATGCCTCCCTTTTGATTGCCCTTGTAGTCCCTAATAGGATCTGGGACTTGTTCTCTTGCACTCGGATGGAATTACTTTTCCTGCAAAGCCCTGCCTGGTAGAGCTGGCTGCAGGGACCCTCGGGAGAAGATTTCTTGAGGAATTAACCACGTCTTGGCTGTTAAGCTTCCCTCTCCTTGCACGTGGTGCCAGGGAGGATTCAGTCTCCCAGCCTGGTGTGTACATGCACGTGCCAGAGGGGAATGTCCTGCATGTCCCCTTCATGGGGCACCCCAACACATGGCGGGTGGGAGCTGTGGTGCATGTGGGGATATGGATCATGTATTTCCAGGCTTTGTGTGTCCCCTCCCTTCCCACCCAGCCCAGAGCAGCTTTTTGCATACACCCCCTGCAATCTCCCGTTGGCTCCCTTGCCAAGCTGGGAGGGCTGGTGTTCCCCTGTGCTGCAGCTGTGCAATGGGCCTGCCAGGGCTTGCAGGGATCCCCCATATTTCCAAGGCACATGATCAGGCTCATCCTGGCAGGGTGTGAAACCTGGGTGTCCCACAGACATGTGCTGGCATGATGGGGATGCTCTGACCTGGTCACTGTTGCCATCCCTGCCCTACTCTGAGCAGGTGAAGGGGTGATATTGGTGAACTCGGGACTGGGAGTGAGTTAATGCAAGCCTTTGTGTCCACCCAAAATCAGGGATGGAATGTGGGTTTTGGAGATGCTGCAGCTGGGCTTATGATGGCAAGGTCTCACCAGCACAGCCAGGGACACAGGGGGCTCAGTCTGGTGATGTCCCACTGGTGAGGCTAATCTCCTGCTGGGACCCAGCCTTTCCTCACACTCAGGCTCCTGGGGGAATCTTCTCCCCCGGTGGCTGATTCCCTGCACTCTGACAGCCTGCCAACCACCACCAGTGCAAGATGTCAGCTGGGGACAAGAACGGGGGCAGCCGCTCCAGCAGCAGCCGCCTGCAGAGCAAGAAGCCCCCCAACCTCTCCATCGTCATCCCGCCCCAGGAGGCAGAGGAGGATGGTGCCCCCAAGGAGGTGAGTGGTGGAGCTACGTCCGTCCCACCCTGGGCTCGGGTGGCTGCCAGATGCCATCCTGTCCCTAATGCCCTGCTCTGCCCTCCAGCCCTCCAAGGTGCCCATCTACCGCAAGAGCAAGAGCCTGCAGGAGCCCCGCCTGGAGCGCCGGCCCGGCTTCCGCCGGCAGACGTCCCTGTCCCAGAGCATCCGCAAGTGAGGGCAGCTGGGACCCAGCTGAGTGGCTGGGTCACTCAGAGGGGGCCATGTCAGGACCTTGTCGGTACTGGCAGAGGATTTGGGGTGGGCTTGGAGAGTCGTGTCTCAGAAGAGAGTGCAAGAATCACTTTCTTCCATTTCCTTTCCATTTCCTTAGCCAGGTCAAAACCACCCTGCTGCAGGCTGGGCTGAGACAGCCCAACCCCAGCAGCCTGCCAGAGGGGATGCCTGGGTGGAATGGTGGTACCTGGGGTGGGGGACCAGCTGTGTGACAAGTGTGCCCTCCGTGTGTCCAGGGGCACAGCGCAGTGGTTCGGCGTCAGCAGCGACTGGGAGGGGAAGCGGCAGCAGTGGCAGCGCAAGAGCCTGCAGCACTGCAGCATGAGGTACGGCAAGCTGAAGCCTGCCTATCGTGACATGGAGCTGCCCAGCCAGGAGGTGCCCTCCTTCCAAGCCACCGAGTCGCCCAAACCCGCCAAGATGCCCAAGGTAGAGCTCGGGCTGAGGGGTCTCACTCCCAGCCTTGCTCTCCCAGCACTGACACCGCTTCCCTCCCCCAGATCGTGGACCCGCTGGCCAGGGGCCGTCCCTTCCGCCATCCCGATGAGACCGACCGTCCCCACACGCCCCACCATGTCCTGCCCCCGCTCACCCCCGGCGTTGTCTCCTTGGCGTCCTTCAACAGCATCCGCTCGGGCTACAGCCGCCTGCCACGCAGGAAGAGGGAGTCAGTGGCCCACATGAGCTTCAAGGCAGCCGCAGCCCTTCTCCGTGTGAGTTTTGGGAGTGTGAGGGGGTTCGTCTTCTTCCTGAGCTGGGATTCAGTTCTGTCCTTCACCCATCATCTTTGCTTCTTGCCTGTTTCCTTTGCATGAAGACTGCTGTCTCTCCAGGAGGGGTTTGAGGAGGAAGGTTGGTGGTTTTAACCTGAGCTCTACTTAAAAGTAGAAGTTTTGGTGAAAATTGGACAGTCTGAGAGAAAAACAACTAGTGGGTTCCATTGCTGAGCAGCAAGGAAACCTCACCAGCAATTTTCTTGCTCCTGAGGAGCCCTGGGCAAACCCTGTGGATAGGTTTGTGGGTGTGAGAGCAGATGAATGCAGAGGTCACTTGTCATGCTGACTAACGCGGCCATGGTGCAGTGCGGATTCTGAGGAGCTAAAGGCAGCATCTTCTGCCAGTTCCTCCCCACACAAGGGGCTATGGTGGCTGATTGGGATTTAATCCTTGCCACTTGGCTTTGGAGAAGTGCTGCAAAAACTGAGGGCTTCTGGTTGCTTACCTTCATGCGCTTGCACTGCCAAAGGGACGCTCTGTCCTGGAGCCGCTGGCCCCCAAGAGAAGGAGCAAGAGGAGCTTCCTGTACCCCAGCTTCATGGACGAGGACATGGTGGATGCTGCTGATACCCTGGACTCGTCCTTCTTCAGTAAGGCAAGTGACATTCCTTGTTGGCTGCTGGAGCTGGGCATGTCCCAGTGCCCTGCCCAGGGGCCTGGGTGTGGAGCAGGGCTCTCACAAGGACCCCGGTGTTGGCACAGAGGAATCGGAGGCTGCTGTGCCCCAGTCTGGTGATGGTCTTTGGGCATGACAGGGAATTAAGTTGCCATGGGCACATTTCACACCCTGTAATGGACCATTATTGGGATGTCATTGGGGATCATCCTCTCCCCCTGGCCAGGGGGTAGCTCAGTTAGGGGGGAGGCTTCTGACCCATCACACGAATCCAAGGACACATATCCATCCCCTTTCCAGATTGACATGCACGATGAGACATACTCCATGCCTGATGACGTCTTTGAGTCACCTCCTCTATCAGCCACCTACTTACGCATGCAGCAGGTTGGGGAGGATGCCAGGGTGTCCCCCGAGGGGGAGCAGCCCACCCCGTGAGTACCAGCCCTCAGCAGTTGTTTCCCCCGAGGCTGCCCACGTGCCCTGCTGCAGGCAGAACAATGTCCCCAGCCATCCCTGCCGTGGGCACCTGGCAGTTCCATGATGCTTCTGGGAGAATGGAGCCAGGAGAAGCTCAGAGCCTCATCTCAGTCATCCTTGGAGTGTGGCCACGGGGTGTTTCTGAGCAGGTCTTTTTGGCAGGTGTGATGGGTTTCTCCTCTCTCTGCAGGCGGGAGGGTGTCCGGCTGGCCTCCCTGTCGGGCGGCACGGGCCCGGCCCCGCGGCGGGGCAGGCGCATCGCCTCCAAAGTGAAACACTTCGCCTTCGACCGCAAGAAACGCTACTACGGGCTGGGCGTGGTGGGCAAGTGGCTGAACAGGACGTACCGGCGCAGCCTGAGCAGCATTGTGCAGTCCCAGCTGGAGATCACCGACAGCCACCGGTGAGGGACACCGCTAGCACAGCAGATGTGTGTCCCCCTCAATGCTTGGGGATCAGGGCTTGGGGGACTGCAGTGTCCCTTTGCCCAGCCATCTTTGAGCAGCTCAGTTCCAATTTTGGGTCCTGTCCCCTCCAGGCCATATTTCACGTACTGGATCACCTTTGTCCACATCCTCATTACCCTGCTGGTCATTGGCACCTACGGCATCGCCCCCATCGGCTTCGCCCAGCACGTGACGACAGAGTTAGTAAGTTTAAGAGCCATCTTTCTGGGGGGACTGTGACCACCAGTGTCCCATGGTGCCATGCTCCCTGCGAGGACTGGGAGCTTCTTGAGGGCCTCCAGATTTTGAGAGGCTCTGTGAAATAGCCAAGCAGCACCATGTTGCAGCAGAATATGAGGTGGGAGCAGAGCTGTTCCCCTCTCCTACCTTGCTGATGGGACCCAGCAACCCTTCTCCTTGGAAAAAGGGGCTGCTCAGCCTCTCTTGAATGGAGGAGGACAGGGGTGCATCCCCTAGCACATGCCCCTTCGGTGGGATCTGACTCTGGCCTCTCTTGGCAGGTGCTGAGGAACAAGGGTGTCTATGAGAGTGTCAAGTACATCCAGCAGGAAAACTTCTGGATTGGGCCCAGCTCGGTAAGGACCCTGCCAGACCCTTGGCTCCTGTTCTCAGGCTCTGCCCTCTGCTCACCCTGCCCTGAGCTGAGGGAGCTCTCTGAGGTGCTCCTCTCCTTGGGGGGAGAGCTTAACCACCTCGTTCCAGCCTGCTGCCCTGGGCCCCCGGGCCCCATCCCACTGGGACATGTGGCATCACAGAGGGATGGTCCTGCCTTCCCTCCTCTGGGATGACAGAGACCTTTGTCTATTGCCTGTGGAGACCCCCTGCCCCTGCTGAACTATCCCTGGGGATGGCTGGAGTGAAGGGAGGTGCACGGACAAAGCATCCCCTTAACTGGCATCTCCCTCCCAGATCGACCTGATCCACCTGGGAGCCAAGTTCTCCCCATGCATCCGGAAGGACCGGCAGGTGGAGCGGCTCATCCAGCGCGAGCGGGACCGGGAGCGCGGCTCCGGCTGCTGCGTCCAGAACGACAACTCAGGCTGCATCCAGACCCTGCCACAGGACTGCTCAGTGTGTGCCCCTGCCCTGGGCGCCGGGAAGGGCTGGGGATCCCTGCGGAAAGTGGGGGAGCCATCTCAGCCCTGCACTGCACCAGGGCAGGATGCATGTGGGGTCAGGGCCGTGCATTTCCTGCTGAATCCTCAGTCTCTCCTTGCTCCCTGCAGGAGACACTGGCAACGTTCATCAAGTGGCCAGGCAGCAACGCACCAGCCATGGGCTCAGGAGAGAAGCGGACCTCAGGGGCTGTGTGTCACCAGGACCCCAGGTAGGAGTGGCAGCTGGGTAGAAGTGGCCCAGTCACCTGGATGTGTGTGGGACACTGCAGAAGGATGCCTTGAATCCTCTTGTCTAAGGGGATTTGAGGCTTTTGCACACTGTAGGAGAGTGATAAAGAGGGAATCGGGGGAAACTGAGGCAGGGACTGTCCTAAACATGGGCAGCACCAGGTGATGCTGCTGTGTTGCGCTTGTCCCTGTCCTGCTGGGATGGAAACATCCATGGGCATCAGTAGGGTTATCCAACAGCTCTGAGTTCTGCAGTTCGCCTGCAGAAGGAGCTGCTGTGGGGTGTGGGGCACCCACTGGTGGGCAGGATTGGGGCATGTCTGTGCCTGAGGGGGTTGCTGGTCTGCAGGGGGATGTGTTGGGGGGATTCACCCGACTCACCCTCCTCCTCCTGCCAGGACATGTGAGGAGCCAGCATCCAACCCACCCCATGTGTGGCCGGATGACATCACCAAGTGGCCGGTAAGAGCCCGGTGCCACCATCAGCTGGTGACTCTGTGGTGGCAGTGGCAATGAGCTCATCAGGGACAGCCTGGGGCTGGACCTTGACCAGGGCTCCTCTCCCTCCTGCTTCTAGATCTGCACCTATGAGACCAAAACAAACCACACGGGCTTCACCCACCTGGACTGCGAGATCAAGGGCAGGCCCTGCTGCATCGGCACCAAGGGCAGGTGGGTCGTGGCAAAGGGGGCATCTGGCTGGCTTCCCCCTCTGCCCTTCTGCCTCATGTTGTCCCATCAGTGTCCAGAGCTGTGCCTGGAGGGAGAGGGAGGTTACAGAGCCCCGAGGGGTGGGAAGCACAGTGGAAGCAGGCTGGGAGCAGAGGGGGATGCTCAGGGGCGTCCTGAGTGTGCCCTGCCCCCAGCGAGCCCCCTCCTGCCCCCTGCCAGCTGCGAGATCACCACGAGGGAGTACTGCGACTTCATGCATGGCTACTTCCACGAGGAGGCAACGCTCTGCTCTCAGGTGAGCAGGGCCAGGGAGGCATGGCAGGGCACGTGGGATGCAATGCTAGCAGCTATGAGGATGCCAAAGGGCTTTAGAGTATCCTGCCAGGAATGGGACGTGGTTGGGATGGGCATGAGCAGGGGCAATGCAAAGTGCAGGGACTTGCCCAGCTATTGGCTGGGCTCCTGCTGCTGTGCCCCTCCTTCTGGGGCAGGAGACACCTTTTCCAGCACTGGGGCAATGTGGGTGCCCCACACCATCCAGAATCTCCTCACAGCTGCCACATGGCGTCATTGGCAACCCATCCCTGTGACCCATCCTTATCTCCTGTGGCTCTGGGGACAACCCTGCTGCCTTTGCAGGTGCACTGCCTGGATGAGGTCTGTGGGCTGCTGCCCTTCCTGAACCCAGAGGTCCCTGACCAGTTCTACCGCCTGTGGCTGTCCCTGTTCCTGCACGCCGGGTGAGCTAAAGCCACCATATCCCCAGGGATGGGGGAACTGGGGACTGGAGTGTCCACTGGGATGGGGTGGGAGAGAAGAGGGAATGGCACGCCCAGAGTACGATGACATGTGCCTTCAGTGGAGGTGAACTGTCTCGTGCCCTGGGGCACTGGGCAGGGCTCTCTAACACAGAGTTTCTCCCCCAGCATCATTCACTGCCTGGTGTCAGTGACATTCCAGATGACAGTGCTGCGAGACCTGGAGAAGCTGGCGGGCTGGCATCGCATCTCCATCATCTTCATCCTCAGCGGCATCACGGGCAACCTGGCCAGTGCCATCTTCCTGCCCTACAGGGCAGAGGTGAGAGTTGGGGGCTCTGTCCCAAATCCAGTCAGCTCCCAGGGACCAAAGGACACCCCTCTCATCCCTGTCCTGCCAGAGGTTTGGGGAAGGGGCTGGAGCACAGATTCTCAACCCTGGTAGGCTTTGCTGCAAGAGAAGGGGAGGAGGTGTCCCTGCCCCACGTGCGGTGTTGGCACATGCCATGTGTGTCACATGTCACCATGTGTCCGTGAGCGTGCGGGGTCCCGGGCAGGCAGATGGCTAATCTGCTGCCAGCCAAACCCTGTCAGGCTTTAAATGAGATCATGCCAGGGGCCTTAATCCCCCCACGGGTGTGCCAGGATGGGGCTGTGGTCTGGGAGGAGATGATGCTCTCTGGCTGCTGAGTTACAGAAAGTATCAGCTCTGCCAAAACAGCACCACCCTGCTTCCTCCTCATCCTTCTGTGCCAGGGCTCCCACCCCTGAGCCCCACATAGAATCCTGCACAGGGACAGAGGAGTCAAATGTGCTTTGCTAGGGCAGGAGATGGTCCCTGGGGACATGAGGTGTGTCTGGGGTGACACAGTGTCCAGCCCTGACTTCCCCCATCCCTGCAGGTGGGCCCTGCCGGGTCCCAGTTTGGCTTGCTGGCCTGCCTCTTCGTGGAGCTCTTCCAGAGCTGGCAAGTGCTGGAGAAACCGTGGAAAGCCTTCCTCAACCTCTTTGGCATCGTCCTCTTCCTCTTTATCTGCGGCCTCTTGCCCTGGATCGACAACATCGCTCACCTCTTCGGCTTCCTCAGCGGCCTCCTGCTGTCCTTTGCCTTCCTGCCCTACATCACCTTCGGCACAGTGGACAAGTACCGCAAGCGGGCCATGATCATCGTGTCCCTGCTGGTCTTCGTGGGGCTCTTTGCCTCGCTGGTGGTGTGGCTCTACGTGTACCCGGTGAACTGGCGCTGGGTGGAGTACCTCACCTGCCTGCCCTTCACCAGCAAGTTCTGCGAGAAGTACGAGCTGGAGCAGGTCCTGCACTGACCCCGCCGGCAGGGACGGGGCTGGGACGGGCGATGTTTCCCATGGGGTGGGTCCTCCCCAGCCTGTGGGAGATGGTGGTGGCTGCTCCAGGATGGGGCAGATCCTGGGCATGGCTCCATCCTCAGGGATGATGGGTTTGGGATACCCCCCGCTCAATGCCGGGAATGCAGGGCTGAACCAGCCCTGCCTTGAACCTCTTTGGGGCTCCCTCCTGATGCTGGAAAGCCATAACTGGTTTGGGGACTGACTCTGGCTGCTGCCTGTGTGGGAAAAGGGCTGAGGGAAGCAGGATTTTGGTGTAGGCCACCGAAATTTTGGTGTAGATCCAGGGCCAGGCTGGACTCCCAGTCCTGGGGTGAAGCTGCTGAAGTCTCCAGCCTGTGCCCCTGTCTGCCTGGGGCCCCGTCCCACCTTGGTGCCCTGAGGCGCTGCAGCTCATACTGTGAACACAACCCCCTTTTTGCAGGGGCACTTTTTTTTATCCACAGCTCTTTAGGCCCAGGGTTTCCCCATTTTTGGGCTCCCCGGAGTCTCTGTTATGGGTCCCAGACGTTCAGAGCTGAGCTTCAAAAATATTTTTCAGTCCTGTTCCCCCTGAGGCCCCCAAGGAGGCTTGTGCCTTCCCGTCTGGCTCCTCACTGGATGGAGAAGCAGGACTTGGGACAGGGGGATTTTCTTTCCCTTATTTCAGTGAAATTCTCTTGGAAAGGGAGGAGTGGCAAGGACCGTGCTTATAGTGCCATGGTGGTAGGCAGACATGGAGGAAAACACCCTGCGGGGCTTGTGTGGCTGCTTCTGGAGCCCACAGAGCTCTCAGGAAGAGGCTGGTGCTTCCACCTTCTGCCTTGAGTTCCTGCTGTTTCCCCTTTCCCTTTCTCAAAGCGTGGAGACCCAGGTCGTCCTCCCTTCCTCCAGTGGTGCTGGTCAGATGGAGAAGTGCAGAATGGGCCATCACCTTCCTTCTTTCCTGCCCGAGGCTGCACATTCCCACCTGCCCCCAGTTCTGGGCTGCTCTCCCCAGCATCTCCTCCTCCCTCCCAGCAGCCATGGCACGAAGGCAGGTCCTTCCTGGGTGACCCCTCTGGGCTGGTTTGGACCCAGGCTGCTGCCAGGCTGTCTCTCCCCTGAGATGTATTGCTTTGGTGCTGGAGGCCTCACTGCTTTTAAATGGGGGGCAGGTGGGAATCCCCCAGTTAGGATGTCCTGGGGTGAATATTCAAGTCCTGAGAGCTTGGCTCCCTCTCCACAACCACTTGCTGAGTGAGCCCAGGAGCATCTGCATCCATCCCTGCATCTCTCCCTCCACCCTGGGCCAGTTTTCAGCCCCACTCTCTCCCTCCAGTTGCTGCTCCAGCCAAAGACACTTCATTTGTCTCTTTTTGATACTTTTTTTAAAAGCTGTGGGTTTTT
The DNA here is from genome assembly GCA_025920805.1 of Petroica traversi. NCBI lineage: Eukaryota > Metazoa > Chordata > Aves > Passeriformes > Petroicidae > Petroica > Petroica traversi. Next base: position 3,752,466 of record JAHLSL010000074.1, read on the forward strand.
TCCCCCCCCTTAATAAATTTCTACCTGTATTTAATGAGATGCATGAGGCTTCTTCTCCCTTTTTGGGTGTGGGGACATGGCACTTTTGGGGGTTCTAGTTGTTTTGGTGTGGCAGGGAGAGAAGACAAGCTGGGGCTGGTGCCCTGCTGTGCCAATCCAACCCCTCCCTGGGAGGAGACAGAGTTTGGAGGGTCTCAAGCAGAAGGAGAAGCCAAACACTTCAATCCATGGAGCCTCCTCATCCTGCCTGAGGGCAGAATCACCTCTTATTTTATCCCATCCTTCACTGAATGACCCAAGGCTGGATTTTCCCCTTCTCTCTTGAGGCTGAGGTGCCCCAAGGGGTCCTGGATTGCTCCCCTCATGCCAGCTGGTGCCCTCCCTCCAGCCATCGTGGTGAGGCCATGCTCAAAGTAGGGCAGGAACACTCCTAGGCTGTGTAGAAAATCACCACCACATCTTTATTTGCTGCTTGCCAACAACCTGAGTTGTTTGCAGAAGGCTTGTCCTGGGCCAGTTTTGGATCTGGGACAGGGAGGACCAAATGGTTTGGACAGGTTCCCTGGGGAGGTTCTGCAATGTGCAGCTGAGGGTGGCCATGGGCTGGGACTGGAAAGGGGTCTGGAAAGGTGTCTGTGGGCACGGGGGTGGCTGCCATGGCCCCTGCCTGGTCTGGGGGCGGCTCAGGGAGGGCTTGGCCATGCTGTGCTCCACTTTTGTGATGGTGGGAGGGGGTGCCAGGCTGAGGCACGTGGCTGTAGGGGCTCTGCTGGGTGTCTCAGCAAACTGCGGTGGGTGGAAGTGCCCTCAAACCTGCAGAGCCCCAGCCATTCCCAGGGCAAAGCCTTTCCATCCCAGGAGGCTCATGGCCCTGCAGCCCACCCAGACCTGCTACCCAGCTCTGGCTAAAGCAGAGCCCAGGGACTTGATGCTTCCAGCAGGACCCGACTGGAATTTGTCCCCAGCCCTGCAGGGACGGGATGGGACCAGGCTGACGTGGCTGGAAGGCAGATGTGGCAGAGGGAGTAGCTGTGGCCAGGGCCAGCAGGGGAAGGTGGTGGGGACAGAGAGGGGTTGCAGCCTCTCATCCCCCCCAGGCAGGCTGGAGCACACAGGGCTCAGCAGCCGCTGTTCCTGCGCATGAAGGCGTGTCCCCGCACCGGGTGCTGCATCTCCACGAAGGCCATGTCCCCCACCGTCACCTCGCAGGGCCCCAGCGCCTCGAAGCCACACTTCTGGTAGAAGGGCACCAGGAAGTCCTCGCACATGAGCAGGGCGCGGCGGGCGGAGGGCAGGCAGCGCAGGTACTGCAGGTAGCGCCACATCAGGATGGAGCCCTTGCCCTGCTGGCGCACGGTGCGGTGCACGGCCAGCACGTGGATGTGCACGGCCGAGCCCTGCGGCTTGTGCAGGGTCAGCGCTGCCTGTGAGGGGGGAACAGGGGTGAGCAGGTCCAGCGGGTCCCATCCTGCTTCTTTTTCCCCACCCCAAAGTACCAGGGTCCACATCGGGTCCCATCCTGCTTCTTATTCCCCACCCCAAAGTACCAGGGTCCACATCGGGTCCCATCCTGCTTATTCCCCACCCCAAAGTACCAGGGTCCACATCC
>JAHLSL010000074.1:3766984-3831101 GCA_025920805.1 Petroica traversi
GCGGGGTCGGGTGCGCTGGAGGCTCCCGAGCTGTCCCGTTTGCCCCGTGACGCCCGCCCTTGCCCGCCCGTGCAGCGAGCAGCCGGAGCGGGGAAGGGGGACGGTGTTCTCCAGAGGGTGAAATGCCGTTCCCAGCCTTCATCACGCTCCCTCTGGCAGCCCAGCATGGATGCTGCTACTGCCTTGCGCTGGTGGCAGGGCTCGGCCGCTCTGCTGAGGCGCTGGGGCTTGGTGGCATGAGGAGACGCGTGCCTGTGAAGGTGATTTGAGCGAACTTGCAGGTATCTCTTTACTTGCTGGAGTTGTAGGCCAGTGTCTCAGCCTTTATTGCACGGTGTCGTCATCGCCTGTTCTAGGGGAGTCAGCAGTCGAGCAGGGAAACCACCCCTGGATAAAGATTTCAGCAGGAAGCAACCACGGTTTGGATCTGCCCTTGTTTACGTGAGCATTTACCCCTTGCTAATGAGGCGCACGTAAATCTGTGGCATCCTAATTATATCTGACGAGCCACAAGGTGTAGGTCTGCATTGGAATATTCCCACTTCCCAAAGTTGGTCTGGACTGGGTTTTAGCCCAGGCTGACTGACAGTTCAGAGACAAAAGCAGGCGAGGGGGGCACTATAATAGAGCACAAAGGGGCTGCCAGGGATGGGCGTTGCACTGAGCAGAACGGTGCCTGCACTGTCCCTGCAGGGTCCCCCTGCTCCTCTGGGCTGGCAGTGGGGAGCAGGAGGCTTCTGCTTTGCTGTTTCAGAAATGGCCCTGTACGCTGCAGGAGAGAGGGGAGACTGAGAGGAAGAAAGGTGTGTTGCAGTCCTAAAGGCATTGCTAGGATTGCCAGTGCTACAGAATGAGCTAAATTTAGGTGTAGTGTCATTAGACACGTGACTGCTTGGAGATAAGGAAAATGAAAACAGGTATTCTGAAAAGATACTGCCACATGATGTATTTCTACCTTAAAAAAAAAGCCTCTTTTCTCTAAAAAAACTCCATGATTCAATCACTGCAGCCTTCCAGTAAAATCTTTGTGTGTTGTTGCAGCAAAATTTTGTCCCAAGCTGACTTTGGTTTTCAACATTTAAACAAAGCCACCTCCATTTGGGTGAGTAAACACGGATTTAGTTGGTGCTGTTGGGTGCAGAAGTGTTAGCTCTGACTTCAGTCACTTGGTAACTGCACCAATTGCAGTGTTAGAAAAAGCTGGACTGAGGAGGATCAGAAATCAAAGACAGTTATGTAAATAAACTGTCTGTCTGTCTTTCCTTTTAGTGCTGCTGCTCTGGTACACTGTCTTTACCACTGGGGTAATGGACCCTGGGGAGAAGTTTCCTGAGTGCTTGAGAAATTTAGGTGTACTTCTATCGATTTTTTTTTTTTCATTTGGAAAGCTGCCCACTAACCAAATTGAGAGGCATTGTGTACAGTCTGCACTGCAGCTCGGGATTGCTGAAAACAAACCTGATGCCACTGGAAACACGCAGTGGGACTGATCATGGTTTTGTGGTTATATTTGGGTTTTTTAGCTTTCTGCTGACCCAGCCCCTTTTGGGTTCCACTGATGTGTGAGAACCAGCCAGGTAAGCCTGACATGCTTGTCATCGTCCCTGCTAGGAGAGGTACAAACTATAGGCAGTACATGATTATCCAGGGTCTTAAGTTTTTTTGGCTTTTTGGTGCCATTACCTACAGGGACATCTTTTGGCTGTGCCTGACTCTCTAGCATCTTTGACTGAGATCTTGTTTGATGTCCTTAAAATGTTAACCTGTCCTGGTCACAGCTAAACCCTGGACTCCAGAGGGTGCTTGTTGCAGTCTTTTATTTCCTGAACTCTGAAATGGGCAGAGTGTAAAAGTGTTCTTGGGGCCAGGGCTTTTGTGTGCCTGTTTTGGGTATCAGCTCCTGATTCCACACAGAAGGCTGATTGCCTGTCTACCTCCTTTTTGTCAGGTGCTTCAGGATCTGGGAATCCTGGTTGTGTGTATTGGATAGAGTGAGTGTTTTAACCGAGTGGAAAATAAAGTTGTTGGAAATTTTGAGCCCAGTGAAACAGCACCTTTGGCTTCCAGTGCAAAGGTCAAAAGCAACTTTCTGTACCCAGTTATAATCCTCGACCTTCCTGTGTTTTGGACAGTTGGGGTTTTTTTCATGTAGGTTGTCCAGTCATTTTTGCTGTTGCTTCTGGAAGGTCAACACATGCTGTTGCTCTTTCCTGTTGGAAATGGTAGGCAGAATGCCACTTAAAATCCAGGCAAACAATTACTGATGTTAATCAGTAATAGAAGCTTTCTCTTGAGATAGAGCTTAGCAGCTGGTGCAGAGCCCCACCAGCTCCTCCAACAATGGTATGTGTGAGCACATTCCTGCCTTTGGTTCCCTGTTGATAGTCATTAGCATCATGACAACAAAGGTGTGAATAAACGAAGAGCCAGAATTTTTACCCTCTGGTTTCCAGTGTTCCTTTCGTGCTTTCTATGGCCGTATAACCCATTTAAGACACTGGGAAATCACTGTTGCTGAGTACTGTGAAACCCAAGCAGACCTGGAAGGAGAAGGCTTCCCTTTCCAAATATATTTGCTATCCATGTCTTGCCTGACCCAACAAATCTGCAGAGCAGTTCCTCTGGCTGGCTAAAGCCATATCTCTGGATCTAATTTGGAGGGCAGATTTGGAAGTACTGTGAATTGCTGGGAACACCTGATGCTTTTTCTAACAAATTATCAGGAGTACTTGAAACCCAGCTGAAGTTTAATTTCAGGATTTCTCAGCTGTAGTTCAGCATTTCTACTGCACACTTGAGCTGCCTTTGGGAGCTTTATGGAAATGCTTGAACATATTAGGTATTAGTCAGTCTCTGGGAACTTTAAAATGCAACTGCCTTCCTCCTGCCTCTCCGCTGAAACCCTCAGAGCTCTCTGCCACCTTTCATTTTCACAAAGCCTGTGCAAGGTAGATAGGCCTCTTGTGCAGCTGGGGGAAATGGAAAGTGCAGGTGTTGTGTTTCAGCACCTTATCTGAAGGCCTTCAGCCAGCCAGGCCTCCCGAGTTCCCTGTGCTTGCCTCTGGGAGCATAGGCTTGGTGTTACGCTGTGGTACATTGGCAGTGCTGGTTGATGTATGTGTAGGGACCATTGTAGGACCCCAGGTGAGTCAAGGTGCCATTTTAAAAAAGTTTCTAGCAGCCTTTTTTTGTAAGGTCCAGAATACGACTTAGTTTGGATGACTCTCTTCCCACATTCAGCTGTGCTTTGGAAACAGATTCCAACTATCAGGACTCCTCAGACATAAGCCAGTGGCTGATAAACTCATTACCTGGATGTTATCTCCAAAAGGCTCTACATGAATTCAACTCTGCTTCATCCCACACAGACCTTCTGTTCTTTTCTACCCTTTGCGCCTGTAATTTCCTGACCTCAGGTATTGGGTCATAGATCTAACACAAGGTCACGGGAGAAGTTCCTGAAGATCCTCAAGGTCTGTGTTTTCCATCTGTCCGTTCACAGCCACTCTCAGCCCTCACTGCTAGGATCCCAGCCCACCGGCATGTGCCCTTCAGATGTTAATCCTAGCTAGTGGCTCTGCAACTTATTTACAACTGAGGCATGAAAACAGCCTTAAAAATCTTCCATCTTCAAACCTGGTGAGGTCTTGGCCATCTGGAAGTGCAGTGATGCAGTGTGGATACATTGGAGCAGGTGAAGAAGAATCCTTTTTGGGGCCATGAGGAAATGCTGGCTGCAGTGCCAAACTCTGGTTCTGTTGCAGCACACAAATTCCATGCCCATAAACTATTAATAGTGGGTTTTACTGCATGAGGAAGCTGTATCTAACCCTCTTCTTGCATCTGACATTTCAGTTAGTCTCCCAAGGGGGGGCTTCTTTGAAACCACCTGATGTTTGTAGCTATTAGAGACAGAAGAGAAAAGGCTTACTGGAATTTTTGCAGTTCTGCATAATACAGAACCAATTAATGTGTGACCTTTCCATCCTGTGAGTATCCATTGCAAGGTTGGGTACCCTTGGGTCAATTCACCATTTTACTTTGATTTGTTTGGCTCTTGTGATACAGACTTGGGGGTCATCAATATTTTACTGCAAAAGTGGAATCCGGCACAACTCACAATGTGGAAGTCTCAGGAGTACTAAACATTGTTACTGCTTTGTGTACTGTGAGCAGAGTGAATTGGTAATTCAGGAGCTGAAAGTGGCCATCTGAGCTAAGCTATTTATTATAATTATTCCAAATGTAGACAGGAGTGTTATTTTTAAAATGGACGAAGCCTGTCCTCAAGCAAGCAGTGTTTGTGATGTTCTCTCTTCCAAGGTGTGCTCCTTTCCGTTGTGCTGCTGTAGCTTAAAAAAAACCCCAAACTAAATTAGTAATGCTCTTAGGACTAGTAAACAAACTAATGTGCACTAAAAGCTTTGAAAGGAATCAATCAATGCCTGTGACAGGCTCTGAAATACCTGTGTGGGTGAGACATTTTGCTGCAGCTTTCTCATACAAGTTTTTTATTTGCTGATGCGATGCAGCTCCAGTGCAGACTTCGGCAAAAAAGGAGCTTCAGGCAATTTTATAAAGTGTATTTTTTGGCTGAAGATTCTTTATTGAAGTTAAATAGCAGCAGCTTTGACAGATGTGTTTTGGGACAAGGTCTTGCTTGCCTATAGCAGCTGTCCTCAGCTTCTCTCCTCTCTTCAGAGGAAAGGCATTATTTTTAATGTTCAACATCTGTGTTGGTGTGGGAAATAATTGGTGTTTGGAAAGCTAAAAGCCTTTTCTCCTTCGGCTGTTTAATTGGTTGGGGGATTTCAAAGGCTCAGGAGGTGATGACACCTTCCTAAATGTTACTTAGGAAAACCCTGCCTAATTTTTTCCATTCTGCTGTTACCTCCCACCATGTGTAGGGTCTTTGCCCAAAGGGACCTGTGTTTAGGTCATCCTGAGTACAGGAGCAGATCATTTGAGCTGAAATCCTTGTGCTTGCTTTTGAGGTTGACAGTCCTGACTTTCCTGGAACTGAGAGATGTGAGATGATGGCTCGGCTTCTGCATTTTATGTAGTGCTCCAGAGAACATGATCTCAGCTCAGGCTCTCCCTTATGTAGCTGCTGTGTCCCACTCCTGAGACCTTTGGACCTGTGGCAAGGTCTGAGAATGCTAACTCCTAGGAAAGAAAAAACAACCTGAAAGGAGACTCCATGGTAATGTTTGGGCTTTCTTCCATTTGTTTTTAGGCTGCTAAATGGAAATGTGTATGTTTATGTCTGAATCAAAAATATTCTGCTAACTTGAATTTGTGAAGTTAAGCAAAAGTGAGTTTCTCCTAGTGACAATGTCCCAGGACTGGGATAGGGTTTTTTCTTTCTGAATGTAAATGTTTCTGTGAAGGAAGCAGGAAACTTTGAGGAGTAATGATTGTTAGGGGTGATTAAAAACATCAAATACTATAAACAGCTGACAGGTATCTTTTTAGTTTTAATGCTGTCTCTGGTGAGTGCTGACTGAATTTCAGAGCTCCTGTGCCTGTGATGGTACAGAGCACATGCAGCCCAGCTTGGTGCAGTTGGTGAGTTACAGACTTGGATGCATTTCTGGATAGAAGACATCTCTTACTGTGCATTTCAAGGTTATTCTTGCCTCCCTTCTATGTTTGACTGCACATCTGGCCAAAATAAAGGGATGGAGTCATGTGTCTGCTGTGCTTTCTGTGCCAGCCTTTGGGAGCTCTTGGACCTGGCCATGGAAGAGACACAAGAGGAAATTGTGAACATTTACTGGGCTCTAATCTTCAGTGTGTGGTGTAGATGGAAACAAACATGGTGATGGATGTGGATTTGATAACTATGTTGAATATGTGCATGTGCAGGAGAGGTAAGGGGAAGCATAGCTGATGTTATCTTTGTTTTCTGCCCTTAATTGTATTAGGGTTCAGAGCAAACTTAATGGAGAGATAGATGCAACAAGCACCTGCAGATAGAATTTAATCTTTTCACAGAATGACCTGTAGATAAAGGCCAAAACCATGGGTTGAGAGTGGGGAAATTTGAAGGCTAAGAAATCTGTACTTCTGTACATGTTCTGGATTGCTTTTTAAAGAAAGGACATCACTTTTATGCTTTGTTCAGCCTTCTCCATCAGTCAGGTGCAGGTTGTGCCAGAGAAGCTCTGACTGCAGGGAGCTGCAGTTCAGTTCAGGTTACTGGAAAGATTTAAGCTGAATAGCATTGATGCTTCTCTGCTGTTATATTAGAGTTTGCACCATGTACTTGCTGACATGCTGGTCTAAAATTTAACAAATGAATAGTTATGGATGTGTGGAAGTGGTGTCTTAGACCAGTATCTTGATGAGCCTCTATAGTCTTGGTGGGTTTTTGGATTTGCTTGGCGTGGTGTATGAGGTTGCTTGGATATACAAGGTGGAAGCCAAGATACCAAATGCTTTTTATGCACATATGCTGAGATCTTGAAAGTGGGACACATCAAGCTACACCATAAATAATCTGTCCAGTATTTCAAAGGGTTTGAACAACCAGCTCCTTGATGATGTATGTTAGATGCTTTAGGTAGGTTGGCTTCTTTGGGATTGCAAAGCTGGGTTTTTTCCATGCTTTTGCCATTGTTTGTAAAATTATGACCTTTGTTTCTTTCCTCAACAGCTGGTGCTGCAGCACTCTGTGTGAAAGAATGGGCAGTGTGAAAGCTGTTGGCAGGAGGTGAGACCAAGGACTGGCAGCAGAGCAGGCCAGGAGAGGACAGGAGCACTTGGTGTCTTACTGGAGCTTCCAGGCCAGGGAAAATTAAATTCACAGTGGTATCACTTCACAGCCTCTGGTTACAGCCTCTTGAGTTGAAGAGAAACTGCATAGCCATACCCTTGGTCCATTAAGCAGGATTGGTTTTGTACAATAAAACTGCAGCAGTGGTACCGTGTGGTTCTGTATTCAACGTGCATCAGACACAGTCTCAGTGGTTTGCTCTTACTGCTGCCTGTAAAGCCTTTAGCTTTTCTGCTTGTGAGGGAGGGGTTTGGAGACAGACAAGTGAAAGAGGGCTCTTTAATCACCAGCTAAAAAGATGAGGAGCTTAAGGCTTCTAACTATTTTCCTTAGTCCAGAGCTGGGAGTTCTGGTACCTCATTCCTGTAGAAGTGAATGGGTACAGTTATCATTTGTCAGTGGATGATGAATCTTCTGCTTAGTAAAATACACTAATACGGTGAGCTGGAATTAGTTCCATCATGACTGATTTATATTTTTACCTACTTTTGAAAAGATATAACTTCTTTGACAATAAAAGAACTTCGCATAGGAATCATTTGGGTATAAGAAACGGTGCTGCTTTTCTGCTGATAAAGGATACTTAGAAAATAAGTAGCACTTTTCATCTTCAAAGCATTTCCTGGGCTCTAATGTGGCAGTGCCTGTTGGAAAGGTGACAAAACCCCTGCCCCCCCCCGGTGACTCTGGGTAAGACAGCCAGCATTAGTGCTGCCAGGTAGTGTTTTCCTGGTGTGTGCTCATGCCTTCTCTGTTTGACCATTTCTAGGGCTCGAGAACTTGAGCTGGCTGCTCAGAGCAAAAGCTTTTTGACATTACTCAGTGCAGTTACACTAGAGGTTTGTCTGGGAAAATTACTCTCAGCAGAGCCACAATACATTGGTTATTTGGCATTTGTGTGAAATGGGATGCTTGGGAACTCAGCACTTGGTATTGAGCAACTCAAGTTGGATTTGGTTTCACTTATGTGAGGGGCTAAACTGAGTAACCCAGTGTTTTAGAAGTTAGTTTAGGTGTAAATCTGGTGAGCTGGGGGTTTTGCAAGGCTGGGTTGGAAGTGCAGTCAGTGAAGAGAAGCCAATATTTACTCTTCAGTTAGTTCAGAGCGATGTTTCTCAAGTGGGTGTTTCAGACCTCTTGGCTCAAGATCTGTTGTTAAAGAGCTGGTCCTAGGTCTTAGTCCTCAGTGAAATTGTTGGCAGCAGCTACTGAAAGAGTGGGAGCTTGAGTAGCACTGATCACCAAGGAACCTTTGCATTTTGCTTTACCCTCATGGCACTAAAACGGCCATTCTGCTTTATCTACTGCTGGAGAGGGGTCAGAGGTGTCAGCATGAGGAGTTGCTGCCCATCCCAAATGTCCAGTGCGGCCTCTGCTCTCTGCCCTCACATCATTGCTTTTGAGTATTTGGAGTGAGTGTGCACAGAGTACTGCTTAATATTTTTGTTGAGAGTTGATGGGATTTCCAGCAAGGCCATTCTTGTCCTTTGGCTTTCCCTTCTGTCTGCTTTTGAAGATGAAAGTTGGGTTTTTTCCTTCTTGGAAGGTATGTTATGTATCTAATCCAAGTGAATAAATTTCATGACTATTGCAAGTATTATTTATGCTTCCGTTCAGCCTCTGAGTTCAAGTTCCTTGAAACAACAGTGTTGAGATAAAATAGCCACATTTTCTAAATTTAGAGTTACTACATGGTTGGATAACTGGCTGGAAGTGATACATCATGAACCGCCTCTTCAGATTTGTTTTGTCCTTAACCTCATTCATGCTATTTCTGTCAGAAGTCTTTTCTCTGTCTTTGTGCTGCAGGTTGTTGAAGTTGCTCTGGTTCCCCATGGTACAGCCTTGTCTTAGTGAACTGTCCATGGGTTGAGTTTAAAGCAGAAAGTGTGAGCAGGGAAGAGGGAGGAATCTCCATCCTTTGTTTAAAACTTGCTTTTGTGGTTTTTGTTTCCTAAAGTCTGCAAATGTGAATGATTAATTAGCTTCCTGTAAGGTGTGGTCTGGTCAACATTTCAAGTGTATTCTAAAGAGCTTGGGTGGCTCTTCAGTTGTAGTAGTACATAATCACAGAACTTCCTCGACTGTGCATCTCTGTACATTCCTGAAATACAAGAAAGAAGAGAGCACCCTGTGGAATGCCACAGCAGGGAAGGTGACACTGTACAGGAAACACTAGCATTCCTAGCTGCTTAGTTTAGGAAGAAACTTCAGAATGGCTTTCTTAATTCATTAACTGGTATTTTAATCATCCTAATGTCAATGTTTTGGGATCTCACTTTGTGTTAAAGTAGGACAAGCAGATCCAGAGTGTGGCATTGGCTCAGTAACTACTTTTTCACCCACAACATCTGACCTGCGTAGCTGATTGTGCTTACTGGCGCTTTTGACTCTGGGACCAGAAACTTCCTCTGTTTAGTTGTGTGTGGTGGTGGGGATTGTGCTGGTACATGACAGAGAAAAGTGTCATTTGGTTCACAAATGAAATCTGCCCTGTAATGATAAAAACAAAGTGCGGGGTGACTTTATTGTAACAAAACGTGTGCTGGGCAGGAGCTCCCTGTGAGCACTCTAGGCTGGTACTGCTGAGGGCATCACTGTAGGAGCAGCCTGCTCTGTCTCTCACAGAAGTTATATTAGAGTTAACTCTGCTTTGATTCCTTGAATTAGGACTCTGTCCCAGTCTGGATGAGAAAAGTTGTAATTTCTAGCATAAACATGCAAACAGCTTACACCCATCTCTTCCAGTAAAAAGCAAATCTGGCTCCTAAATAGCTGCTTGTCTTTGTAAATGTGCTATTATGTGGTGTAGCACAATTATTTTCTCCCTTTTCACTCTCAGACTGTATATCACTAACTTCCATACTGGAGAGGCTCTTTCCCCACTATTCCTGCAACCCTTGTCCACACTTACTCCTCTCACACTGTACTTTCTTCATCGGAGTTGGCTCTGGCTGCCCTCGAGTACCTTGTTGAATGCTATCCATGTTTCTTTCCTGAGCCCAAGTGTTAGATGAAAACAATTCCCACATCAAGCACTCTTTGTATTTCACAGGAGTATTATGTGATCTGCTCATGCGTTTCTTGTTCTGTGGTGGAGCTTAGAGAAAAATTAATTTATGGAAAATAAATATCACCAATATGGTAATCGCTCTGGTCACTTCAGTGAACATGTGTAAACTCTTTAGTTAGAAGAATCTTTCTGGTTTTTTTCAGTGTTGACACTTTGAACTTTGGAAGAAATCCAGGATAAATTTCTGGCTTCCTCTTAATTGTACTGTCTGTAATTCTTTTTTCTATTTGCAGTACATAATTTAGTACCAAATTGCTGTCCATTGGTATTGATTACCATTTGAAATCTATCTGCTTGTGTACAGTGGTTAAAATAATTGTGATTTGAATTTCCTCTCAGTTTAGTATAGTGAATGCAGCCCGAGCATGCATTGCACTAATTCCGTGTATTCTGCTGCTTAATTGACACTGGGTGCAAACACACCACGTGTATTCACACCTCATGTCTCCCTCCCAGGGATACTTTGGTTTCTTTTGTTAGTGCCCCATGCAGTTGCATTCTCTTGAACTCCAGTAGTCTCTGATTAGCTGTGTACAGCCGTGCAGGGCAGTTCTGCTGAGGAAACGCTCTTATCTGAGAGCTCCCAAAGCTGCCATACTCGCTCTAAAGTGAGCACTGCAAACAGGGAGCTGCAAAAGCAATTTTTTTCTCTTTAGTGGTTGTGCCAGATTGGAAACTGGCAGTGCTGGAAACCCAGCCTGTTGGATTTGACGAACGGTGTTTGACTTTGGCCATGGTCAGCTGGCTAGAGAGGTCTCATCACCCACCTACTTCTGATAGTAACCACTGAGTGCACTTTACTGTCCTGAGGACTGTCAAGAACCCTAACTTTGTCTTCTGATAATCTCTTCCTAATCTGGCAGTGATAAGTGCCTGCCGTCAGGAAGCTGTGATGAGAAATGAAGGGACTGAAAAATCAGCTTTAAAGGTCATGTTTGTAGGGCAGATTCCCATCTCTGTGTTCCTGTACCTGTGTTTCTGAATGAGTGTTGTGCTCTTGTGCTACTGAGCAGGCAACAAACTTGGAGTGGAGAGTTATTTTCCAGAACTGGGATCTTTGTGACTGCTCGGTACTGTTTGGGCTAGCAAGCTATTCTATAAAACCATTTATGAGCAATCTTAGAACTCTGCTGTGTAACTCCTTTCTGCTGCTTGATGCTGGAAGAAACTTGTGATGGTGACAGCAAACTGAACACCCCAGGAGCTGAGGAGTACGTGAGACTTGTTCTGGAAAGCAGCCTAAGGAATCTTAATGAAATGCCGGTTGTTATTGCTGCTAACTTAACCCAGCTTTAGCACAGTTCAGGTTGCCTGTCTCTGGTCTGCAGTGCTGGCAACACTTGAATAAAGCCTTAAAACAAAAGATCAAGGATTAGAGGCAGTCAGAGCATCATTGTCCAATCTGTGTATACAACTGAGTGTGGTAGAAAAGACACCAAATTGCACTTCTTAAGTATGTGCTAGCTGGCTCTTGGCTCTGGTTCCTGCTGTGCTGTAAGAGGATCAGGTACCACTGCAGTACACAAAAGTTTTTGAAGCAGGTTGTTTTTTCATAGCTCTTTCTTTGATTTTGATACCATTTGGCTGCTTCAGAGGCTCTAGTGTTAATGGCTTTTGATTAGATTAAGTTTTGTCCCCACACCTGAAGAGACTCAAAGACCTTTCTCTTTACATCTCTTATCCTTACTTTTTTCATTGTTCTCTGGGAATTAAGTTATTCAGGACTATAGCATGTTCATTACTCTTGAGAGCAGTCCCTCCCCTGCTCTGAGTGACTGGCAGGGCGTCTGTTTGCTGTCTCATTTTTCCAATTTCATCGGAAAAAGATGCCTAGATATTCTCAAAATGCTTAAGTGATTAATTATGACCTTCTAGCCAGGGAATGTTGCATCTGAACTGAGGAGTGATATTGAGCTGAGCTTTTAGGTTTTCCTGCTAGTGAGCAATGGTGGCACGTGAGCTGAAAGGGCATTTTTCCCCCCACTAAATTGCTTTAGGATGTATAAAATTAAGCAGGATTATATGTGTTCTGAAGAAGAGTAAAACAAAGGATGTTTCTTCTGTTCTAATGGAAATGATGCTCTGGGAGGAGCATTGCAAGGTTAGTATGTGCTGTGTGCATACCTAGTGCTGCTTCTTAAGCTTAGTCTCATCCAAACAGTGCCTTTATCTCGTGCTTTCAGGAAAACCAGGCACCTGCCACGTTCAGCTACAGTGTGATTTAGCAAAGTGGCAAATCTTCATTAGAGACCAGGAAGAGCTCTTAATCAGAAATGACAACATGCAGGCTGTGATTTACACCCAGGCCTCAAGTGATGGGTGAAATCACCCTTCTCAACACCCACCTTGCTATAAATAGCTGCTTTCACTGGGGGCAGGTGTTACTGAAATGTCACTTGGGTGAAATCTGAGTGATGTGTTGAGTGTGTGTCTCAGAGCAGAGAGAGGCATTGTCTTCGTTGGATGTATTGAAACGTGCGTGTCTCTGCCAAAAGATGTTGTAATGGTGAGATAGATATCGATCAGAGCTGCTCTTGAAGTGTTTTGAAACTCTGATACTTCCTTGAATCATCTCACTGCTCCATTCACAAAAGCTGCTGTTGTTAAAATGTCACGCTGTTAGGTATGTCTTGGTTTTATCCCACCCTATTCTGCCACCATAAGGGATTTTTTTTTTCAGCAAACTCTACGCTTTTTCAGTTTCCTAATTTTTTGCACATCACAAGGGGTTATTTTTTCCCCATTATTATGAACAGAAGTGTTGTTTGAGTGCCCAGACGGCTGGTAACATCTGGCAGTCTGCTTTTTTGGCGGAATGTTAAGTATCTTCACAGTTCTGTTTTTATAATTGTCCTCTGAGAGAGTGAGCCGTGGTGGCTTTCCCATTGGAATATTTATCCATCACGTGCTGTTTCTGCAGTGTTGCTGTGGGACTATACCTCTGACACTGAGGGCTCCTGCAAGAGGAAAATTAGCTCCTATTGATCCATCCATTTGGCCCTGGAGTGTTTCTTGAACTTTGTGGGAGGGTCTGAGATGGGTACGTGTGGTAGAAGAAAAGTAGGATTCAATTGCATATTTCCATTATTATAATCACTTTCTGAGATGAACTCTACCAATCCTCACTTGGTCTTGACATGAGAGCAGCAGCTTCTTTTTAAACTTCACTGATGTATTTTTTTAAAGCTACTGCATGAAAAACATCTTTCCTAGATGAAATAGATTTGGGACTTTTGAATTACAGGCTTTGATTTTAAGCAAACTTCAGATCTTTGGGCTGTTGCTGTTCAAAAGGTGCATGACACTTAAATGCTTTAACACTGAGGCTTCTGAGCATCTGGCTGGAGAACTTGGACGCCCAAAGCCCATGGAAGTTATCCCTGTGTTGCCCTTCTTTTGTCTGTCAAGGAGGGTTTTAGTGCAGATGCCTGTGGGTGATGGCATTGTTGTGACAATGTAATCCTGAAAAGGATCTGGAGCAGGCCTGTGGTGGCAGACTCAAGCACTGATGGGCAAGTGGGTACCACACCTCTGTGTAAATGATTTTTAATAACTCCCATTTTTGCCTTACCATCTATCTCAGCCTTATCTGCTGACCACTGAAAGCTGGGAAGAGCTCTGAATTTGGGGCTGTAGCAGCATGGATGTTGTACAGAGTGAGGGTGCCTGCTTGCACACAGCTGGGTTTGGGAGCTTTGTTTCTTTTCCCCAAGTTTGGCACGTGGGATGGAGAAGTTTGAGAGAAGATGCGATGCTGAACAGCACTAGGAACTTGAGAAGTGCTGGTGCTGCAGTGACAGGGTGGATGTCATAGAAATGGTGTCTGTGGTGCTGGGTCCTGCTGCAGAGAGAGACTCAGGTCAGTCCTGCCTTAGGGAGCCTGGATTTGGATGCCAGACCTGCCTGACCTCTGCTTAGTGCAAAGTTCTTTTCACTGACATTTCCCAGCCAGTGTCTCAGAAGAGCTGCCTGAAAAAAGAGAGGAGTTTATATCATGAAAAATGAAAGGATGTGCTTGTTTCCTTCCAATTACAGGGAACTTTAAGCCTGATCTCCCCTTTGTTTTGTTTGGAGTGATACAAACCAAAGGAAAAATTGTGGGATTTTCTTCATCTGTGGTTTTCTTACTCTGCCACTGGTGATCTCATATCTGTTCAAATCTGAGACCTATTTCTGTGCAACTGCCTATTTCTTGTTGTTTTGTGACAGCTTACTGTGTGTACGTTCTCTGGGCTTCTCCTGCTCTTAACTGCCTAGTGTGTACCAAAGCAAGAGTTATTTTTACTGCTGTCAGTAGTGTTGAGCTTTGCAGCATTGGGCGTATCCTGTTCTGCATCCTGCATCCACGAAGCAAGCAGCCTTCAGAGGGATCAGGGATCTGCCCTGCTGCTGGTGATGGAGAAGAGAGAAAAATGAGGTTCAGCCTGTAAAAACTGTCTAAAATTGATATGGGATTGAAAAACATCTGAAACATATCCCGATGGGGAGAATGCACTGCTCGAATGTGTTTTCCAAAGGCTGTGGTGGAGAGCTGTGTTATTCTGTCAGTGCTTTTTCCACATTTTCTCAGTTCCTGTTGCATTTTTGATGGGCTCAGTGTGAACTGCTGTCCC
Organism: Petroica traversi; assembly: GCA_025920805.1. Lineage (NCBI taxonomy): Eukaryota > Metazoa > Chordata > Aves > Passeriformes > Petroicidae > Petroica > Petroica traversi. The sequence goes on from JAHLSL010000074.1 coordinate 3,781,449, forward strand.
TGATGCCCTGCTGACAGACTGTGTCCATGTCCCTGGTGTGTCTAGGGGAAGGTCCAAGCAGCTTAGGCTGCAGCTCTGAGGGATGGCCCTGGCTCCTTGGATATGCTGCCCAAGAGCAGCTTTACACAAACTCCTTCTTTTTGAATTTTTTGTGGTTCATTTTTGGTTTCTAAGGGGCTTCCTTAAGGACAGGTTAGGAGCATGCGTTTTGGAAGATTGGCTTTTAGTAGCTCTGCATTATTAGAGTAGAGGCTGGATCTTGAAAGCAGTTTGAATTTTCCAGAACTTTGGAACACAGGGGTTAGGTGTAATCCTTACATGTCAGTTGCTGCTCTTTATTTTTTTTTTTTTTTTGGTATTTCTATGCAGCCCATGAGTCTGCTTTCTTTTTTGTCTTTGCTAATGGCTCACAAGCTCCTTTCCTGTGGATATAAAAGCTGAGGTTGGTTAGTGCCCCAAAGCTGCCTTCTGAATTTGTTTTTCTCCTCATATCTGGTCTTGATTTCAGTTTCTTCAGGAGACAAACCCTTGTCCAACAAGGTAAAGCAGCTGGCCAGGTTCACTGGGGGCGTGTGGAGGCTTTGGTGTTCATCAGTCCCACTGGACTGATGAACCAAGGATGCCCATCAAATCAGGTAGCAGGTACTGGCTGTTGTTATTTGAACCTGGTGGCTTTTTTACCAGGTTCTCCTGGAGCTTCTGAGTTGTGTTATCAGAAGAGACATAAGGCCACTCCATCCATCTCTGCTGAACCCTGAAAAAATGCTGGAGCTGATTAAACAGGCACAGTCCCTCTGGAGATGGGGCTCCTTTGAGCAAAGGAATGTAGGTCATGGTTAAGTATATAAAATGAAAAAAGATTTCATTGTAGTGGCAGCATTTCACCATAATAATCCAGTGAGGGCCTTGCACTAATAGAAAACCTGTTCTTATATATATGCTATTTAATATGACTCATTAAGCAAACCTAATTAAACAGCAGCCTTAGCCTTACTAAATGCCGTGGCACATACAATCCTTAAGGCTTTAGTGTTGGCCTCCTGACTAGTTCATCCTCCTGTGTGCCATGTTTTCCCTGTCCAAATCATAATTCTCTGGTGTCAGAGTCCAAGGCTAGGGTAAAGGAGAACAGTGAGGTTTGAGGTCCCATTAAGTATCTAATAGGATAAAGATAACATTGCATCCATGGCAGTCTGAGTGAGGCACAGAGCTCCAGGGTAATGAGAAATTAATCCAAATGGAGGAATTAAGTGAGGAGGAAGCTGGCTGTGTGAAGAGAAGGAGGTACTCTGTGGTCACTGCATGATTCTGTTGCAAAGGTATGTGTTGTAACATGCAGGGGACCACCCAATGCACACCTGATAAGGGCTGTATTGCCCAAAGAGTTTTAACAGCAAGATAAGGAGTGCCTGTCAGCAGCCAGCTTCAGTCTGATGGTTGTTATGCAGATGTTCATGGTTGAGGACTTTTCAGTAAAGATTCTACTGCATCATGAACTTTCTGGATTTTATGCTAAGAACACAATGGGTCATTACTTATTCCTAGCAAAAGTGTCCCTTTTTGTGGCTTTTTTTTGTATACTCAACATACTTTTTAATCTTGACAGTATCTTGAGTACGTGAGTAGATACTTGAGTATATGCAGAGTGTTCGCCTTTGCATGGAGAAGTGCCATTTTCTTGGTGTATTATTGTCCCCATTTTAACAGTGCACTTGGTTTTTATAGGTGCTATGTTCAGCCCCAGTGCTGCTGCATTTCAGTGGCTGATGGCACAGTACCCTGCATGTGCATGCAAAGCTGAGCAACCTTTTTTAAGTAAAAATCACTGTTGTAAGCATAGGAGTGTCCTGGTGATGCCTCGTGTGACTTGGTTGGAGTTGCTGCTGGGGGTTACATCTCCTGTTCAGGAGCCTGCCACATCTGAGTAGTGTACAGTGGGAATTAATGAGCAGGGGCAGTTTTAAGGAGGAACTTAGTTTGTGTATTTAATTAGGAATGACAGGCCATATAATGCAGCCTAAGGCTTTTTATCCCATGGATCCTTCCCAGAACATGGCTGGGGCTCAGCATCTCGGAGCAGTTCTGCTTACGGTTGTGCTAACGCTGTTCAACTCATGCCATGTGACTTTTCAGCAACTCTGAAATCTGCTGTCCAGTCATTCCTTTCCTCGGTCACAGGCCTGCAGCTTTGTCACTGTTTCAAGGCTTTTCAGAACAGTCCTCACTGTGACATTTTGGCAGTGCTGGGTAAAGGCAGAGTTCAGTTAACCTTCGTTCTTCAGAAGAGGAAGAGGCAGAGCACTGCTTCAGCTGTTGGGAACAGAGCCCTCTCAATCATTTTGCAAGGGTATTTTTATAGTGTTTGCAAATCTGCTCTACCTGTGTTTATGGCTCAATGTTTCACTGGGGTTGTGATGAGCTGAAATCCCTCTGTTATAGCTGAAGTCATTAAAGCCAAGAACATTTTATGTCTGTATGGCACATAACAGAATCTGATGTTAAGCCAAATACCCACTTACCTGCTCTATATGTGCCTAGCAATATATCCTCAAAAAGGTAATTTTAGGAGCTGGGCATCAAGTGAATTACAGTTCTAGGAAATATGGGACTCACTGTCAAGGATAACAGACTTAGCTTAAGAAGGTGACATTTGTTTTGCAGAGGAGACTATTGATTAGTGGTTCACCAGACTGTTTTTATTGTTTGATGTGTATATGCAAAGGTTTCCAGATGTACAAAGCATGCACTTGGAGTCAAGCCACTGCAGGGACAGGGATCAGTGGCTTTGTAATGGATTAGCTTTATCATTTGTTGTTAGTGTTTTTTCTTCTTACTTAAGGTATTTGCTGTTAGCACAGGTACAGTGCAAATCTGTGCTAGGACCTGGTGCCCTTCTGCTCTGAAAGGTGCTCTGGGTGCATTTTTTAGAGGGGAAAAAACAGCCTCTCGCTGCCTGCCCATGTGGCCATTTGGAGGCTAAACTGCTGACTTTGGGCAAACAGGCTTTTACTGCTTTTTGCTTGTGCTGCCTGGAGTGAGCACTTACTCCTCTAAGGGCATCTCAGTAGAGCTGCTTGCACCCAGTTTGGTTACACCTGAGAGAGTCCACAGAGGCAGTCAAGGTGCTTTAGATCTCAGACCTTTGGCTGAACTGGCACATCTGAAGGTGGGGTGGGAAGGACAGAAGGAGAACAAATGCACTTCGTAAGTTTGAAATATTTGACAAAGTCTCTAAGTCCAACATGACATCTCCCAGTGCTATTTTAGCGCCTGCTCTAACCAGCTCTTCATTGAAATACCTTACAGGTGATGTTACTGTGTGATGTTTGTGACACTGGGCCTAGAAGACACTAAAGAGATGTTCTTGCTAGGAGCTGCTTCCTGATCTGTATGCAAGTTGAAGGATGCAGCAAAGCATCATTAAAACAATTTTAAACTCCAGTTTGGAAAACTGAGGCTTTAGTTTTTGACATTTATGGGGAAACAGTCAGCTCTGAGGTGAGTTCTGCTAACACAGTCAATCTTGCCTTGCTTGCCTGTAAGAGGTGACCTTTCAGAAATGTTTTTTAGTGAAGGGGCAATTCCAGGTCTCTCAGAAATACTCCTTTTGTTAAAAATGGAATATTTTACAGCTTTCTGGTTGGTCTAGAAGTATGTTACTCCCCTGGGGACTCTTCAGATGCTGGGTCTCCTAAACACATAAGCCTTTCTTGAAAACTGGATTTGAGTATCCTGGGAAATACTTCTTTCCCAGTAATTTTTGACTGCTCTATAGCTCTTGGTCTGTAGAGCCTGTGCAGAGCAGAGGAGTGGAAAGATATATTCCACAAGAAGTTTGTGCCTGAGTGTATGTTATGTCCAAAGGAACACCACACTGGCAAGGATTGATGCACATAGAATTTTGCCTTAAAAGCTATATAGAGGAGAACTTAATCTACCTTCCAGCAGGGTTAGAATGGTAACTGTGTGTACATTGTGCAAAAGCAGGGAACATCTGGCTTGATTGCTGCTGTGATTCTTGTGCCATTCATTGCTGTAAGTGTTTACTTACACCAGGGGCTCGGTGAGATCTGTGAGCCATCTCTAGATGTGCTGCTTGATTGCTTAGTTCCCAAGGAAGAGATGAGGAGAAAAGAAGATTCCCCGAGCTATAACCTTGAATTATTGTCACATCAAATATGCTGCTGAATAACTGAACCTGCAGAGTAGTGTGGAGAGGAGAGTGGTGTTTCCATGTGGTTGTTGGATGTTCTGTTGGGCAAATGCTGTGTTGTCTCAGGCTGCTGGCAGAATCTGGAGAGCTTACACTAAATAGTTTAGAAGTCAGCCAAGGAAACACCCAAAGGCAAAATGATACAGGAGTATTGTGTGATGACATTGATGAGTTTTAAGTATGGTGTTGAAAGCTTTGTGCTCTGCTGAGATGGGAAGGAAGAAAAAGTTGCTCCAGTAGATTTACCTGTCCAAGGGGGAGAAAAAAGGCTTTGCTCCAGGGGTATTAAGTCAGACTCTGCAAGGCTTTTATATTTCTGTCTGTTGTATCGTAACTGTCACCAGTTCTTGTTGAGATTTTTCTCAGATTTATTGAAAGGAATTGAAGCTTGGTTGCTTTTGTATTATACAGTGCACAAGCAGGAGGCAACGAAGTAAACCTGCTGTGGCTGGGAGGTGTTTTAGCCATTCCGCAGGTGGCAGATAAACCCCTCACAGAAAGGGATGTCACAGTGCAGGGGTTGCAGAAATCCAGTCGTTAAATATCTGGGCTTCTGTAGCTTGGTGTATGGATTCAGTAGGGGCTGTTCTTCCTTTTCTGTAATGGCCAATACAGCATGGGGAGGATAACTGAAACTCTTTCAGTGAATAGAAAATGCAGCTGAGGTTTTTTTGGGCAGTGATGCAATTGTGCTGCATTGTCCCAGTAGCATTCACACACTCTTCTGCAGTGTGAGCTGGGGGAGTGGCTTTGCTGTTTATCAGAAATAAATGCATGCACGGGGTACCCACGCTATCACTGAATTTTGGGTGGATTCTCTCTAGTATTCCAGAGGTTGCTTCAGCCGAATGTAAAAGCTTTGATTATTTTTTTTAAGCAGTGTCTGACTTAACTGTGGAATACAGCTGGCTCAGAAGGCGTGTTATTTAACAGGAAGCCTTTTGCAGAATGCTTGCTCTGCCTTGGTGCAAGCACTGGCCATTGTACTTCTTAAAGCAGTGTTTGCCTTTGCTCTGTGCCAGGAGGGAGCAAGGTGACCCCTGACCTCTGCCCTGGCACTGTCCCCACAAGGAGACAGTGCCACTGGTTTCCTTGTCAGCTAAATTTGAGTGTCCCCAGAGTGCTCTTAATCACTAGCTGTGGAAACTGCCCCCAAGGCCAGCCTGAGCATCTTGTATTTCTCAGCTAAGCTAGCCAGGTCCCGATCCACCTTTGGAACCCACTGCCCTCCCTCTTCTCCTCAGGCTGCAGGCAGCCTGTCTCTCCATGCAGCATTCCTCCTGTGTAACAGAGCACTAAGGCACTGCAATGTGTTTGGGGAGTGTGTTCTGCTTGTGAGATCAACCAGGAATATTTCTCCAGGGGGATGCTCTGATTCCGGAGCAGGCATGAAACTCAGAGAAGGTAGCAAGGGAGGCTGGGCAGCTTCATGCGCTCACTGCCAGGGATTGACTTGGGAATGTGGCATGACACAGCATTTGCTGTGCTTTCAGCTACAGCTATTTATACTTTGCTTTTCAGGGTTATTTTGTCTCCTCTAGGAGATTCTGTACTTGATAAAATATTCTTGCTCAAGTTTATTAAATTTGCTCAAGTTCCTAGACGTATTTGAGTGTTTTAGCTCTGTGGCAGTGCTCTAACTCTAGATCCAAACAGGGCTGAACATGAGGGAATTTTTTTTTAAAGATATGTCTGGATTCAGTCCCCTGAAGTAATTTGACCTGCAGACTGGACTTGCATAGAGTCTCATATGTGAACTAAAACAGGCACACTACACTAATATCTTCTCTCTTTCCTAGGAGAGAAAATTGCAGCAATTGTGAAACATTGCTGTCTATGGGGGAAGGGACTCCTGTGAGGGTGGTAGTGGAGGCTCTGGGTGAAAGAAAGGGAAAGGAGAGTGGGCTGTATTACACTAACCATCCTGTGTCAACCTCCTACGTTTGGGTGTCGCATGGCTGACATCCTATCAAAGAGCTCTGGCTGTGTCCAGAATTTTAAGCAGCTTTATAAATAGGGTTGCTCAAACTGCCTGTGTGTGCAGAGACTGTGAACGACTAGGGTAGACCAAAATATTATTGGTTTAATTTTTGAACCAGTCCAAAAATGGGAACAAGAAAGAGTAGAAACCTGAAGTGTAGAAACACCCGTGGATTATCTCCTTCCTCTGCAATGCCAAGCATACATCTGGGGGGTCTGAGAGAGGCAGCATTGCTGGAGATGGCAGGCTGTGAGACTTGCAAGGCATGAATATGTGAATCTTTTTAAGGCATCTGAAACCATTCTTTCTCTCCTACTTGCCTGACGTCTTCCTGCTTGCAGGTTATGCTGTGTCTGAATAATTGTGAACAATTAGAAGCTAATTTAAATGGCTGGTTTGTATTCACAGCAGCAGCAAATGAGCTAACCAGCTGGAAAGCAGACACGGTGATTTTCTCTTGATATGTCTCCCTCTTGTTGTTCCCTAGCAGTTTTTGCAAGGTGGTTTTTTGCTGTGGGGCTAATAAGGAGCTTTTCCTGCACGCAGCTGACCTGATTGCAAAGGGAAGGGAGGATGCTTTGTGCCCTAGCACAGAGTTACCACCAAGCCAGCAGAGTCTAGTTTAGCTCAGCAAAAGGGCCCACCCTGGTGTGCTCCAGGAATGTGGAGTGAAGGAATATTTTTCATGGATACACTCTTTACTCCTTCTCCCAAAGATGTAGAAAGGTGAGGTACCCCTGTTGCACCTTGGGAGTGAATTGGCCAGGACCAGTCACACAGATTTCCTCACAGCATCCTTTTCATCCTCTGAAAGGCAGATGGAGAGCTGAGCAGCCCCACTCTTTTCGTCCATGCCTGGCAGTATGCCCCAAATGCAACTCAGAGTGGCCAGTGGCGAATTTCTGTGCTGCTGATGCTGTCCAGATGGCATCCCCATCCATCCAGGTCCAGCAAGAACCTGGAAAACCTGTTGCATAATAACTGCCATATTCCCCCAAGGCAACAATTTGAGGAATTCTTTGGCTTCAGGTAAATGAAAGAGCTACTGGACAGACTATTTTTGCACACAAGGAGGAGCACAGCTTAATTGGCAAGTTAAAACAGTGGGCTGTTGGGAATCCTGGGAATCCAGTCTGGAGGCTGAAATGGGATTCTCTTCTTCCTGTCACACTGGATGGTGTCAGCAACCATGTGAGCTTCTCTTCAGGGGAGTTTCTTCTAACAGTCAAATGCATTTCCCTTAGAGCTTATCAATGCTGCCAAAAGAGCAGCACAGCCATTGCTTTCCCCTGCATGTTCCCACGTTCACCAGGGTCTCTGCAGCCATTCCTTCGGTCCTCATGGAGCTGGGCATCTCTTGACACCCTGGGCTTTGGGCATCTGTGGTGCTGCTGGGCTCCTCACAGCGGTTTCTTCCTGGGGATTGTTGGCTCTGATCGATACTTTGGGTGGGGCTTTACTGTGGGAGTGTTGAGGCAGCCTCTGTGAGCAGTGCTGGCTGATGCATAGGCAAAATGTTGTCCACTTCACTGCTTACTGCTTCCAGCCAGCTCTTCTTGTGCCTGTAACTCCGGTCTCCTGTGGTTTTCCTCAGGTAACAGTGCCATCTGGTGCTGGAGTACTGCTCTTGGTCAAGCTTTCCTCAAACCCTTCAGCAGAGGTGGTAGCAGAGTATTGCTTTCAATCAGCCATCTTACTCTAAGAAGATGGGAGGGGGTGTCCTGCCATAATCTGTGCTTTTTGGGACATTGTGCCTGGAGATGATCCTTTTGTCTTTTCTGTTTAACAGTTGATGTTACCAAAACTGCCATACCTAGAAGACTGAGTACATGAGGCAAGAACTGTAAACACTGAGAAGGGAGATACTTTTTTTACTATAAACTGCTACTAAGAACTAAAATCCAACATTTAGATTAAATCCTGTAACTGGGGACATCTTTGAAAGATTCCTCACAGGACTCTTAAGTTACTTCCTAGTCACTAAATCTTCTCTTGAAAGATCTTTACATATTTTCTAGTCATAGCTATGTACTTTTAAACTTTACCCTTTTATATCTTTATGCTGAGGATCATTATGCTCATGCTTTCTGAATTATTTTTACTTTATTTTACTATTTTTATTTCCTGTGAAGTTTTGTAAACCTTTTTGTACACACAGGGTTTGATTGTGTTCCCAGATAAAGTCCTGGTTGTTGGCTGATGGTAGTGAATATATGGAATGTACTGTTTGAACAAACAGCACTTGATGACAAAGTTGGCTAAAGTCAAGCTCTTTCATAATTTTTTTTCTTTAGGTACAGGATTGTCTTTGCTGCTTTACCCCTTTTTCAGGAATCTGACCCAGGCTGACACATGTGGGTGTGTGATGGTGTTGAGAATTTACACACCAGATAGAAAAGTGAGGCTGAGAATACTGAAAAGCTGAGAGTGGCTGTTGTTTATGCAGCTTTGCTTGTCTACTTGCAGGATCCTCCTTTCTCCCAACCACGTTCTCTCCTGGGAAATGCTCCCAAACCTAGTTCTTTTCCTTTAAATAATAACAACCCAGTAACCTTCCTGTTGTCTTATCTTCCTTCCCTTGAATTACTGCCTTGTATTTCGATTTCAGAGTGGTGCATTCACTGGGCCAGGGAATCTGTGTTGTAGTGTTTTCCGAAATGTCATGTAAATATGCAAAGCCACAGAAGTGCCTTCTTGCCAGTAAAATAAATAATACTTCTTGGACAAGGGAAATCCAAGTAGAAGTTTTACTTTTGCTTAGCAAAAGATTTCTGTTAAAGCCAGATTCTTCTGCTCCAAAGCACAGCACTCTTACCCATATTATAATTACAGTGAGCTTTTGTTTCTTCCAGTGATTTGTTCAGACTTTTTAACCAAATTCCACCTCTTGGAAGAGGAAAGTAGAATCTTTCAGTGTCTTTCTGCCAGGAGACTTAAAGGTGGTATTTGTTGGGAGGAGGGGAAGATCCTGCATTGTTTGACTGTGACTGAAAGACCCAAACTTTGCTGTGGAAGGAGTTTTGTACTTTATTACCCAAAAATCATGTGGAGCATAAAAATAAAAAGCAATAGATTGTGTGGTCAGAAATATGAATAGGAACAAAAGTAGCTACAAGTCCATTGCAGGTACATGTGAAAATAAAGGGAGACTCTGGAAGCTTCAGCCTGGAGTTGGAAGGGACTTAACTGAGTGACTTCAGGTTTCTGTCTCCATAATATGTCATAAAGACAAAATACAGAGCTGTCACTTTGTCTTATGAGAGCTGCAGGTCCCCAGGGAAGCTTCGCAGCGTTGGGAGATTATCAGAACTAATGACACAGCTGGATTTTGAAGCTGCTGTGTTACAAGCCTCTCTGGACCTCTGTAAGTGTCAAAAAGGAATAGTGATGTGGAGGCAGTAATCTGGCTCTCATTTTTTCAGATTGCCTGGTCTCCTGTGGGTGTTGCAGAGACCTCTCTGCTGCCTGCCACGAACTCACTTGTTGTTTACTCAGTGATTCTACATGATGGCAGGTGCTGCCTGGCTCCGGATACAATTTGCGTGTAATTAGATAAAAAACCATGTTCCCTTAGTACAGGGGGTTTGGAGATTTGTAGACATACAGCTGGTGACGGACAAGTGTGTTTCAGAGCAATATATGCTGGCCTGGGGCTGGAAACTGCTGTGTTCATCCCTCCCACTGATGGAGACTTCATGAGCTAATCAGGAAATTCTGCTTTAGGCCATGCCTTTTTGTTTTCTGAAAAAATTGTTCAGACTGTACAATCAATCCACAGCAGCACAAACCAAGATTCACCACTAAGCCAACCCCGAGTGGTGCCTGTTACCTGCAAACTGCTGTGGATGTGCTGAATATTGGATGATTGGCAGATTCAGAGCTGCTGTTGCATGAACAAAAGAACTGTGATCTGTGATCAGGTGACTGCCTGCAGGTAGAGCTGCTGCGATGCAAAGCTGTCTTGGTTTCATCTCAGCCTCTGTGAAGTGTTTTTGAGCATTTATTTAAGATCAGGGAAGCATTTTAGCATCCCCCCCCTGCCTACCCCTGTTTTGTCCTTCCTGTACCTGAAGTTAATCATCAACCTGACCTTTCACAGAGGGGTCTTTTGCACTGCCCAAAGCAGCCTCACGAACAAGCTTTTGGACTCTTGCATAGAAGAGAGGAAACAAAGATCCTGCTCACTGTCTTTCCCCTGCTTTGACCAAACCAAGTAGAACTGTGTGTTCCTGAGTCACTCAAGGCTTTTTGAGAGTTATTTCAGTTCATACTGAAAAATACTTTTAATCTCCTGATGCAATTCCTAAGTAATTCTTAAATATTTTCTTCTTTTGTGATTCTTTGAGTGCTTTCAGATGACAATCTATATCATGATACTATGAAAATGATGCTAAAGTAAAATGGGTAAAAATCTCCATGTGTCTACAGGTTGCCCAGAGAAGCTGTGGCTGCCCCATCCCTGGAAGTGTTCATGGCCAGGTTGGATGGGACTTGGAGCAACTTGGTCTAGTGGAAGGTGTCCCTGCCCATGGCAGGGGGTGAAACGAGATGGTTTTAAAGTCCCTTCCAGCCCAAACTATTCTATGAATTAAAGGTATGAGTTCTGTGGCAGAGCAGTGGCCAGCTCTGTTCTGTGCTGGTGTTAGAAGCCATGTACCACTCTGACGTTTAATACTTGAACAGACAAGATATAGAATAATACTAAACCTTGCCCCAGAGGGGTGTGCTTCTTCTGTAAGTAATGCAGGAGTCTCCACAGCCTCCGTCTCCAGCAGATTTTGAATTTTTTGTCTGGAAGAACCACAGACTACTTATGCTTGTCATGTAGGAGTAGCCAGGAGGTGTCATAGGCAGCACTTTTGTACCAATCAGTGCAAAATATTTATTTCCATATTTTTTGCAGCTGCATCCCTCAAGGGTTGTTTTTAAAACCCTCTGTATTTGGTAGCTCATTGTTCAGCTTCTCTGGGTAGTAGAATTTTAGTTCTCAGGAGTCTTAAGTTTCTAGTAGCCTGTCTTCTGTCCCATTCTCCCGTCTTTCTTTCCCATAAAAACCCAGCATGGTTGGAAACCTCCAGTTAGAAGTGAAGCAACATGTGCCACTTCAAAGGTCACATGTGAATCAAATCTGAGCTTCCAGAGGATTCTCTGCTGTTGCTTTATCTTCTTTCCTCTTACTTTTTACAACTGCTCATATGCAATGCAGTCTAATCAGTGTAACACAAGTCTTTCACTGGAAGTGAACTTTGGATATGTAACATATTTTTCCAAGAGTAGTATGTGATGCCATTGGTAATGTGTTGATATGAAAGGATATTAAAATATCTTGGCTTCAGATCTTCTGGATCATTGAATTTCTGAACCTTTGTCATCTATCTTGGTATATCCATGCTATATTTGGACAGCTGACTTGCTTTTTTAGACACCTCATCTAGATTTAAAATAAAAACAGCTTGTGTTGAGTTGATTGCTACACTGCTGTTTTAGCTGGAGTGAATTTGGGTGTGTAATCAGACATTAGAGTTAAAAAAAAAGTCAGACCTAATAAAGTAAGAACAGGGATGCTGAGCTGGGTCGGCTGCTGCCAGTTTTGCTCCTTCCTGCCCATTTCCATGAGCACCCATCCCACTGCCATTGCAGTGCCAAGGCAGCTCTGGAGCTGCTTTGTTTGCTCCTAGGGCTGGAGCTGGTGGTGGCCAGGAGCGGCTTCATGTAGTAAGGTTTCCTCTTAACCTCCAGTGAGAGCCTGGCAGTGGTTCCAGTCACAAACCAGTGCATCTGGTGGAGGTTTCCAAGTCACAGCTTCAGGACTGGAGGAAAGGTTCTATTTGCTTTTGGGTTTAGAAGTCAGACATGGCAACTGTGGTACATTGTGTCCTGATTCAGGTGCTGAGAGGCTGTCCAGGTCTTTCAAAACACCTCCAAGGAGCCTGTCTGTCAGCTCAGTGAAGCAAGGTTTTACCTTTTCCCTGTACCAGGCATTTGGATTTAGCTATAACTGGTTATGGAGTGTAATGCTGAGGTTTGGAGAGCTCTGTGGTGCCTTGTGACCTACTGCTGCAGTAGTTGCTTTTCCTGTGATTTGCTCTTAACCTGTGGGTTTTTCTTCATCTTCGGAGCATTGATGTTACAGGGTTCCATGGCAGCTTCCAAGCTCTCAAGTAGGTGCTGTCCATTCAAAAGAAAATACTGATGTAGGGATTGTAGGACGCTGACAGTCCTGGTGACCCAGGAGGAATGTCTCAGGGAGGGGATTAATTTTTAACTCCAGAACAGATTCAGATATTGACTTGCCAGGAGAACTCTCCAGCGTAAAAAAAACTCTATCTGTGTGAGTCTAAAGTTCTAACTGTTAGACAGAAATCAGGTACCTAGTTCTTGTCTCCTCCATCACAGTGTTTGTCCATGGTCACAAAAAGACAAGTGTGAAGTGTTTGCTCTGGGTAAAACATTGGTTTGATCAAAAAGGAGGCCATAAAATGGTAATATATCTAAAAAAGGCATTATTATTTTCTCCCTCACACTTTATTTCTTAGTCCCATTGAGAGAACTCAAAATAGGCTTCACAAAATTGCAAGTAATTTCTTTTTTACTTTTTTTTGTTTACAATTGTATGCACAGAGCTTGAGAGCAGTTACACAAGATGTGCAAGGGGAGGGTTGGGACCTGCGAGATGGACAAGTAGCCCAGACTGAATACAAGTGACAGGTCTTTGCAGGTCACAGCCTGGCCTCCCTGCCTTCATGGTGGCCACTGCTGTTTGAGTCCATGTTTAAGTCAAGAGGCAGAAGCAGCTTTCATATTCGATAATTCACTTCTGAGTCAGCTGGATAAACATCTCAACCATCACGCAGCAGTTCAGGTCAACATACAGAGTTTCATCTCCAGCATTGTGCATTCCTCCTTTTTTTTTTTTTGTGGTGCCTTGTATTCTCATTTTTTTAAGTAGTCACCAATGTGTGTGTGCTGCTTTTTCCCCTCTGTCTGTACTCTTGTTTTGGAGGATGCAATTCAGAATGTGTCTGGATTACAATGTGATGTTGTCACCACAATGATTGTATTGGAGGTAGAGTCTGTGGGATCATGCTATCACCCCTGAGCAAATGTAATTCTTTATTGGTCAGACATTGAAGTTCTTTAGGTTGGAAAAGACTTTTGAGTTCAGCCATTAACTCAGCACTGCCAAACCCACCGCTAAATGATATCCCCAAGTGCTACAGCTGCACACCTTTTAAATCCCTCCAGGGATGGTGACTCTGTGACTTCCTTGGGCAGCCTGTACCAGTGCTTGACAACCCTTTTGATGAAGACATTTTTCCTCATATCTAGTCTAAAGCTCTCCTGGCACAATGTGAGGCTGCTTCCTTTTGTCCTGTTACTTGGGTGAAGAGCCTGACTCCCACCTGGCTACAGCTTCTATCAGGGAGTTGCAAAGGAGGAGGAGGCTGCTTTTCTCCAGGCTGAGTCCCCCCCCAGCTCCCTCCAGCTGCCCCAGAATCTGAGACAGCACTGGCTGAGCATGAACTTTAACACTGGGAGTTGGCATTGGTAGGCATTTTACTGGTTCAGGTGCCCTCTCCCTCAGCCAGGGTGCTCTCTGTTGCTGAGCAGCTGAACAGAAATGCAGCTGTAAAACCGTGACTGATCCAGGTGAAAGGTGTGCTCCCACATTCATGTGTAGATGAGTGTTGAGTCACAGTGTCAAGGTCTCCCGTCCTTCCTGGTGTCCCAGTGTGGGTTCAACCTGCAACACAGCTCAGCAGTCAGCTCCTCTGAAGGAAGGAGCATTCTGGCAAATTTGAGACTGAACAACCGAGGTCTGTGTGTTGATGCATTCAGGTTCCCTTCTGTTTAAACTTGTTCCCAAGCTTCTGTTCGTGGGATGTTTGGAGTAGGGGACAGTTTGTCCGTCCCTACCTGCTGTGACAGCATTGCCTACCTGGAGTGCAGTGTGGCAGTAGCATATCAAAATGCTATTTGCAGGCGGGATTACCACTTTCTATTTCTCCTAAAGTGGAATAACAAGACTCCTGCCCCATGCAGGAAAGAAACTGGGAATAGGAAAGGAAGGGATGTGCTGGCAGTAAGCATGAATGTGTCTCCTTTGTTGGATGGAACATTCTGGGTGATAGCAACACCTGCAGCAGAAGCCTGTGTGGAAGTGGTTTTATCCACATTATACCAGTGATGTTACAAGCAAAGCTAAATTGCTAATTAGTGAACTTAAGCTCTGTTTGAGGTATGCAGAGAGTGACCACGGATTTATGCACTACTGAGTATCTCCGGTACTCAAGTTTGTTTGGATACACACCACTCAGGGCTGGCTGTCCCTCTATCAGTCTCAGCAACTCCTATATTATTTGCCACTGAACTTCACAAGTGATTGTTGCTTATTTACCTGCCACTATACTTGGCATTAGTGGCTAGTCCAGATCATCAAAGAAATTGCTCTGGTTTTGAGCCCTTGTCAGAAGGGAGTTGTTGGAGGGGAAACTTGACACCATATCTTGCATTTGTTCAATGCAGTTCAGAGGTTAAACCCAGAGAGCTACAGTGGGCGTTTTGCCCACCCCTGCCCAGGGATGTTTGCACCTCACTGCCAAATTGTTTGCTAAAGCAAGAATCCAGTTTTCTGTCACAGACATCTCTATCAGCTTCTGCTGTTCATTTAAACAAAGAAAAGCCAAGCCACAAAGAGTTTGTTTTAAATGACAAGCTTGTAATAAAAATTTAGGTAAGTGGATGAGAGCAGAAAGCCCCTAAAGCTTAATGAGTTAATGCTGAGTGGAAATGTCTGTCCTCTCCCAGACTGCGCAGTTCCAGGTGTGAGTCCTGATGGCTCCCTTATTTCATTTGAGATGACTTAGCTGAGAAGGGGATTTTGGTCTTGTTGGTGCTTGTTCTCTATACAGAAAAATCAGAATTTGTGTACCCCTCCTGCTGTGTGTGGTTTGAGAGCATCATCAGCCTTGCTGAAGTATCAGGTGTTCTCCAGACTGCAGCTGGTACCTTTTGATGAGTAAATTTACTCTGGAGCTCAGCACTGATTCAATGCTGAGCACCACGACAGCATCTGAATGACAAAGGAAATAAACGAGGGCCAGAGCTATTCTGACACTTCTTTTTGCCGTCAAGGCCCTAAGGAACAGAACTGACCCCAGGCTGGGTGTGTTATCCTTCTTCACCAGGGTGAAATGGGTGTGCCGTGATGAATGTCTTTGGTTTGCCTTATTTAACATCTGTAATAGTGAATTTCTTTTCTTGAAAGGCAACACAAAACACATCTTGCCATTTGAAGGAGGGAGCCCAGCTTGGCATACAGGAGCATAGGATTCCTCAGAGCATCTCTGGGAAACTGCTGTTTCTCATTCTTGGGGCTATTACTGAGGCACATGGCCAGAACATAAACCCAGCCATGTTAGTACTGACTTTCATAGAGGTAAATATAGCAACTGAGCTCTGAGGACCTATTTTAAAAGTGTTTCTGAATTCCCTCAGTGCTGAGGAAGGGGGCTGTTCATCAGGAGGAATGACTGAACTGTTGTGTTCATTAGCAGCCATTCCAGCTTACTCTGGTTGGGTTTCTTGCAGGTTTTGGCAGTCTTTTGTGGCATGACAGACCTATGAAGTATTTATTGTTGATGCTGGCATTCTGCCTGCTCCTTGGCTTGCTTTTTCCTTGCAGTTGAGACAGGTGGGTCTGGCACATGAAGCTGAAAATAGTTGTGCTGCCTTTAAAAACCAAGAGACCTGAAAATAGGTTAAATACAGTCTCCCTGTAGAGAAGGTTTTATGTTTTGCTTTGGAAAGAATTTGTATAATTATATTCTTGAGGAAGCACCAGAAAATTGGAATGCTGCTGATTAGCAGCTTCTGTGATTTACCAGCATTGACTAACCCAGAGATATTGCTGCTGCTGCTGGGTAACACTAAATCATCTTGATGGTCTGAGTTCTTCAGAAGCTACATCATAGGAACAGTATGGCTCAGTGATGTGTTGAAACATAATGCATCAATTTATGCCTTAATGCATTTTGAAATGAAAGTATCATCATACACTTGGAGGTGTGCAGTGAGAAAACTTCAGTTACAATACTGAAACTGCTGCTCGTGCTTGAGTACTTACTGGAATGTGAATGTTGCAGCCTGGTTCTGGATTTTAAAAGGCTGCCTATACAGTACTTACTTTAACAAACAACTTCAGAAAGCTGTATAAAAATTGATGTCTATCTGTATACCGCAGTGGGATGTGGGAGGCAGTGAAAACACTTCTGCAATCTGGAAATGGGCTGTGGGCTTCAGGTTTCCCACTCCAGTGTGGTTCTGACTCCAGAAGTTGGGTCTAAAAGCCTGGCTGGCTGGGTCTCTTCCTCTCTTACTGAAACACACAATCAAGAGGATGATAAATACTCAGGTGCTTTGGTTTGATTCCAGATCCTGTTCTTGCACTATAGATTTGTCTAATTTAGTAAAGCAGGCTGGAAGCCAGGGTGTGGGTTAGGATGAAATGCTGACAAAGCACAGTGGAGTTCAGACTGGGGATGAACAAGGAAAAGCCAGGAATGCAGCAGTAGTGGCACAGTGAGTTCTGAAAGTGGCATGTGAGAAAGGCTCTGTCCCTGATGGTGCATTCATGTGGTACTTCCAAGAGCATGGGGTATGTAATTGGTGTGTTTGCATGGCTCAGAGTGATGTACCAATGCAAATAACTTCTGGACCACTGAAATATAGATGAGGCTTCTCCCTGTTCAGTAGAGGGAGACTTGAGCTGAGTTACTGGGAGGCTGAGCAAGCCTGAAATTGGAGTTCAGTCTTGTGGTCTCCTGTAGGACATCATACCTCATGTAGCATTCCAGTGTATTCAATGGCAGCTGCACTTTGTAGTTTTAAACTTGTTGAAAACATTTAATGAAATAGCCTGCAAGTAGTCTTGAGGTCACTGAAACAGCTGGATGAAGAGCCACTTTTGTTAGGACATCACTTGGTTGATCACTGGAGAGTGATCAAGTGATACCTTCCCTTTCTGGTAACTCTCCTGGTGCCCACAGGTCTATGTGAGCTGCTGTAGGGTTTGTAGGGGTGGTCCAACCACATCCTTTGTTGCCAGAATGAGCTCTTTGCCAGCAAGTGCTTTAGCAGGAGCTGGGATAAGCAGTACTTTGACTTTATCCGTGGTCTTATTGATGTTTGTTACCTGCATGGACCTGAGAGCTTCTAAGTGCAGAAACAGCCATTTCCTTTTGCTTTCAAGACAAGTACTTGCTGCAGTGGATTTGTCACCTATTCCCCTGCCAGCTTCTTATTGTACAGGACCTTGCTTTCCCAGGCCAAACAGGGAAACAGCCAAACAGGGACCTGTACTGTCCCAGGCCAAACAGGCTTTCCCACAGATATTTGGGAGTATCTTGGGTGAAAAGAGTGCAGGATGAGACACAGAACTGTGGTGGATTGTGCTGCTTTGTGTGTCTTCTCTACTACATAGACTGGATGTGGGTAGGAAATGATGCATGGTGCAGACAAGAGGAAGAGGAGAGGGAGACTTGAGGGAATGAGTGAGTCAATGTCTGCACCCTTTTGATGTGCCTGCTGACTTGGAGTACAGTTGTGGATGGATCCCCTGGTTGCTGATGTCAGATCTGTCAACTGCATTTTGCAAATGTGCCAGGGGGATTAACTTGGTATGGATGTGCCTCAGCACCCTCCTCTGTCTGGAGGGTTGGGATACTGTGCATTTGTATTTGTCATGTTACTTCTGACTGAGTATCATCTGGGATCACTAAAGCTGATCTCTCTCTGTCTCTCCTTAGCTGAAGCTTGAAGATCGCTCAGTGGTCCCTCGAGATGTGGTCAGACACATGAGCTCCAGCGTAAGTGCTTTTGTTCTTTGTTCCTTTTTGATTATGATACTGCTGCATGGATTTCCAGGACGTGCCAAATTGCCTGAATGGAGCTGGACAGTAAGGCTTTGAGCATGTTCTATTTTTAGTGTGTTGGATAGACTTAGCTGCATCCAGTGGAAATGGAATTCTGCTAAGACTGCCTCTCTTCAGTTGCATATCTGCAAAGGTCTCCTGAGCAAGCAGTCCTGGTCAGGGAAGGAGACAAGAAGCCTGTCTACCCTGCCATTCTTAGTTTTACATTAATCCCTTCTGAGATATGGGGACTTTGGACCTGTTCTCCCAGACCTAACACATAATCACATATAGAATCACTATGTCAGAAGAGACCTTTAAAATCAAGTCCAACCCAACAGGGAGGTTGGGGTGAGGGCAGATCCCAGTTCCACTGCTTGTCTTTGCCTCTTGGTGTGCTCTGGTAGCGAATTTGAAGGGGAATATTTTCAGACACACCTCTCAATCTACAGTAAGCAGCATCTTTTTCAGCTTCTCCCAGAAATGCAGCAAACCTAACACTGCTGGAGCATCCAACACAGCTAGGTTGACAGAAGGAAGCTGGTTCTTAAACAGCAGCTGATAATTGTTCCCTTTGCTCTTCCTGGATGCTGTTCTATGTCCCAGCCATTCTATTCTAGTCGTGTGGCACTTGTGCCTATCAGAGATGCGTGGATTTGGGTTTTGTGTAGGGAATACTGGGGAGATTGTTGAGTATTGATTATCAGATGGGATGTGCTCTCTTTAGGAGCTCAGTGAGGTTGCCAGTTTGTTGCTGTGGCTCAGAGCTAACCTCTAACCCTGAGCCATATGGCCCTGCCATGTGCTTGCCTCTATATTCTCTTGACTTGCTTCCAGCAGTGTGGCTACCAAGGCTCTGATGAAGGAAGCAGCTGGCCACTAACTGCTGCCGTTGCACCACATGGTGTGCAGCCTGATGCAGGGATAAAGAAGGTTATTCTCTGACCTGGTTAGCTTGTTTGGGGTTTTGATTATTTTTAAAATAAAGCCTTTTTTTGTCAATTAATAGAAGTAAACCCGCCCCTTTTCCACAGAATATTACCAAGAAAGAAATGAATGAAAAGCTTGAATGATAATTTGAAAATTGCTGAAGCAAAGTATTTCCTTAAGAAAAGTAATGGTTGTTTGAAATGGAAATTTGAAGCTAACATATCTTTCTAAAACTGCAGCTTTTTGAAAGAGTTCCAATCGGAAACAATGAACAGGTAGAAACTGGAATTATCAGCTGTTCTCAGTGTTGTACCTGCACAGCTGGAGCTGTCAGTATATCCTTCACACTCAGGGGGGATGCTTTGAGTCTTATCTCTCAACTCTTTGTTATCCAGCTCTTCTTAAAGTCATTTTAAGCTTTCAGGACAGCAGGTTGTTCTCCTCTTGGCAAACATGGATGTGCTGCTTTTGTTTGCAATTTCCATTCTCATTTGAGCAGAAATTGGCTCCCCTGGCTTGCTGCACATGTTTTGGTAGATATGTACCCAGCAGTTGTCTCACACATTCATTTCTGTCTGTTTACATGTTTAAATAATGGTATTTGCTTGACCCTTGTGCCCAGTAACTTCATTCTTTATTTGATGGAATGGTGAGATTATAACTCTTACTTTTTCTCTTTATTAAAAAGCATAAAAAATCTGAGGATCTGTATTTCTTTACCCTCAGATTCTTAAATATTAGTGGCAAATTAAACAATAAACCCCTTTTATCCCAAAGAAGACCTTCACTTGCTAACAGATATATTCCAAAAATTACAGGAGCGTTCAAAATAGAAAACCTGCAAGTGTCAGCCTGCCAAATTCAGGATGTGGGATGGTTGCCCTGCGCCAGTTGGCCTGGCAAATGGAGAATGTGGAACTTATTCTGTATTCAACACACTCTCTTAGGGCTTGTTTTTAACCTTGAGCAGGAAGGACTCGAAATCCTCTGTTCCTCAAGAGATGAGAGCTGACTCAAATCCATGTGCTTCTCATCAAGCACTGAGTGTGGGGAAAGACTGCTTCAGGGGGAAATACATAAAATGAGATCATTTTCAGTGAATGCAGTTGGGCCTGAAAGTCTAATCCAGCTGGATGAGAGGCAGGAGAAGTGGCAGAGTTAATCTTTCCAGGTGATATGCTGATTTGGGGAAAAGGTGAGAAGTAGGTTTGTAACCTGTCAGGTACCTGGATTTGTTGCTTCAAAGGATGCAGGGCTATGCTGTCCCTTTTAAACAGAGGAGTAAGGGTGACGTAAAGATCTTCTTATTAGAAAAGAGAGTGCTGAGGGAAGGAGTAGAAGGATGGGAGGTAGAAGGTATGGGATTGCAGGCTGTTTCCAGAGCTGCTGCACTCTTGGATGGAATTTTGCTTATCTGCCTTAAAGCCTTGTCTCTTACAGGGAAGGAGTCCATTCACTGCTTAAACATTCATTATCTCCAGTGTGGTGCATAGTGTCAGGGAACCAGAAGAAGCTGGAAGAAGGTCTAGGGAGTGCACTTTAATTGTGGAGTGAGTGGGGCTTGAGCCCATGAGCTCTCCTCACTCAGTTCAGTCACCTCCCTATTCCAGTTCTGCTGTTGGGATTGATGGAAATTGATTTTTGTAACAGAACTGTGAAATTCCAGCTCGTTTCATTTGGCCCCTCCTTTAATAGGATCAGCTAATGAAAGGATGAGTGTGTTTGAGCTGTGCCCAGCTGAGGACCTGCCTGGGAGGACAAGAAAAGTTGGCAACGTCTCTTTCTGGGACTGCACTACTATAAACTGAGAGTGATTCAGCAGAACCCCTCAGCCTGCAAATCTGTCTCCTCTGTTGCAGGCTAATGTTTCATGTGACAGGGAAATAAATAAACTCATAATAAAGGAAGATTCAGTGACAGGTGAGGGAGGAGAACTGTGATTCCACAGCCCTGTAGATACTGGGGCTGCTCACAACATTGATCTCTGCTTTCTTAACCACAGGCAGGGCTCTGCACTTGCTCAAGCATTTTATAACTAGAAGGAGAAGCAAGCTGAGCTAAACCTGTTGCTCTTGGCCATGACTAATAGCACCCTACTGTGTTAGGCACAGTGGGAGGCACCTTTAGGGTGATACAGGTACCTTCTCCATGGGGAAACTCCCTTAGAGAACAGGCAGAGGGTGCCTGGAGCATATCAGTCACTCCAGTCCTGGTTTTATTGCTTGCTTTACTTTCACTATCCATTAAAGGGGTTTTAGACCAAGAGACAATATGATCCACAGAAATCGCAGGTGTTGGATTGTATCATGTCTCAGAGCTGCTGTCATGTTGGCTGCTGATAAAGGAAAAATTTATTCTGATATGCACAGTGTAGGGCAAGGAATTTGTTTCTGGAGGATTTTTTGGTTCTGACTAACAAACAGTCTAAAACACAGGGCCTGAACTGCAAAGCACAGCCAGAGGATGGTGAGGGTGTACTTATTTTAGCTTACTCTGGAGGAAAAGCAGGGCAGGTGGCTGTGCTGTCACCTGCAGAAGCTATGGGTTTGTTGAGCAGGTGCCACTTCTTAGCAGGCCTCACTCATCCCACAGCTCAAATTGGGCTGGCAGCAGCTGTTGTGAAGCCAATGTAGTTCTGGCCAACCCTTTTCAGGTGAGAGTGATGGTACAGCTCTGCTGGGCTCTTTCCTGGCAGCCTGTGCAGGCAACAGGCTCAGCTGCAGTCTGTTGTGATGGCTCCCTTTGCTTCCCAGCCCTTCTGGAAAGGAATGGGAGTGATATGTGGAGCAGTTGGAGTGAATGAGGCTCTACTGCTTTGGGATCTGCCAGCCTGGCTCTCCCAGCCCTCCTGGCCATGCTGGTACAGCTCTGCCTGGTGCTCTCCTGATCCCATTGTCCTGGGAGCCTCGGGGCTGCAGAGCACTGGGCTGATGTGGTCTGAGGAGAGAACGAGCAGCGGGCAGGTGAAAAGCAAGCCAGCCAAAAGGGCTGAGCAGTCTGTCCAGGAATGACCCTGGACTGTCTTTGTTCCAGTCCTTAAGATGAAACTGCATGAGTTGAGCGCCAGCAAACTCCTGAACTTCCACAAGGACTGCCCATGGCTCTGAGTGAAAGCCTTGACTAAATATTTCCCATGGTTGAAAGAACAGAACTGAGCAACAAGTCCTGCAGGGTATAAGCCCTTGGAGTGTTGTGCTCAAGTCCTGCTGGAGCAGAGACCTTGATGTGTGAGATAAGGACAGCTCATACGAGGGCATTTGTCATGCTGGCCCTCAGTCAGCTTTGATAATGGACTTGTGGTCTTTAATAAATAAGAATATTGATTGTCCCAGCTGTCAGGAGGCCAGGGCAGCTGCTGCCTTTGAGTGTTTGGGTTTGCAGCCCTTCCTTGCAGGCCTCCACCATCCATATGTGTGAGCAACGTGTACATTGTGTGCTCCCTGCCAGGCTGCCCCCAGAAGGCACCTGACAGCATGCCTTCTCTTCCTGGGGACAAAAAGGATTAAAACTTATTAAAAAGTGAGGGAGATAATTACAAACCATCTTATAATTAGACCAACTGTAAATTATCCGGCTGCAAACCTTGACATTTGACCAAAGGTGCCAGATTTTTTTCAGTATGATACAAAATAAAGACCATAATGTCCTGCAAAATTATGTGAGTTGAAGTCACAACAGCTTTAAGGAATTTCTGTTTTGTTGCTGACCTATCCCTGTCTTTGCTGACTTGGGGCAGTATCTGCATGGTGGTCCTGTGGAGCTGTTGAGATTCACTCAGTTGAACAGAGCAGGGAGCCAGGCAGATTTTAAAGCAAGTAAATACTAATCATCTGATATAGTGTGGTCTTATTTGACCAGATGCAGGAGTCTCTGCTTTAGCAGCCATTTCAGATTCTAACTGGAAAGAAAACACTACAGGTCTGTAATAGTGATCTCATCTTCTGAGCTCCCATGTGTGAAATGCCCTGCCAGAACAAGGGCCTGAAGAGTAAATGGCAGTTTAGTCTTAAAGTTTATTTGTCTCTGTTCCTATGACTTGTACACAAAATGCTTACATTTGCATGTAGGACCTTCCCTAGGTAACAAACCCTTTTTCCCTTTTGCAATTTCAGGACAGTCAATGTGGAACTGTGATTGACGTCAACATCGAATGTGCTGTGAAGCTGGTGGGAACCAACTGCATCCTTTACCCTGTCAACAGCAAAGACCTGCAGCATATCTGGGTGAGAACACAGCCAAAAGACATGTGGGAGCCAGGGCCTGGTGGTTTGGAGGGATGCTGCTGTACTTAAAGTCTATCTTGAAGGCAAAGCATCCATGTTGTGCAAGATGCATCTGCAGTTCGGTTTTATTTTAAACTTGCTGCAAGCAACCTCTCTGACAGAAGATGATGCAGCTTCTCCTTGTCTCCCCATCTGTTCTATGTTTCTCATCACATTGCTGAGACCAAGCTGTCTTGAAGGACTAGATTAACGTTAAATTGTGTGAGAACTCCTGCAATGAGTTTGGGAAGCTGGTATGACAACCTGACCAGGGAAGCCCATGGCCATGGCCCAGAGCTGCTGAGCTGTGACACCACTGCTGTTTAAACAGGCCATAAAAATGCTGTGATGAGTCAAGCATCTTTCTGTTGAGCTGGAACAGTCTCAGACATATCTGGTTCTCTCTTTGAGTGGGTAGGTGATTTCCAGAGACCAGGATTTCATCTTTTTTTTTTTCCTCTGGGATAATTTGAGAGTAAAGAGCAGAAATGTCGTAACTCATCCAAAGTCACAGCCTGCAGCAAGACAGTAGGATATCAGCTCCTCTGGGATGAAAAATTAGTCTTAGTGATAAAAATTGGCTCCAGCTACAACAATTTATATTTATAAAGTTTTGATCCTGTTTTCAGCCTTTCATGTATGGTGACTACATAGCCTATGACTGCTGGCTGGGCAAGGTCTATGATTTGAAGAACCAAGTCATCCTCAAGCTCTCCAATGGAGCCAGGTACTTCTCTCTTTCTTGTGGAGGACTGTCCCCTCTGGATTTCACAATCCTGATCTGTTTTAGGAGAGCAAGAAACAGTTTAGGCTTCAATTACATAGTGATAAGTTTGTATAATCTTCAGATGTAAAGCAAGAAAATGCATCTTTCTCTGAAAACACTGAGATTCATTGACCACCCTCTGGAAAAGCTGTTGTCTGAAAGGCAGCAATTTTTTTCAATCCCAACAGATCAGTGCTCCATAAGTAAAGCACATTGGTCTGTGCTTCTCCTCTGCAAAAGTAGCTGTTTAAAAGGGATAGTTGCTCCAGACTACGTCTCAGTAGGAGAGCATAACTTTACTGAGCTGCAGGGAGAATTCTTACTGTAAAAAAAACAGGTCTATGAAATTGTGGAAACTTGCAGGCTAGTGTTTTTTATCAAGGATGAAAAAGCAGCCCAAGACAGAGCAGCTTTCTTTTTCACTGAGCTTTTTATAAATGAAAAAACAATCCAAAGTCTAGAGAAAGATTTAACTGGAGATACTGAAATAAATATATGGTGAAATTTCTGCAAAGCCAGCAGAAGGGTCTGAATTCTGTTCGGCTTGCATCTGAGACAGTGACTTGTGTGCTAACCCTTACGAATTCGCTACATTCACTCTGAGGCCTGTCTTATCCAACAAACTCTTGATGCAAGGGAAGGAAGGAACCATTGGAGGGCCAAGAGGCATTTGGGCCTGGCAGCTGGGGAATAACCAACTGTCTTGTAAATTGGGTGTTGACATGAATGTTTAAAACACAACAATCAAATCCCCAATCCTCCAGCCAGCTCTGAGTCTAAGAGCAGTGAGTAATGTGGGAGCTTTAGCAGAAGATTGGTGAATGCATCTGAGAGTTTGGCTGTTAACTGTACAGTTAACCCAGGCTAGAAGGTTCTTAGGTGTATGTTAAACTAGGAGTGAAAAAGAGCTACACATCTTTATCTGAAATGCCTGCAGTTACTGGTGCAGTGTAAAACCTTGCTTGGAATCTTATACCAGCTCCTGCACAGCTGTGTAAAGTAAGGCACTGTTTGCACAACCTTTTCCTAATGAATTATTCTAAATACCACCAGAACTTATTCTAGAAATGAAACTGTTACTGAAGGAAATGGGCCAAATTGTTTTTAGGTCCCAGCATGACATGAGTAACAAATGGGACCTTTGCAGCAGACAGATGTTGTCCAGCATGCAGCCTGTAACTTAACTTGGTTTTTGACATGTTGAATGGGACCTTTAGATACCTTTAATGCTTTTACAGCTTCTCTATAACCAGTTTTTCTCTGGATCATGAAAGTTCAGTGATACACTGCTGGGTGTGTGGCCAGACATGTTCAGGCAGTGTCAGTTCCTGGGGTGCTGTTTGCTTTTGGGGTGGATGGCTCTGGCAATGGGACCATGTGTCTCCTGTCTGCTTTCCAGGTGTTCCATGAGCACAGAAGATGGAGCCAAGCTGTATGACGTTTGTCCCCATGTCAGTGATTCGGTGAGTAGCTGGCTCTCCTGAAAGTCCTTTTGATCAACTTTGTCTTGGAAACTTTTTGTGCAGGAGGGAGGGAGAAGGCAAAATTCACAGGCGTTTATTAATACTGAGAATTAAATGTTGTATCACTTACAGTAACAGTTTAAAGGTGATGTTAGTAATGAGCAGTGTTTGAGGAGTATTACAGTTAATGCATCCAACTGATTTCTTTGTAAACAACTTGTGTAACACACTCTCAGATGGCTGGGGTTGAGGCAGTTCACTCACTGCTCCTTCTATCTGCACATGCTTCTAAAGGCTCTTACTCCATTTACTGTTTTTAAAAACTGTTCCTCTTCTAGAAAAAGGCATTTTATTTAACAGGTGTTCTGCTAGAAGCAGGTTTTCAGGTCATGTAAAATAACGTCTCTTGTTGCTGCAGTCCATGGTGTTCTTTGAATGGAGACCTGCCACGATACTGGCATTTTCCAAATCACGTGGCAGGGAAGGTTTTGCTGGCTTTTGGGTAAAACAGTTTGCTTTGTGACGGGATCTAACCTCTCACCTTCAAAGGCTGATGACAGCTTGCTTGTTCTTCCAAAGGGCCTTGCTGCTCTCCTGGCAGCAGTGTTGGGAGATGACAGAGGATGACGTGTGATTCTTATGAACTAGCAAAGCACTGAGCTCTTATCCTTCCCAGCCTTCAAAGCAAAGGTCCCTTTGATCTAAAACTGCACCTCTGCTAAGACTTGATGTCAGTTGAACTTGTTGTTGAAGAGTAAATGGAATATAGGATTGAACAGGATGTGCAGCTGTGGTTTTCTGGTTCTGAACAGAAAAGGAGCGGTCTATTGCTCGATATTCTCCAGTATTCAGTCTCTGCTGCTTTGGTTTGTGCAGTGTTTTCTGCTCGCTAAAGAGATGTTGTAGCAACATTCAGCTTCTGGTTACCCAGTTTTGAGATAGCTTGCTTGGAGTCAGGCTGCCTTTAGAGTGTACAGAGTCCTCTGGGGAGTCACAGTTTGGGCTGAATCCAGGCTGTCTCCAGTGTTGCTCTGGATCCTGCGCTCAGAATTGCTGTGTGTTAGATGCTTCCCTGACTTAGATCTTGTCACACTGCTCTTATCCTTCCTGACAAATTACAAGACTCAATGCAGTTTTGTGCTCAGTATTTTATCTATCCTAAACTGCTCTGTCCGCCCCCACACTCTGAATTTCAGTATCAGTGGGAAGGAATTCTAGGAAAGAATTGTTGTGTTTACTGTCCTGTTTTTGTTTTCAAAGAAATGTCATATTAACTAATCCACCTGAGACAGGAATAATACTTACACACCTAATTTGACAAGCAGGAGTGAAGGCACACATCCTCTGCCTCTGAAAGCTGTAGGTGCTTGAATTAGAGCATGGAAAAGAGAAAGCTGTCCTTGCCCAGCTGACCTTGGCTACCTTTTGCTGAGTACCTCTGTGTGGAAATATGCGTCTTTTATTTCTTGCAATTACCTTTGCTTCTCCTGTACCAAGTCCTGGTCCTGTTTGGATGTGTACAGAGCAGGTTGATGTAGGAACTGCTGGGTCTTAAAGAGTCCTTTATGCTGTTTTTCTCACCTCCATTTCCCCCACAGGGTCTCTTCTTTGATGATTCATATGGCTTTTATCCTGGACAAGTCCTCATTGGGCCATCTAAAGTGTTCTCCAGTGTGCAGTGGCTCTCGGGTGTGAAGCCTGTTCTGAGCACAAAGTGCAAGTTCAGAGTGGTGGTGGAAGAGGTAAGGACTCACACCCTGACACATGGCCACCTTCTGCCTTGCATGGTCCCTGGCTGGCTGTTTGGAGCAGAGTCAGCTTGCCATGGTAACCTCCCAAGAGCAAATGCACTGTGGCTGTGGTCTTCTGAGGTGACAAATTTCCCCACTGGGGACTGGCAGACCTTTTGAGTGTCCTAGCAAGGGTCCCTGCTGGCACCCTGTAAAGTGATCACATGTCAGCACACTCAAATGGCAGTACTGCTGATCATTAGGACAGTAGGAGCACATCTTCTATTGAAACTTAATGTTGCATGCTGTCCAGAAAGGGAGAAATATTGCTGACTCTGCTTAGAGAAGGAGCAGCTCCAAGTCCATTAGCATATCTCTTTGTGACATTGGACTGCTGATTTATGTGCACCATAGCTTCCTTCCCAAGTCACTTGTCTTTCCTTGAAGTTAAAAGCTGTAGAGTCTGTGTTGTCAGGAGTCAGGCTGTGGGGACACTGTAGTTGTCCTGGATGTGGTGAAACTGCACTTTGCCCATATTGAATGATAAAAGCAGGTTTGCCACTTTACAGTAAACTTTCAGATCTGAGACACTGGTCTGGGAAAGCCCCTGAAATGTTAAATTGCCTTTTTTATCATTGTATTGTAGGTACAGGTGGTAGAACTAAAGGTTACTTGGATCACTAAAAGCTTCTGTCCTGGAGGTACTGACAGTGTAAGCCCTCCTCCCTCGATAATCAGCCAGGAGAAGCTGTCCAGGTGAGATCCCTTGAAAACCCTGTTTTACTCCCAACACCCAGGCTACGCCTACCAAGTGATGAGACACAATGCTGCTGTTTCCAGTGGGTTTTTTTCCATGTTGCATACCCGTATATCCCAGAGTTCAAAAATGTTAGAGAACGACTTTGAAATTAGTTTAGCAGACATTTGAGTTACCAGCACGAGGGCAGGCATCTCACCAATGCAAAGTTCTCTCCAGCTGACAGATACACAGGGAGCTGCAGCCTGCTCCAGGCAGGAGTGAAAGGACAAGGGCAGAAGGAAGCATCTGCTAAACACCACTCTATGCGTTACGGGTGGGGCTGGGGTGGGGCTCAGGGGTGTGTCCGCTGCCCAGGCTGCTGCTGAGGCAGTAACTGGTGCCCTCTGCAGGCTGCAGCTGCCAGAATGGGCTGGGAAAGATCAAACGGCAAGATGAGTAATAACAGCACTGTCAGTGTGGGTCCTGCCTGGAGCTCCTGTGCTGGAGGGGAGCAGCTCTCAAATGACAGCAGAAAACCCCAAATGTCTCTTGGCAGCTCTCTCTGTTAGGAAGAGGGGAGCTACAGGGAGAGGAGTGGCTTGTGTCCCACCCAAACCCTTTGTATCCCCCACCCAGTCCCTGGTGATATTCCTGGTCCTCTTTTAGAACTGTGTGCCTGGAAATTATTTGGTGTGGTGTTCTTCCACCCCTGAAGCAGCACTGTTGGTGTGAGGCCCTGGGCTCTGCTGGCTTCTGTTACTGTTCTGTGCTCATGGCTCTCCTGTTCTGCCAGGGTAAAGCGTCTGGGGTGCTTTGACCATGCCCAAAGGCAGCTTGGGGAAAGGTGCCTCTACGTGTTCCCAGACAAAGTGGAACCTGCAAAAATCACCTGTGAATGCCCAGAGAGGAACTGTGTCCTTGGTGAAGGATCAGTTGCCAAAAAGGTGAGTTGAGGGGTTGAGGGAGGCGTTTACTTCTCTAAGCAGTTGTGGTCACTGTGGCTTTTAAAGCAGAGATCTTCCTGGTAGTCATGTGGTCTGAAATGTGACTCCTGAAGTGGTTGTGAAGAGTAATGGCTTGTTGTTGCCAGCAGGGAAGTCACCTTGTGGAGCAGTCTGACTGCTCTGGGTGAAGCATGCTGCTAACACACCTTGAGAAAACAGGACCTCAACACAGAGGTGTCACCTTGCAGGGGTCAAGTGTGCTCTGACCATCTGTGAGCTAAAAACGTTTTCCTTAGCATTTTCATGGAGCTGAAATGTTCGGTTAAATCCTTGCTATGGTGAAACAAGGAAGTTGTTTTTGCTTCCTAGGCCAAGTGAGTCATGCTGTGGTCTGTACCTGCTGGCTGTAGAGCCATGGTGTTCCTAGAATAACAGGGTGTCATCAGTGTGTAGATGGTGACATCTTTGCATGGCTGTGCCTGTTACATGGATTAACTCCTGCAGGTTCTTGTGACCTTAGATAACAAAAAAGTTCAAAATATGCTTAAAATAAGGAGCAAAGCTCACTTTCCTTGGGCTAGTGCAGTGCTGTTCCTGAGCAGAGCAGAGGCTTTGCAGAGTGCTCTGGTGCAAGTGAAATGTGCAGAGCCCCATGGGTGCTGGTTTTCCCTGCACAAAGCTGAACGTTCCCCAGCTCCCTGGCAGCCTGCTGAGTGTCCAGGCCCAGCTCTGACCCACATCTGCTCTCTCCAGGTGAGGCGGCTGCTGAAGAAGCAGATCGTGAAGATCATGTCGTGCTCCCCGGAGTCTCAGGGCACCAGTGAAACCCCTGACAAAGAGTCTGCTGCAACTGCTGACCAAAAATCAGAAGAGCTTAAGCCTGAATCCAAGTGTGAGCTGGACGACTCTTCCAACAATGCAGCAAGCCCTGGGGAGAGAAAGGAGGAGCAGACTGAAGAAACAGGCAAGGAGAAAGGGGGAGCAGCAGGACGGCAGCAACAGCCTCCCTTTCTCCTGAAGGATGAAGGGCTTCCTGACTACCGGCTTCAGTCCATGGAGCAGGATGCTGATGATGAGGCAGCTGATGACACTGATGACACCAGTTCTGTCACCTCTTCTGCTAGCTCCACTGCCTCATCCCAGAGCGGCAGCGGCACCTGCCGCAAGAAGAGCATCCCTCTTTCCATCAAAAACTTGAAGCGGAAGCACAAGAAAAAGAAGACCAAGGTTTCACGAGAGTTTAAGCCAGGAGACAGGTGAGCTGAATTTCCACACCCACGTGTAATTGCCAAAATCTCCCTTACCCAAATGCTCAGCTGCAAAGCACCACCTGAACTGGAGGTGCAGGATGATGGTGAGTTTGAGCACTGCTTGGTAGTAACTGACAGTGATTATCTGTGATGACTGTGCAGTGGCCTGTGTGGAATCAGCTTGGTCTCAGTCCAGCTTCTGATGAAGCTGGGGCCACGTGACATGACACTGATGCTATTCCATTTCAGCTGTGCCTCAGGGCATTGACAGCATATCTGTGCTGTGCTAGGCTCTCTGTGCTGGGAAAGAGGTGAATAAAGATCACACAGCTTAAACATGACACTAATTGGTTACCTTATTGGCAGCTTCTGCAGAGAGGCTGAGGGCAGACCATGCTAGGAATGGACAGCTTATCCTAGAGAGCTGTCTCTAGAGCAGCACAGAGCTCTGGGCTGGCAGGTGGTAGTGCTGCTGTGGTCTGTTATTCTCTGCTCTGCAGAGATCTGCAATTTTTGCCACCAGTATAATTCTTAATATTAGAATTTTTTAACAAAGAAATTACACTCAATCCTTAAGAGCCTTGGAGGAATTGATTTTGATGGCTTGGGAGAGGAAGCACTGCATGTATCTGCCCATTTCTAGATAAAACTGGATCTCAGTAGCTTTTGCCTTTACGTTAAGAATGTTTAGACTGTTTTCAAGGGATGCAAGGACATCTGACAAGTGTTCTGCCTGTCTGCTTGCTTCCCTGGGCTGCTTAGTGTGTCCAGATTCTACATCAACTGGTACAAGAGTACACGTGAGAATTCTCCCAGGAAAGTGACATTATCGGTATTCAAGGGATCCAGTAGTTTGAGAATGTCATGAACTTCATTTGCATTTTGTGTAGGTATTTAGCTTTGCCTGTATGCAAGGGGAGTGCTTCTTGTAGTCCTTGTGGAGTCTGGAGAAATTAGATTTGAAGGTCACAAAGCTCAGCAGAGCAGTATCCAAGTGAGAGAAAAAATGGTAGTGCATGATAGAGTTCCTGGGAACAGATTCTTGGTTCACTCTTCCTGTCTCGCTTCCCTGCTGAGTTGTCTCTGTTTTACTGGAGGTTTTGCTAAGGAAAGCTTAGCTAGGGCACGTGGTGGCTGCCTGCACCATACAGGCAGTGGGGAGAAATCCCCACTGCTGGGTAGCAGCTTCAAGAAATTCCAGTGCTGGATCTGGGCAGCTCTGTACAAGGAGATGCAGTGACAACCATGACACAGAGAGCAGGAGATGGAAGCTTTTTCAGCACACACAGCTGATACTGTGAAGGGTACATGTGGCAGCTGGGCACAGTTCAGTGTGAGAGGTCAGTGCTGTTGAATATTCCTCTGGGGTGCTGAGGCCTCAGAGATGTTCTGCCAGGCACTGCTGAGAAATGCCAAGTGCTTGGTTGCCTGCACTTGGTCACCACATGTGACGTGTCAGCTCCTGGGCAGCTCTGGCTGCAGGGGCCAGCTCAGCATGTGGCTTTGCCATCAGTGAGTGACCTGCTGCAGCTCTCTGTGCAGCACACAGACCGCTGGGTATCTTTTAGTGAGGGTATACAGAGATTTTTATTAACATCAAGTCCTGATTTTTGTTTGAAGCCACGTACACTACTGCCGACAAGAATGCCTCAATTTCCTTGCTCAGCCTTTCCACTCCCATCCTCAGCTGCACATGTCCTGTGTCCCCCAGAAACCATCTTGTTGCATATCACACACATACATTTGGCCTGTTACAGATTCTTCTCTGATAATTTCTGCTGAGTGCTGGCCCTGTTAAAAACTTCATCTTGTTTCCACTTAAAAATATTTCACTGACATTCATAAAAACAGGACTGGGGGGCAAACAGCTATATTTGCCTATTGAGTCTTCTTTCTGCTTTGATTCTGAAACCAACATGAATGCAGCACTTGTCTTATTCTGGAAGGCCTGGCCAGCAAAGTAAAGGGAAGATTTAAAGCCATGTGGAATGTGGTTTGTTCTGTGCTGTAGGAGAGATGAAATTAATGGAGGGCTTGTTAGAAGAGTGCCAGCTAGGCTGTCCCTCCTGCCCCAAGCACTTTGCATCCTCAAGCATCCATGTCAAGCCACAAAGCAGAGAACCTGCATGTGGTCCGTTGTGGCATGTTTGGGTTTAATTTCTGATATGCAGAGAAATGTGTGTTTGAACAGCTGGGAGGAGCACTTTCTCATTTAAACAAAGTCCTTTTGCTTTACCCCCATTCAATGTGTTGCCTCTTTTCTTTTTGTTTTGTTTTTTTTTTTTTTTCTCTCTGGAGGGGCTGTGATGATTTATCTTTCCAGTCATGTGTTCTTCTAGTTT
Organism: Petroica traversi; assembly: GCA_025920805.1. Classification (NCBI taxonomy): domain Eukaryota; kingdom Metazoa; phylum Chordata; class Aves; order Passeriformes; family Petroicidae; genus Petroica; species Petroica traversi. The sequence goes on from JAHLSL010000074.1 coordinate 3,813,981, forward strand.
CAAAGACTCCTCTGTGCTGTCAGGCTGGAAGGTGCTCCAGTGAAAAAGATCTCAGGTTTCAGACTGTTTGAAGCTCTTGTCATGCTTCTGGCAGGGGCAGAAAGTGGGTGCTGGTAGATGTTAATTTGCCTCAGTAGGAATAAAAGTGAGCTCAGCAGGAGCTCCCTGGAAAGCCAATTGTCCTTCAGCAGTGTAACATCTGCAGGGGTGGAGAACCCATCAAAACAAAGCCTGCTGTGTCACTGCTTCCATGGGCTCTGCATGAGGTTTCCTGACTTGCTTCCCAGCCTGCTGATCCATGTGCCTTTGTATTGCTGAGGTCCATCTTGATCCCTGATGTTCCCTTTGGTAACTCATTGCCTTTCTGTGCTGCCAGGGTTGCTGTGGAAGTGGTGACCACGATGACTTCAGCTGATGTGATGTGGCAGGATGGCACCGTGGAGACAAACATCCGCTCCAACGAGCTGATCCCTGTCCATCATCTGGACAATAACGAGTTCTGCCCTGGCGATTTTGTGGTGGACAAAAGAGGTATTGGGTGTCAGGAAAATGCTCTTAATTGCAAAGTATTGTTCAGTTTGGATTCCCTAATTTGCTCTGTAGCTGTGAGTGCTCACTTGAGGTGGGCACCTGACAGGGACAGCAGTGATTCAGCTGAATTGGCAGCACTGGCAGCAGAGAACCATTATTTACATACCGAATTTGAACTATTACAACAGGAAGGATGTGGAAAGAATAAATACCAAGAAACCAAACTAGGATTTTCAGTATTTCTGCAGAGCAGGGGTTGCCCACCTTGAAAGGACCAACAACTCTGAGCTCTCTGTAAGAGGAGAGACAAACGGCTCCCATCAGGCTGTTTTCTCTGTATGGCTGATTTATCATTACCCTCACTTTTTTTTTTCATGGTGAGTTTTGGGATCCAGAGGCATCTTCTTGAATCCCTTTTCTTCACTAAAGGTCATGCTAGTGAGGGCCATGGGACAAGTTCAAGGAGACTTACAGCTTTTGTGAAATGAAGTGCTGATGCCACCATCTGGCTCTCAGCTCCTTTTCTAGAAGGGGTAGACCCTCAGCAGTGGGGAGCAGAAGACACTCAGGTTGGGAAGCAGGAAAGATGGCTTAGCATAAATAGAGGCTGTTTTCTGTGGCCATTTCTGATGAGTAATAGTCTGACTGGTCTTCTGGGTTACATGTAGTCTGTGTAAACTAAGTTTACCCATCAGCTCCAGCTCTACCATTCTAGTTCAGCAACAATTTCACTGTGTAGGGAGAACTGTTTTTCCTCATGCCATTTACAAGTGCAAGGCTGCAGCCATGAGAGCCCAGGAGCTGGCATTCTCAGTCACTGTGCAGTTGTGAAGGAGCAAAGCCTGTGCTCCTTTGCCTGATTTGTCTGTTTTCTTCCCTACCATTGTGACCAAAAGCTCAGAGCTCCCAGGATCCTGGCTTGTATGGAGTGGTGCAGTCTGGGGACCACATTGGCCGTACCTGTGTGGTGAAGTGGTTCAAGCTGAAACCCAGTGGAGATGACGTGGAGGTAAGTGCAGGAGCCAGTGCCTGCTGCATCCAACTAAGAGAAAGCAGCCACAAAATAACACAAGCCTCACAGATTAAGCCTGGGAATCAACTCTGCTACCTCACAAACATCTACAAATATGATGTGACATCACCTCTAGCTAAGTCTCCCAGGCCCTTAAGCACTGTTCCCTTCCTCAAGGACAATCAATGCAAAGACCAAGGGAGGAAAAATTCTTACAGTGAACTCAAGATATCAATTGTCTGTGACAACTTTAGCAAAAATTTTCATCTACACCTGATGCTACCATGGGATGTAAATTCTCCACCTGGTCTTTGCATGGTTCATAGAAAGAGGAGCAATCTATTGCATGTCGTTGTGCTTGCCTCTGCTTGATACTATTGCCCATAGTTACCCTATTGCCACTTCCTTGGGATTTGTAGGAATGCGGTAATTTCCAGAGTCTTGATAGACTGCAGTCTAGATGGAGATGAGATGGGGACTCAACACTGCTTTGTCTTAGGCTGCCAGACCACATTGTCATAACTGAGCAGGGTCCTTCACAGCGGGGAAGAAGCAGACCATGAGTCTGGCCTGGGGTTGTGCTCCACTTATTTCTCATAATTTCTGAGCTCCTAACTCTCTTTCTCCAGGAGAAATCAAAGGAAAGATGTTTCCCATTAAATGACAAGGTTTTTTGTCATATACTTCCTATTGCCTTGGATAATTTCAAAAGTCAACTCTTACCCTTTGGGCCCCAGTGAGTTGCTTTGAGAAATCTGTGTGTTCAGAAGGGAATAAAACAATGTGGTTACACATCTCCTTGTTATGGTGACGTGGACCCTGAGGTAAAGGTGAGGGTGAACAGATGAGACAGAACATCTGCTTTCTTTCACTGTTGTGCCTTGATACACGTGCTACTGGATGAGGTGACAAAAAGGGACAGTAGCAGCCCCTTGCAGGCAGCTGAAAAGGGACCAAATAAAACACGAAGTGCTTTGAAGTGCTGAAGGTGCATTCTGGGGGTCAGTGCAGCCCCTGGGGCTGACGTGTTGTGCTGTGCCTCATGCAGCTGATTGGGGAGGAGGAGGATGTGAGTGTGTACGACATTGCTGATCACCCCGACTTTCGCTTCCGCACCACTGACATCGTCATCCGCATCGGCAACTCCGATGGAGCCGCGGCCAAGGAGGACGAGGTGGGTCTTGGGCACAGTGGTGTGACCATGTTGTCACCAGGTGTTGGTGGAGACATTTGGAAAAGTTGATAGGAAGGTTTTAGGCCCCACATGGGCTTCCTGAACTCCCTAGCTTCCTGATTTTGTACTGGTGTCCCCTGCTGTTATGAGTAACGCATAATCTCTCTGTCTGGTGGAGATGTAACCTTGAAATCCTTTGACCTTGATGACAGTCTGCAGCAGAGCAAGAATGAAGCTGAGACAAGAACTGAACGTATGCCTGAAGGCTTTTTGTAAAAGTCTTGCTTAATTTTTCAGAGTAACTTGTAGTAAAATGAAATTCTGTGGGCTCCTGAGCAGCCATGAAGGTGAATTTGTCATGAAACTGGTCTCACTTGGCAGCAGAAGACTGGGGTTCTGGTTTTCATCTGAGCTATGTTCCTGTTAGTTTTGTTGAGCTGATTGATCTCCTTAGGGGAAGAATGAAAAATTTATATTGTAGAGGAAACAACCCTGGAGAAACCTCCAGCCTTTGAGCCTGCTGCCCTAAAAAAGTGTTGAAAGGTGTAGCGTGGTTCTTACAGCACAAAACACATCCCAGCCTGCTCAGCTGACCTGAATAACCTGCTTCAGGGCAAGGTGCTCTGTGCCTGCACACCCTGCACAACTGTGACTTGTCTGTTCATGCCTGTGCTCTCTGGGGAGCCCCTGGTGCTGGGTGTTGGGGGGGGCTGAGGGCACCCCACTAGAGGGCACCCCCATTCCATGGAGGCCCTGTCCCTTGCTGGCACTGAAAGGCCACTGGTCCTGTCAAAGATCAGAGTCTCCTGCCAGACCAGCCCTCCTGCTCCTTGTGGAGGGGAGTTCTCCCCACCTCCATGGCAGAGTTGTGTGGTTCCTGTACGTAGAATGCAGGTGTTGCTCTAGGTGGTTCTCCAGCTAGGGAATGTGTTTCTCAAATCCTTCCGGCGCTGAGGTGCCTGAAGAATAAAAGGGACTGACAGATGACTCTTGTCTCCACAGCCTTCGGTTGGACAGGTGGCTCGTGTGGATGTCAGCAGTAAGGTGGAAGTGGTGTGGGCTGACAATTCCAAGACTATCATTCTGCCTCAGGTGAGGTCCTGCTCCCAATATCACTGTAATTCTTAGATGAGTTACAAGACTTGGATTTAAATCCTGTGCATAGAGAGTAAGGCACTCTTGCTCTGTTAACGGCTGCAGTCCCATATGAATAGGGCATCTTTCCAATTGTGTTAGCACAAGAAAATCTTTTTTAGGAGGTCTGGGCAACTAGTTCATCACAACTGCTCTCAAATCCAGTGATTAGGAAAGCCTGGGCAGGCTCTTTTTGCCTTCACAAGTGCACTGCATGCTTCCAGCTCTGCCCACAGCCCTGCTCCTGGCCTTCAGCATCTGGTGCTTTGCAGAGCTCAGGGATCATTGGTTCTGACTGGAGGCCGGGTTAGTGCATTGCCCAACCAGGACACTGCCAAAAGATGATTGCGTGTTCTGTCTCTCTTGTGAAATGCCACCATAGTGGGGTTTTCAGCTAAAGAAACTCCTCCAGAAGCTGGGCCAGAGCCACAAATTATCACCTTAGCTAACCTAGGAATCAGACTCAAATCTTATCCCAGGCAGGGAGGGAAAGGGTTGAGTGCAAGCTGAAAAATACAGATACAGCCACACTGCTAATCCACTTCACCCCACGGATTTGGCTGGGATTCTTTAAGGCTTTTGTCGTAGTGTCTTGTACTCATACTTGCTGCTCCCCATAGAGTTTCATCCTGTGTCTTCTCTCCTTGTTGCCTGGAATGAAGGCAGACAGCCTAAAGATACAAGACAACCTGCATCTGTAGAGTCCCATTCTGTCACTGACAGAGCAACTGCTGCCTCCACTGCAGAGAAGCCTTAGCGAGTACAAAGTACTTGAGCAAGATTCCTTTCTAAACCCAGCAGCTCTGCATTAATTACAGTAGAATAGTCAATGCCTGCACTATGGCAGTGGACTGGGGCGTACAAAGCAGGCTGCTGTCTCCCTTCCCCCTGTTGTCACATGTGCTTGGATCACAGGCACAATCAGAGGTCTGATGCGTGCTCCACAAAGGGCTGTTCTCACTCTGCAGTGCCGGGGCTCTGCAGCAGCTCCTGCTGTGTCACGCCAGTCCCTTCGATTCTGCTCCTCTGCGTAATTATGGGAGTTAGGGAAATGTCAGGAGCATGAATTATCAGTTGGTAAAACCATGATTTATCAATGCCTGACCATGTGCCCAGAGACGAGCTGTCTGGGTGCTTTTTCACAGCTCTAAAAATAAAGATGGCATAACTGGCTAATTAACTTTCCAACTCAGATTTGGATTAGCTTTGAGGGCAGTGAGTTTTGATGGCTTTTCCTGCCTGCAGTCACTTGTGTTGAACCCAGCTAACCTCTGCTGACTGCCTGTCTCCGGGTGGCACAGGAATGGCTCAACAGTGCTGGTTCAGTTGAAGTCTTTGACAAGATGAGTGAGAGTCCCTGTGCTTTAGCCTCTGCAGTCATATCTTGCAAGATTAAGAGGATTCTTGGGCTGTCACTCAAGTGTCAGAAGCTTGTGGATAAAATGCTCTCATCCTGTAACTGCAAACACAGCCCTGTAAAGGTGTTCTTGCTCCCCTGGTTCCATGTTGGTGCTTATAGCTGGAGGAGGTCTGTAAACCTCTGCAGAGACCTCCTGAGACATACCATGTGCAAAAGGAGCTTGTAGGAGGTGAGGCTGGATGGAGTGGGGATGTTCAGCTTCCAGTAGTGAGAGGGAAGAGAACATTTTATGTAAGAGCTTATTCAGCAACTTGGGTGAGGCTCCATTGTCCCAGCTGAATTTTAAGCAGTAACCACATATAACAGCTAAAGCAGCCTAGCAAGGCTCTGTTGGCAAGTACTGTGTGCCACAGGAGAGGAAAGCTGCTATGGGAATGTATTCCTGGTTCCAGCATTCTCTGTGGAAGGATGGAGTGTGGAGGCAGCCAAACCAGGGCTCTGTGCCAACACAGTTGCTGGTGCAGAAGCAGGACCAGAAATACAGACTCCTCCTGAGATACCAAATACCTTCTGAGCACTGTGTTCTGAAACTCTGGGGCATCCGGGTAGCTGTGGGGCATCTGCCTGCTCTCCAGGGCTGGATCCCAGACACTGGGAGTACTGTAGCCCCCCTAGGACTTGCCCTAGTTTTACCCCTAATGTCATAGTTCAAAAAGTGGAAGGTGGGGCTATGTGGTTTCATAAACTGTGCCAGTATAGATGGAATGGGTTAAAACAGCCCAACCAAAGCCAGATGGAAACTACTTTTTCATTACTTGCTTTTAAAAAAAACTAGAACTGTCCTTCAGCCTAAGTCTCATGTAACTCTGCTCTCCTTTAGCACTTGTACAATATTGAATCAGAAATTGAGGAGTCAGACTACGATTCTGTTGATGGCAGCACCAGCGGGGCATCCTCAGAGTGGGAGGATGAAAGTGACAGCTGGGAGACAGATAATGGCCTCATGGAAGATGACCACCCAAAAATCGAGGATTTTGAGCCTGAGGAACCAGCAGCAGAGGAGGTGAAAAAAGTAGAAGAGCAAGTCCAGGGAGCTGTGGCTATGGCAGTTGCAGATCTTGCTACAGAGAAAGCTGGCAAGGATGGAGCCCCAAAGAGTTTCCGGGAACTAAAGGAGGCTATCAAGATCTTGGAAAGCTTGAAAAATATGACTGTGGAGCAGCTGCTGACTGGCTCTCCCACCTCCCCAACTGTGGAACTGGAAAAACCCACTCGGGAGAAGAAGTTCTTGGACGATATTAAAAAGCTTCAGGAAAATCTAAAGAAGACCTTGGATAATGTGGCTATTGCTGAGGAGGAAAAGATGGAAGCTATGGTAGAGACAGAGAAGAAGGAAGAAAAAGCAGAGGCACAGACACCAGTGAGGTCAGAGTGGCCCAGTGAGACACCAGTGCTCTGCCAGCAGAGTGGAGGCAAGCCTGGAGTCACCTTCACCAGTGCCAAGGGAGAAGTGTTCTCTGTGTTGGAGTATGCTCCAGGTGAGTGTGGGATACTCAGTCCTTCACTGATGTCCTGCAGTGTTTCTTTATACAGAACCTTAGCCTCAGACCTTTTGGATTCTATATCCTCTTAGTCTTATTCACAGCTCATTAACTGGAGAGAAGAAATTAAGCCAACTTCTGTAGCACAGTGTGTTCTGGGACCTAAGCCTGGCTTTTAGAGCATCTCTAGGCACTCCTGCACCTTCCCAAGCCTCAGAAGTGTGTTTCCCTCTTTCCCAGGGTGGTAACCAACATTGGAGGGCTTTCCACTGCAGACGTTTCCTTGCAAGTTGCAGTGTTTGTTCAGGCTTTTTTTCAGGGCTGAATTGGTTGAGAAGCAGAGCAAGAACATCTGGTGTTCTTGTGCTGGGTGTCCTTGGTGAGTGAGTGTCCTTATTCACTGACACCCATGTTAGTGGCCAGAAATAAAAAAGAGCATCTGGCTGTGTGGAACATTGGTGACAGTGGAGCCCAAGGTGCTCACAGGCTAGCCAGACTCGATCTGGGAGGGAAATGTGGCCAAACTGTTGTGAAGCTGCAGGTGTTGGCAAGGGAAAGTGGGGAGCTGTGCTTAGGTTTGGCAGTGAAAGGGCCACTGTTTCGTGGTGTTGTCCCAGCTGTGGGACAGGGCTCCTGGCTGGGCCACAGGGACAGTGTTGTGTGGGACAGTGAGAACAGGAGATGCAGGTTGTGGTTGCTGTACTTGTGGGAAATAATCTCTCCTGCCTTCTGGCGCAGCACCAAAGCAAGTTAAGTCCTCTCTTCCACATGATGCATATTACACATGGGTAGATTTGCCTTCACAAGGAACCTGTGGCAGTTTCCAAAGGCAGGCTGTAATTCTGTTCTCTTCCTTGTTCCACAGATTCCCATGCCTTCAAGAAAATGGAGTTCCAGCCCCCAGAAGCCAAGAAGTTCTTTAGCACTGTGCGGAAGGAGATGGCTCTGCTGGCCACCTCCTTGCCTGATGGCATCATGGTGAAAACCTTTGAGGATCGAATGGCAAGTGCCTGCTCTCAGATGCCTCTGTGGTAGTGCTGGGCTCAGCATCCACATCCCTGTCTTTGGAATTCCCTACTTAGCCCTAATCCTTTGCATTAGAGCTGCAGGAATGTGTGCAGCATGTGAAACAGGGCTGTAATTACCCAAAATGGCTGCTTTTGCTGCTTTTGCATTCCCTGAGTCAGTGTGGCAAACAAGAAGCTGCTGATTGCAGGGAGCCTGTTCTGGGTGCTGAGTGGGAAGACAGGCGAGCAGCCAGCAAGGGGCTGTGTCAGCAGGGAGCAAAATTGTGATTTTTGGCCATCCTCGAAGCCCTGTTTCAGATGCAAAGATTCGCTTTGCTCAGGGTACAACTTCTGGTGGGGGAAGGTGATGTGAGATGTGTTACTTGAGCTGACACTTTTAAGGGCCCAGTCAAATCACATCCCCGCTCTCCCTCTGTGTAAGTACAGCCCTGCCAGGGTGAGAGGGTGTTTCCCAGTGCCTGACCTCCTGCCTCTCCCCACAGGATCTCTTCTCAGCACTTATTAAAGGGCCCACACGCACACCCTATGAAGATGGCCTCTTCCTCTTTGACATCCAGCTCCCCAACATCTACCCTGCTGTCCCACCTCTCTTCCGCTACCTCTCCCAGTGCAGTGGGAGACTGAATCCCAACCTGTACGACAATGGCAAAGTGTGTGTCAGCCTCCTGGGGACCTGGATAGGCAAGGTAATGCCATCACCCACCTGTCCCTGGGGAGCAGGGGTCATTCTGGGCTGCTTTTGGAACAAGTCACTTCCTACCAGACCTGGCCAACTCCTGCTCTCCTGGGTGGTGCTGGAGCTGGGGTGCCTTGGGCTTTGGGCTCTGGTTTAGGTGTTGGGAGCAGATAAATGGTGTAGTTCGGCTTTTTCTGGGTGGGTTATTTGCTCAACTGTTCCTCCTCAATGAGAAGTCTGTGGTCAGACCACCCATAGCAAAGATGCCAACACCAGCATGGGGTGTGCCGGTGGGTTAGGGCTCTGTCTTCCACACTGTGGACAAATCATGTAGCGTGGTACAAAGTCCAGCTGGAGACTTGGAGTAAGCAGAGCCAGGGAAATGCATTTTGAGCAGGACAGGGTAGCTGGGGAGGGGTTGGAACTGATGGCTGGTGTGTAAGGTTACACCACATAAGGCAGAACTGGCCTGAGGGGGTGTGGTGCTGGTAAAAAAATAACGGAGAGATGAGTTGTTGAGATGGGACACCAGCACATCACGTGCGTGTAGAGTCAGTTCCTTGTTCCTGCCATGAGCCACAGGATGTCAGCAACACGAATGCAGAGCATCTGGGGCCTCACTTTGTATGACAGTAGTCACAGAGCAAACTCATGGTGCTTCAGCCCTTTAACATATTTGTGTGTGCATTTCAGGGGACAGAAAGGTGGACCAGTAAATCCAGTCTCCTTCAAGTACTCATCTCCATCCAAGGTAAATGCTCTCCTGCCAAGCCTGTGGGGCAGGAAAATGCAGAGAGGGAGGAAGGGGTGTTGGCTTATGGGGGACACAGTTGGGATCTGCCACCCCAGCTGGGTTAGTGCTGCCTTTTGCTCTCACCTTGCTGGACAGAGCAGTGTCCTTATCTCTCCGCTTGACCAGTGGAAGCAGGTGCCAGCTTTTCTCATGCCCAGAGTTCTGGCTGCATCCCAGGGCTCTGACACAATGCTTTCCCTTCTTCTCACTGCAGCAGCCAAGCACAGAGTTGTCTGCTCGTTACTCTGAGCTGACAGAGGTAAACCACAGTGTCCTCAGCCAGTTACCAAAGTTAGTTGGAGTTGCTAAACTGGGCCTCGTTTGCAGGACTTTTTTTTTTTTTTTATCCCCACTGAGTCATCCGCCCATCCTACATGGGGCATGTTTTGCACATGATGCCAGTGTTTATGCTCCTACCAAAGCAGAGAATAATCAGGGGTGTGTCTAGACGAGCCCCAGGGCTTCCTGCCATGGGGCTTTTCTCTGTTCTATCCAGTTTGGGAGCAGACAGACTAAATCACATAACTTCCTCATGGACAGCTTTCTGTGCAGGGAGCTCAAGCATGTGTCGGGAAACCTTTGACATAGAGCAAGGGTTCCTGCTGACTGGAGGCAACTCCTACTCCTCTGAACTCCCACAGTCCACCTGTATCCTCCTGTGGGGGAAGGACACCACAATAAAAGCCTTTTCTCATTTCCAAAGCCAAGGGTCCAAATTTAGAAAATTAAATACGAAGTGTTTTCTGGAGCCACTTGGTGTTAGGGGGAAATCTCCTCTCCTGCTGTCTGGGTTTTGAGGGACTCATGATCTCCCCAGCTCTAATGCAGCTTGTGGCAGGCTGCCAGCAGCCTGGCAGTGCTGTTGCTACATACCTGTAATTTCGTTAACTAGAAGTAAGCAGGAGAAGTCTTGGTAAAGGTGACTTGTCACAGACTTCTGTGTCTCAGAACTGCACTGTCTCATGGAGCTCTGCTGGGTAGAGCAGGACCTGGCCAGCTCAAAGCCTGTTGCTGCAGTCTGGCCTTTGTTTTGATTAAGAGGAGGAGGAAAATAAAAGCTTTTGTTGTGTTCGTGGGGTTTTTTTGCAGGAGGGAAGTGAAAGGAGCTGTGAAACCTCTCCCTTCCTGCCCTTTTGACCTCCTCTGTTGTGTGCCCTCAGCATTGTGCTGGCAGAGGGCTGTTCTTGCCAGCCAAGGAACCTGGATGCCACTCCCTGCAGAGTCTGAGGTCCCCACCACGTCACACTATACTCCCTTTGCAACACCAGTCCTCTGCATCCTGCAGGTTCTGGGGCTTCAGCCTGGCCTGTGCTTGACCCTTGATCTTGACCCCCTTGGCAGGAGTGGACTGGCAGGGGATTCCTGCTGTTCCTCCCTTAACCCCTCGGTGTCCCGTTCTCCCGGCAGGTCTGATCCTGGTGAACGAGCCCTACTACAACGAGGCGGGCTTCGACAGCGACCGAGGGCTGCAGGAGGGCTACGAGAACAGCCGCTGCTACAACGAGATGACGCTGATCCGTGTGGTGCAGTCCATGATGCAGCTGCTGCGCCGGCCCGTGGAGGTGTTCGAGCACGAGATCCGGGAGCATTTCCGCTGCCACGGCTGGCGCCTGGTGTCCCGCATCGAGTCCTGGCTGGAGACCAACGAGCTGGTGGAGCGCAGCCACGAACAGGCCAACGGGGCGGATTGCACCTCCCTCCTGTGCGCCGGCGGCAGCCTGGCCGAGAGCCCCGGGGACACGGCAGGGGCGCTGGCAGAGGGCGGCTCGGAGCAGGGGGCGGCCGCCGAACTGTCCGACTCGGCGCTGGACGGGAAGGAGGAGCTGGACGAGCCGGAGTTCCCAACCACGGCACCCGGTGCCGGCGACCTCCAACAGTACTCAGACTCGGAGAGCACAGGCCAAGCCAGGGGGGACCTGGCCAGAGACCGAACGGACGAGGGGAAGGCTGCCCAGGACTCTGCCTCGCAGCCCAGCGTGAAACCAAAGAAAAGGAGAAAGAGCTACCGGAGTTTCCTGCCAGAGAAGAGCGGTTACCCTGATATTGGGTTTCCCCTCTTCCCTTTGTCCAAGGGGTTCATTAAAAGCATCCGCGGTGTCTTGCAGCAGTACCGGGCTGCCTTAGCAGGGGCCAACATCCCAGAGTGGACAGAGGACAAATAAACCATCAGGTTAGGGACAGGCAGGTGCAGGGGAGAAGAGAAAGCAGCAGAAAGTAAATTGGCAAATGCTGTTACCAATCAACTGGCTTCTCCTTCCAGCTTTTCTTCCTCAACTTGGTTTGTTCCAAAGAAGGTGGTAGGCCTGATTGCTCCTCTGAGGAAAGGTCGTTTAAGCATGAATAACTCTTTGTCCCCAACCCCTCTTCCTTCCCCGTCCCATGTACGTGCTCTTCTTGCAAGTTTGACCCTGCAATGGTAAGATTTGAGACCTGCACAGAAGCAGTCTTGCAGCCACGTTCCCTCTGCACTTTCATCTTGGGGCACCTTTCCACACAAGGACTCTTCCCACCCAGCGCTACACCCAGCAGTTTGTTCTGGTGGGGTTACAGCCAGGAGAAGGGATTGCTGTAGTTTCTGGAAACGAAGGGCAATGCCCTCCCAGTCTTTTATTTTTCTCGGCGTTCCCATGGGTTCTATGAAGTCTACCCCAGCTTATCTGTACTTAGACATTGGATTGTGTTTGCATTGGAGTTGTCTACACCATACAGAGTTGCTCTAGTCTTAGTTGTTCACCCATAGCTACGAGGTTCTTCCAGTCGGGATTGGTAGGCCAGGCCAGAGCTCTGCACTGGCACATGTGCTGCCCTGGAAGTGCTGCAGACTTTCCATCCAATTCTGCAACTTCTGGTCAGTCTCCTGGAGACAAGTCTAGCCATCCCCACTTCTTTTTCTCAGAGTGAGGCAAACTTCCCTTTCCCCACCATGCATGCCTGTCTTCTAGAAATACATGGGATTCGGGGTTCTGCCCTCGTTACTTGCTTAGGTATCCGTGTCTTTTGTTCCCAGCCATCCCGGCTGTCACACAGCACTACACCCACCCTGGGTCCTGGCCTCGCTCAGGCAGGCAGCATCGAGTGATCCTGGAGCCTGTTGTAGATCTGGGTGAGCCTGGTGAGGCTGCTGCTCCCTCATCCAGCTGTACATGGGTGTTTGGGAGCCACTGGAGCCAGGGTCACCCCAGTGAAGCCACGTCATGGTGAGGGCCCGTTGTGGCAGCACCAGTTCCTGTGCTGTTACGACAGTGCTGCTTTGGGCTGTAATCAGCTCCTGCCCTTGCCAGCTGTTTCCCATGGTGGCCTGGCTGTGGCCAGCAGCTCTGTGGGTACCTCACATCCCATCCCTCATCCCGGCTGTGGTGCTGCCGGACGCTCTGGGAAACACCTGGTGAGAGCAACCTGTGTTTCACCTCCTGAGCTGGCGACCATGAGCACTTTGAAGCAGTGACTTGTCAGAGTTCCCTGGTCAAGTCTCCTTCCTCAGGCCTCTGGTCTTTTCTGTACACACCTTCACTTGGAACTGGGCGGTCACACTCCGGCCCTGCCACCTTTGCCCAGTGCTCAGGCCTTGGAGAGGCACCCACGTAGCATCCATGGGGAGCAGAGTCTGTCAGGGAGAGTCCTTCCAGCTGCACAGGGAGACAGAGCCAAGCTTCGTGGGGAGGAGTGGGGCTGAGCAGATGGCTCTGCCAGAGGTAAGGATGGAGCCAAAGCTCTCCTTTGCTTTTGCTCAGTATGGCTGTGGTTAGAAACGGAGAGCAGGAGTCCCAGCACATGGCACGGTGCTTTTTGCTCCCAGAAACACCAAGGGCTGCACCCAGCAGCCCAAATCCACCCCCACCCTCCAGCTTCCTGTGCTTTCCTGCTGCCCCCATGGTGCTCCTGAGCCAGGGGCTGGCTGCACAAAGCCCCTGTCCACCATCGGGATTTTGGAACACATGTCCTCCCGGAGCTCCAGAGGATGCAGGGCTTGGCTGTGATGAAGACCTGGGCTGCAGAGCTCTCCAGACACTGCTCTGTGAGTGGATCGTCTGTGCCGCATCTCCAGCCCTGCTCCAGGAGCCCTCCCTGCCTGGCAGGGACAAAGGCTGGCAGATCCCGGTTTGGGGTGCAGGGAGGTGCTGGGAGCCGCGGGTGGAGCGGGGCAGGGCAGGGTGAGCTGGAGTGTAACCATGGCCACGTTCGGGAGTGAATGGATCCCTTGGAGCCGAGTACGGGTGCGTCTCAGAGGGCTGGGGCAGGGGTGAGGTCACTGCTCGAGGGCAGGGGAAGAACAGGTAGAGAAGCTGATTCCAGGCACAGCCACGGTTGGTGATCCAGACACTGACATCCCCTGTCCCCAGGGCCGGGCTGTGGCTGCCCCTAGACCCACAGGACTGGGGACGGAGGGAGGGAGAAACCCCCTGGGACAGAGGAGCTGTAGAGTTCCCATTTTCCCCTCCTTTCCTCTGCAGTTCTCATCTGGCAGGGCAGAGGTCAGGCAGGCACCACATCGTTGCCTTTGCCCAAAAAAGTCTCTGATCCTACAAAAGAGCTTTTTCACAGGCTGGGCTCCCTCTGAGGAGGTGGATGTTGGCCTTCTGGAACTGGACACTGCTCCCCCTGGCACTGCTCGCTCTGCAGCTGTCCCAAACCCAAGTGTGCACAGAGGTTTACAAATTTTCTAAAGCTTTTGATAATGTGAAGCTCCTGGGTGATGAGGTTGGTGGTGAGCACACTGCAGCTATGTAATTTTTTGTGTATGTATGTAATATTTAAGGGTAACAAAATTTAAAAGGCTAAAACCTTAAAAAAAATTTAAAAACACACAAAAAAAGCCAAAGCATGATGCATATTGTTAGCCTTAAAACTGGCTACACGACTGTGTGATGTACAAATGAGAGCAGCCTGTAACTGTTTTAAGTGCTGGGGAGGGGGAAGAAGCATTACAAAATCAGTTTGTAGCCTTGATTCTGTACAGTATTTAATGAATAAAAAACAAATCTGACTATTGAGGCCATGCTTAGAGGTGTGTCGTTCACGTGCAGATGTGGATGCTTGGTTGCTTATGATATATGTATAAAGTGCTGTGTGACCATTAAAACTTTTTTTACCTGCAGATTTTTTTTTTTTGTTTGGCTAACCAAGGTGTAATAAAGGAGGGAAGATGACTTGCCATTAAATTTTGCCTCTGTGAGTAGTTCTGTGAGTTGTCTCTTTCTTTCCCCCACCACCCCCTGCCACGCTTCTGGCAGTTGCCTCTCTCCGACACATCCGTGCGCCAGCCTTGGGGCTGGATTGGGTCCCGCTGGCTGAAGCCGAGTCCGGAGCGATCCAGGCAGGTCTGGCAGGTAGGGGCTGCCTCTGTGCCTCCCTCTAAACAGTTCCCCAAGCCCCTGATTTACAAAGGGCATCTGTCAGGCTGGGATCTTCTGATTCCTGTGGTCCTTGCTGGTGGCTCAGTGTGTGCCCCAGCACGGCTGCTGATCATGGCCAGATTCAGCCAAAAAAAACCCTTTTGCAGTCCCCCAGCCTGGCAGGCCCCTGGGAGCTCTGCCCTGCCCCTCACTCAGCACACAGGTCATGAGGTTGGGCACAGCCAAGGCCGAGCAGTTGGGGGCCAAGGGGATGTCCTTAACCTGCTGGATGCTGCTGGAACCTGGAGCCCTCTCAGGTGTGGAGTTGGGAGTCCTGATTTCTATTTTGTCCCCCTGGGGCCCTCCCTGGCTCCCTCAGCCTGCAGGAGCAACTCGAGGGGCCAGTGCACGACGCGAGCCGAGTCTCAGTGATCTGGGACCCGCGGCTGCGCCGGGGTTGCTCGCAGCACCCTCTGCCCCCTCCCTCGGAGCCGAGAGCGCGGGGCTGTGCGGGAGCAGGGCCGGGGACGCCCCGGGGAGAGCCCGGTACTGCCGTCCAACAGGTTCTGGAAGCAGATGGGTGATGGCAGAGCTGTGCAGCAAACCGGGGAACGGGAGGGCAGGAGTGCTCCCGGCCAGCCGGCTGCTGAGAGCCACACAGCGTCCCGGGAGGAGCCTGCGGGGAGCCTTTGAGGCGCTGTGAGCCTGAACGGCTCCGCTCTGCTGATGCGTGTCCCTTGACAGACACAGCGAGAGCTCTGAGAGCATCCCCTGCCATGGGCTCTCCCTCCAGCAGTTCAACAGGGTTAGAGAGTCACTGCTCAGCCTGTTTTTACACCTGGCTCGATGCCACGGGAGAAATAACTTTATTTCGGGAGGTGGCTCCCAGCTGCTGCCTGCCCGCTGGCTCAGGAACAGGGCTCCTCTCCATGAGCAAGTGAGGCCATGGGGGGGAGGACAATCGCGCTCTTCTTTTTCAGATCTGCCATCCTAATTGCATAGTTTGCAGTTGAATAAATGCAAACAGCCACCACTGTTTACTCTCCTGCTTTGTACTTGAGCGCTGAAAATGAGGTTTAATTACTGCAATTTTATACCAAAGGGGCTGAGTAATCCCCCCCCAGGCAAGCCCCAGGGCAGGGACCTGTAGCCGGGCTCCAGCTGGCCCCGAGCAGCCCGAGAAAAGGGATGCAAGAGCCCCCCCAAAGGGCCCCTGCTGCCGGCAGAAAGCCAAACCCCTCAGCTCCAACGACCCCCTCCTTCAACCTCTTCCATAAGCCCTTCCCTGCTGTTGCTCAGAGGCACCGAACTTTCCCCAGGATGTCCCCAAGTGTCACTGCAGGGCTGAACTCCCTGGTACGATGAGCCCCAGCATAACGCTGAGCAGGGAGGCATGGCTGCACCCCAAAAATGGGGATGGCTGGTGGCAGCAATGCTCCGTGTCCTGCGTCCTCAACATCTCCTCTGGGAGCACCTCCGGGGCCCCTCGCTCCGTGTGTTCCCGGTCCCAGGATGCCAGGGAGCAAAGGGCTGAGGTGCTGAGCTGAACCTGTCCTGCCGTCCGTGTAGCCGGGCCCTGGGTGAGCCCTGCCCCTGCCAGCAGCCGTGAGCCCGGATTCAAAACCCAGGGAGGATTATTTTTGCAAACGCTAGGTATTTATTTTGCATTTCTCACAAGAATAAACTCCGCTTCTACAGGAAGCTTTGGGTAGAAACATTCTTTAAAAAGTCGGTTTATTGTATTAGATCTATTGGTCCTGACCCTCCCTGGGGGGTGGCACTGGCTCCGGGGCGGGGACACTGCAATGCCACGTGTGCGTCCGAGCCGGGGAGGGGACGGGGCTGTGCCGGCGCAGCCGCCTGGGAGCCGGGACCTCGTACCAGGATAAAACACGCTGGCATCTTGCCGGCACCGAGTACCTGATGGGACTTGTGGCTCATTTCTGGACAGCACTGGTGGCTGTCACAAGGGGGTAAAGCTAAGCGTGGGGGTAAGCGAGGGGATGAGCCCCACGCCCCCCAAGACCTATTGCTATGGAAGGAGGGGGTTCCTGAGTGGGAGGAAGGCTCTGCCACCCTCGCGCCGGGCCGTGCCGGCAGCCCAGCGCTGCAGGGAGGGCGAACGGGGAGCTCAGGAGCCGCTGAGGACGCGGCAGAGGCGGGCATGGACCTGGCCCTGCACGGGCTCGCAGGCCAGCGCCTCCCCATCCACTGTCATGACGCCTGCGGCCACCCGCGGTTCCAGGCGGAACGCGCGGACAGGGACGTAGCACAGGTGAGGACAGTTCAAGTCCAGGTGGGTCCCCCTGGACATGGCCAGGAAGAGCTTCAGCAGCGTCACACGGCTGATGCCGGCCTTCATGTAGAAGAGGTGGATGCAGCCATCGTGCAGCCGGGCTGCCGGCGCCATCAGCAGGTTGGTGCCTAGGTGGGACTGGTAGATGGCATAGACCAGGACAAACTCCTCCTCGGGGACCACGGTCCAGTGCGCCGGCACGGGCTGTCCGAGCGGCACCAGCAGCGAGTCGGGGGGCACGGC
>JAHLSL010000074.1:3846101-3886555 GCA_025920805.1 Petroica traversi
TCCGTTTCCCTCGCCGCCATCCTAGGCACGGGCACTTAATCCACCGCGTACACCCCCTGCGTCGCGCCGCCGGGCAGAAGCGGGAGGCGGCCGCGCTGCGAGCCGCCCTCGAGCAGCGGGAAGTGTATTTATCCCCTGAGGAAGGACGTTCCCGCCGCTCTCCTCCTGAGGTACCGGTGCTGTTCGGGCAGGCGGTGAGGGGACGCCGTGAGGGGCAGCGCGGCTGCCGTGCCCTCACCTAAGATGGCGGCGGGGGCGGGCTTTTCCCGCTGAGAAGATGGCGGCGGGGGGAGCGGTGCTCTGGCCGGGTGGCGGAACTCGCTCGGCTGGGTGAGGGGAGCGGGATGGGACCGTCTCCCCCAGAGACCTCCCCTTTCACAGGGACTCCCTATCTCGCCACAGAGACCTTGGTCCAGCCCTGCTGCTTCGCAAAGAGCCCCCCCCAGCCTTGCTCCCTCAGTTCACCCAAATCTCCAGCCAAGGGAGCCCCTCTCTACCTTACTAACCCCTCATTTTAGGGTCATCTCTCCTCTGCTGCATGAGGGGCCACTGGGTGGGCGTGGAGTGGGGTTACCCGCTGCCTATCTACCCCTCTACTCTCCAAGGCAGCTGCTACTCCATTTTATTTTAGTAATAATAATAATATTTTTCCACCGTCCCTTTCATACTTTGCCGCAGGAACAGACCAGCAAGTCCATAGGTAGCGGAAGGGTCCCCACCCTCCTCTTCCCCCTCCTCCTCCCCACCCCTTAAGGGGCGGTGATCGCGGCGGAGAGGAAAGAAAAGGATGCCACGGAAGCTGTTGTTGCCTTATAAATCTGTTTTTTCTCACTTTCGAGCTCCACGGGGGTTGCATGACTCTTTGGCGATGAACGCGGCCAGAAGTGGCTACCGGGTCTTCTCGGCCAACTCCACCGCAGCCTCCACCGAGCTGGCGAAGAAGATCACGGAGTAAGTTGCCTTCTCTTTCAAGTTTCTTTCTCCCCCATCGCTTCCCGGCGCAGGCAGGAGCCCTCCGGAGCGGCTGGAGAAGCTTCTGGCATTCCCCCGCCTTCCCAAGGCGTCTCCTGCCAGCACCTTTGTGGAGATTTTGCACTGGGACTCTTCACCAGCTCTGCCTGACCCAGCGTTGGAAATGGACCCGCCGCTTTCTCCCTTCTTTGCCATCCATTTCATTGCTGGAAAGTCTGGGCTGTGGCAAAAGCGGTTACTTTTGGGGAGGAAGGAGGTGAAACTTGGCTAGATAAACCCCAGAAAAGCCTTTTTAGCAGGTTTGGGAGATGCTCAAAACTTTCTCTTGCTCCTGACCTTGTTTTCCCAACAGCTTCAGTGCCTGGGGCTCGGGGAGTGTCCATGTGCCCTTCAGCACAGCACCTTGCGCTGACCAGAGTGGATTTTTGGGAGCTGGGAGAGCTGGGCAGCATGTGCTGTTTGGTTCAGGGTAAAAGTCTTCCCATTTTTTGTTCAGCCCATCAATTTAGGCACAGTTTGACCTTGTCTTGCCCAGGACAGATGTGCTGCGTCCTGCTGAGTGAGGGCTGTGGACAGCAGCCTCCAGAATGGGGATCTTGGTGCACAGAGCTCTGAGTTTCCCCCAGCACTTGAACTTTGGCTGGGACTGCCCCAATTTGAACCAAACTCATTCAACCCCAAAGGGACTATTCTGAGAAGGGTGTCTGAAGGCTGTCATCTTCGAACAGGATTTGGATTTTTTTATGCTGTTTCTCAGCTACGGTTCATAGGCAGCTGCTCCCAAAATCGAGGTGTCTCAGTGCTTGTTTGTCTGCTGAAGCTGACAGCATCCCAGTCATCCTTGCTAGGCAGCTGCTGTCCCATTCCCATCTCCAAGGGCATGCTTAAATTGGAAACAGGACTTAAGTACAGGTGTGCTGCCACCTTAAACTGCAACAACTTTGCTATTCGTCCCACTTGCTTAATAAACAGTGTTCAATCCTTAGCAGAGATTATCTCCACGGAGCTGACTTGGTTGTTTGGCTGGAAGGTGTGTTGGATAATAGTGATGAACTTCTTTAACTGTAAGGCTAGGAGGAAAATCTTTGGTTTTGGGACTGGAAGGCTTTTTTTTTTTTTTTTTTTGGCTCGTGTATTCTTGCTATATTTGGTCACTTCTGTATCACTTTCCCTTCACTGAACTCTGAAACTAATGTATCTCTTTTATAAAAGTAAGTTTTGCTGCTACAGATGGGACTTGGTTTTACAGCCTTGTCCTGTTGCATCAACGCAGCTCAGCAGAATTCCCTGGGGATGAGCTCTGAGTTCTCAGGACTGGAGGAGCAAATGGGCAATCCTTCTTCCTTGTTCTTTGTCTTAAAAATAACTCCCTTCTTTTTAAAGATGAAATGAGAAGAGACACAGAGAGACTTCCCCAGGCCACAGTGCTGGCTGGGATGACATACTGATGTTATCCTAGGGATGCTTTGGGGGAGAAAGAGTAGGATCTGGATCCAGAGTTACCTCCCGGCTCCCTCCTTGACCTCTCCAAGTAAATTTGTAAGAGGGGCAATGTGGGTTTTTCCCTTGTTTTTGCCATCAGTGGGATATTGGATGCTCCATTGGTGGCACGAGCACAGCCCTGTGATACACAGCTGCTGCTTAACTGAGGCTTAAGGACGTTTATCTTTGTTCTGGGTACAAGATCTGGAACTGTTCACAGTACAGATTTGCCCACAGTAAAAAGTCTCCTGAAATTAAGGGTATTTTCAGCATGTAGCACGGTGGTTTTGCACTGCCTTCCCTTAGGAGATTGAGGGCTGTTTCAACTGCTCTGTAACACATCCCTTGTTCTTTCAGGTTGCAAAAGATGCGTGGCTGCTGCCTTTCCCCCTGTCTCACATCCCAGCCTGTTCTTTGCTGGGGAGGTCAGTTGCACCTTTAAATAGAATTGGAGCAATCTTACAAGGGTGAGTCTGTCCTCTAATATTGTGCGTTCTTTTTAAAGTTTTTTTATGATCTTGAGTAAAAGTAGTAAAAGAACTTTAAAACAACACGCAATATTAGGAGTAGGGCCCCTTGAGACCCCTGCCTATCTAGACTCTGTTCTTTAGCTGTAGGTGTGAGCTTAAGATCTCTACTTGAGTAGTCCTGACTTATGTTTTTTAAAATTCCAAACTCGGAGAGGAGCAGTGTGACACTGACCAGCTTTCAGACACCTGATTTATCTCCTCACTTTATTTACTGCAAAACTTCCAGAGCTACCTTCGTTTCAGGCTCTGAGCATCATGTTCTGGCACAGTTCTGTTCTTCACAGCTCCCCTTAGCATTCCCTGTTTATGGTACAGTGACTAATGGTCAGTCTTACTTTCATTTTAGGTTTTCAGAGCTGTATTTGATGGTAGTGACTGCCAGGGAGAGGAGATGGTGCTGGATGAGTACCTTGTAAAACTTGAAATAATGAAGATGTTCCTTAGATTCAGCACCACTGAAACATAAATAAAAATAAATAAATTGAGAGGGATGATTATTTTATTTTAAATTCTTTCCATGATGGAAAGAGAACTCCTGCTGTAATGAGGACACTTGTCACCTGATTACAAGCTGCGTTTGCAGGAGAAAGATAATTTCTGTGACCAGTGCTGGTCCCTAATGGGCCTGTGTGCTGGTGAGGGGAGGGAGGTCTAGCAAGTCTTTTTGATCTTTAATCCAACAGATGCATTTAGATCTCCCTCTGACTGCAGTGCTTGGCTCAGCAGGTACAAATATTACATTCTACTCACTGCTTATGTGCTTGGCTTGGAGGGGGTTGGTGATTGACTCTTGCTAATGCCTCCCCAGTGCTCCTGCAGCTCCGTGATGTGATACTGTCTCACTGCCAACTATGGATGTGAATATTCCAGAGATTCACTCAGTTTGCAGCGTGGAAAAGGCTGGTGATCAGAAGATAAAGCATTGCCATGAGCCTAAACAACATGGAATTAGGAAAACATGGGGATTTGTGTTCTGACCTCTGGCTGTAGGGGGCTGGGTCACAATGTTAAATCAAGGGTGGTGTCTTCAGTGACTGGGTGGGAAGTGAGCCCTGCTTTGGGGGAAGACAGTACATTCAGAGGACTTGCAGCAGCCTCCCTCAGCTGAAGGAGGATTTTTGGTAGGAAATGTATTCTTTAGGTCATCTTGCCAGCACATGAGAGGGTGGCAGAGGGGAGTCGGAGCATCTCTGTGCAGTTTAGGTGGAGCAAAGAACTTGAGCAGGCTGGGCTCATGTGGAGCTTTCTGTGCTGGCCAGTGCAGCTTTGGGGGAAGTTCCTTCACCAGGAGTGGGCTGGTAGGAGTGGAGGAAAACCTGCCTGATATTTGCGAGTAGCTGGGCTGCATGGCTTTGGCATGGGTGGAACAAGTGATTGCAGTGCAGATGAGCAGCAGGGATTGTTCTTCAAGTACCCGGTCATGCTGATTGGAAGGAGAGCTCAGATAGTTTTAAGGGTATCTGAATAGATTGTATCCAGGAAGCTGCCATTCCCTTTCCCTTTCCTGGCTGTTCTTGTGCTGGGAGATTAGGAAGTGCGCTGCAGAGCTGCCATTGTGTTGGCTGGACCATGACTGATCTTTATTTAAAGATTTGTTAAAGTCTGAAAAGCAATTCAGAGTCAGGCTGTGGCTTGATTTGGCCACAGTCAGGCACAGCACAGACCCTCTGTCCTCTGCTCCAGCTCCTTCTCGGTCTGCATCAGTTCCTGGAGTCTGTAGATGTGGGGAGAGTTGGGAATTTGCAGAGCTGAGACCAGGGAAAGTGTTTATAATGAAGAGGATATTGCCAAAATAAAATACCATAATTAAGAGCTTTCTGTGCAGATTTCTCTTCAAATTGAATGTTTGTACTGTGAGCTGGCTGGAAGCTCCCTACAGAGATAACCTGACAAATGTCTTGGATTCTGGTCACAGAGGGGGAAAAGGAAATACAGCCTGGGCTGAGGGCACTTCTCAGTGGCACTGAAACTGGCTCTGATGGCACAAAATACTGGAAGTACATTTGCTTCTTGAAATTTGATTCAGCTGAACGTGGAGTCTCTTTGGTTGTCCTTTGTCTCAAGAGCCTGGTACAGTGTTTTTTGACAGTCTTCAGTGGAACATTTTAAAGTACAATCTGATACAGCCTCATTGTTTCCTAAAATACTGCAGTGTGTTGCTTTCTCATTAAACTATAGGTGACTCCTGAGCTGTTTGCATTTAGATGTGAATTTGAGACAGGTTTTATAAACACTTCTGTATTCACAGCTTAATATCCTCTTGGCATGTTTTGAGGCTGCGGAAAGTTAGATCATCCTTCCTGGGCAGTGTTTACAAAGAGATTCCAGATCAATAGGAATTTTTACTGGCCAGTTGCTCTGGATAGGATTTTTAAAGCTAGAAAGAGGTTTGTTTTTTTGTTTTGTTTTGTTTTTTTTTCTCTTAGTTGCTGTCGTGCCCCAGAGGAGTTGGTTTAGTGATGGAGCTGGTGTGAGGATAGCAGCTCATTTTGCTTGGAGATGTGATTTATCTGCAGAACATTAAATGTTATTTTTCCCAGAAGCAGCTTTATCTGGGTGTGTGCTCTGGGTAACCTGCAGTGGCACCTTCTCTGTCCTAGGGCAGGTCTTTGTCTGCAGACAAATGATCAATAACTGTGGTAGCCCAGGATTTTTATGTAAGTCCTCATTCTACATGAAAACAGTTCTTGCTGTCAATTCAATTCCTCTATCCCCTAAAACAGTAACTGACTGGGAACTTCAGGATGGAGAGGATTTAGAGAAAAAACAGTTGGGATGGAAGAGAAAACAAGGGAGAGGTAATAGGAAGGGGAAATTTATCTTTGAACTCTATGGCTGCTGCCAGGCTGTGTGGTCGATAAGGCTGTGCCCTGCCCTTGACTTCCATGCAAATATCCCTTTTGATTAAAGTTTTCTGAAATTTGGTGCTTTACAGTAGGAGTTGCATCAATAGCCCCCTCTTTATTGTCCTTGACTCAATCAAGGTTTATCAGACTCCTTCCCTGGCTGATAGCTTGTCTAACCGAAGCCTCCAGGCAGAGATTTGGTGCAAGGTGTGCCCTTGGGGTGAACATACCTCAGCTGCTGTGGGGGAGCTGCCTGTGGATCCTGCTGTGCTGGAGGCTCCTTTTCCTCTGGAGTGCTGCAGGCAGGGCTAATCTGGGACTTTCATGGGCAGTTTTATCTCATATCAACTGCTCTTGTTTACTTGCAGTCAACAGTTGGAGCAGAGCTGAGATTTACTGTCTGACCAGAGCTGCTCATCCCTCTAAGCTGGCATCTGTGTCCTGTCTCTTCTTCCACTCCCTGCGGCCAGGTTTGACAACAGAGCTATTTTAGTGCCCCAAGCCAAGCTGGTTTAGTGTCCCTCTTGCCATGGGGGAGCAAACTTGCCTTTCTGATTTCTTGTTTCAGCAGTACAGAAACTGCATTGCTGTTGTGCAGCGAGTAGGAGAGCACTGGACTCTGGTTTCTGCCAGCTACATCATGGAATCATGAAGTTTGGAAAAAACCTTTAAGACTGAGCACAGCTGTTAACCCAGCTCTGCCAAAGCCACCACTAAACCATATCCCCAAGTGCCACATCTGCATGTCTTTTAAATCCCTCCAAGGATGGTGACCCCACCATTTCCTGGGCAGCGTGTTTCAAGGCTTGACAACCCTTTCATGGAGGAAATGTTTCCTAATATCCAATCTAAACCTCCTCTAGTACAATGTGAGACCATACCCCCGTAAGCACTGCAAATATGGTTTTCTTTGCCACTATTTAGCATTGAAAGTGCCACCTTCCAAGGGGTGTTTTGCTGAGATGAGTCTGGCTGGACTGATTTTAAAGCTTTCCTTCCTGCCATGAGATTCAGGGCTGACTAAGAGCGCTTGCACAGTCTTTCCAATGGATTTTTTTTCCCAGAGCTGAAGTAGGATTGTGCTGTCTGCAGTGAAGTCGGGGTGCACGTGCCTCCAAGGGGAGCTTGCAAGACTTGCCATGCAGTTGTGGAGGAACAAGTGTGAGTCATTAAACATTCCCCACCACACGCTGCTCTGGGGTGGGTGGATGTGTGTATATGCTTCTGAGCTTGTTTGGACTTGGCTGCCTTAGCAGTGATAGGACTAAGCTTGGTGGTTGCAAATGCCAGACTATTCTCATCAGGACAGCAGGATCCCACTTGCAAAACTCACCTCTACTGTGGGTGTGTCCCACAGGTGCCCAAGATTTCCTTTACTTGACCAGCTGCCAGCTCTTTCTGAAGTTACTGAAGGCACTGAGGATGCCTTTGCATTGCAGCTGCAAGTTTTAACCCAGCTGGGCTGGGAGGAGCCCAGTTAGAGATTTGTGAGACTTGTCTGGACTGCAGGGTGATGCTGCAGTTGGTACCCGAGCAGGGCTGGTGACAGTCTGGCACGTCCAGCTCTCAAGGCAGTTTAGTCACCAGCCCAGCCATTGCAAAACGTGCTGCCAGACACATGGTGGGGAGGGTGTGTGTGCCAGAGACGTGCTTTGGGGCCAGCTAAGCAAACATATCCCATGGCATCTGAGTGTCTGTTATCTCAGCTGTCCCAGTCACACTCTCCAGGCCAGCATCTAGCTGGGACCTCCAGCTTTGGCTCACAGCTGAGCCCAGCAGTTGCTGATGGGACAGAAGCGTGCTTGGGTCAGGCTGTGTTGCTCTTTCACTTCTGAAAGCACAAATCTTTGTGACAATTGAAGTGCAAGGCCGAGTTAGTGTGTAAGGAGATGGACAGACTGACTGCTGAAGGCTGTAGACCAGGAAAGAAGCCAGCAGCAATGGACTCTTCTGTTTAGGGTTAGTCCTGATCTGCAGAATTTTGGCATATATCCAGGTAAATACAGGACAAGTGCAGACAGGAAACTGCTGCCATAACCAGCATGGTGAAAAAAGGTATTTTTCAGGCATAAACTGTTTCCTAATTCATTGTGTGGCCATGGCCACCAGGCAGATCCTGGGAGGGGGGGAATTGCCCCGGCTCCATCTTTCTTGGCCCAAGCATCTCACTGCTGCAGGGTCACACAGCTGAGGCTCTGGATTAAAGCACAAGTGCCTTTAAGTACTTACTAATGGATTACTTGTCAGTACAGTTAAATACTGAAGTGTCACCTGAGGGAAAAGTCTGCATTTTGGAGCCTTTTGAAATGCTCTTCAAAGCGCGTCTTTGTTTTGTAAGAAAGAAATTAAAAAGAGAAGGAGGGTGACTAATCTTTGTTGTGATGAGTGTTGTAGATTTGATATTTGAGATGAGGAACGACTAATATGAAAAAATAAAAAATTTAAGTTAAAAATCTTATTAATCATTTTTGGTATTTCAGAAGGAAGGTTCAAGGAGAAAAAAAAACATGAAAGAGGTGGGAGTCAAAACAAGTGACTTAGATGCCTTTAATTGAGTCTGAGTAAATCATTCAACTCTAGTTGCACATCAGAACTGCCCAAAGGGGCATTGCACAGGCTGGCAAGGTGTCCTTTGCCATCAGGAGTCACAGCCTGTGGTCAGTCATACAGGCTTTGGGTACAGCAGTGCCCTGCTGCAGTGGTATGCCCTAGTGCCCTTTCAGGGACATCAGAGGGAAGGAGACCCCCAGAGAAGAGGAGGATGTAGTTCTGCAGCCTGGCTGGCTCACTCAGCTCCCTCTTGGGCAGTGCTGTGTTTTGGTGGTGTGTGCTGTGGTCCAGTCCCTGCTTTTCAGCAAACTGCTGGGTTCCTCCATTTCTAACGTCCTTTTTTTCTCTCCAGGCGTCTCGGTGCTGAGCTGGGGAAATCTGTGGTGTACCAGGAAACTAATGGAGGTAAGAGAAATCTCTATTATTTGCAACTATTTTGAGTAATCTTAGGAATGCTGATTAACTCCATTGGCCAGACCTGTCTAAGAAGTGCAGTGATTCAGCTGTGTTGTTACTGCTGCTCCTTGCAGTGCTAAACCTCCATGGCTGACCTTGGACAAAGCAATTAAACATGTTCCTTGTTTTCCCTTGTTATCTTGTTTGTTTGCCCATCTGCAAACTCTCCTCTAGAGTCCTGCCTCAGGTTTTGGCTGCTGCCAGATCTCTTATGCTCCTATGCTGAGCAAAATATCTCTAGGTTTAAAAGTAATGCCCTGCTTTTTGTGTCTGCCTTGTGAACTTTTAAATTATTCCTTTCTTTCAACCCTTCCCTGCCACACAGAATTTACAGCTGCCCTTGCTTTTAAAAGTGCAAATTCATGGCTGTGCTGAGGAAAATGCCTCTTGGAGGTTGCTTTTGTTTTTAAGGAGGTTAACACTCTGCAAGTGTCCATTTTCAGATGCTGGGCTAAAACACTGATATTGGCCAACAGGGTTCTGTGGCCAAGAGTCATTTACTGTTTCAAGACCTCTGTTACCTTCTTTGCAAGAGAGAGTAGAACCAGAGAGCGGCTACAGGCTGGAGGAAGGGGTGGAGGTTTTGTGATAGTGCTGCTGCTGTTGCAGCCTGAATGGGCCTCACAGTGGGAGAGCTGCTGTGGTTATGGTTGGGCTGGCTGGTGCATTCCTGCCCGGGAGAGCTCGCTGCACTTTGGGGTTGGTTTTAAATCAGGTTGCTTGCTACGAGGTCTGAAATCGTTTTTCATCACTGCTCAGCAAATCAGTCTGCTCTCAGCAGAGTCCTGTAGGATTACTGCCAGGGCAAGGCAATTAGACTTAGAATTCCATAGCTGAGGAGCTGTTTCTCTCACTTTCCTTACTCCTGCCCTCTAGCTTATGATTGTGTGGGAAATGAGTGGCTAAGGCAGGCACCTTGGGAAACCTGGAGTCATTGCTTTGGCTTTGCAGAGCTGCATTTGAATCAGGGGCTGTAGGAGTGGTGCTCAGCAGGGACCCCGACTTCCAGCCCATGTCAGTGTTGAAATATCTTGACCTTGACAGTGAAACTGGGGAGTTCTTACTCTGAACTCCTACCTGCTGGTGTTGCCTTGAGCTCTTCATCAGCATGGAGCTGATCCCATGGTAAGCTATGAAAGAGCAAAGTGCAAAAGAGCTGAGTTACCTTCTTGGAAGTACTGAAGGTTGCTCTGACTTGAGTGGTTAATTACTCACTAATGAATGTGCTGTTGACAGCTCTCAGCACTCCATGGAGGTGTGAAATAGATTTCTCTTTCATAGTTAGGTAAATTGTCTTCTAAATTCTAAAACTCTAAAACCAGCTATTCAACCCTGCTTTTACTTTGTAAATACAGCTAGCTCACTGTATTTACATTTACTCATGGTATGTCATGCCAGCTCTAGCCAGGTCCAACCTTTGGAAAATCCACGTGGCTCATCTCTGTATGTATGTGCACAAAGGGCAGAGGGGCGAGTCCTCATCTGCCCTGACCAGGGGGCAAGGTTGCTGCTAAAACATGGTGTGTTGTCACTGTCAACCCGATGTTTGGAAATAAAACTGACTTTGTTTTTCATCCTTTTCAGAAACAAGAGTTGAAATAAAAGAGTCTGTCCGGGGACAGGATATCTTCATCATACAGACAATCCCAAGGTGAGGCACTCGGGGCTTGATTTTGCCTCTGGGATGTGCTTTGAATACCTGGATCAGCAGATGGTTCAGTGGTTTGCTCACTGTTAACTGACACAATAACCAGTGGAACTCTTGCAGTGTTGTCATTGTTCTGACTTAGATCTAAGGCCCCACGTAATGCTAAGCTGTTGACTTTCCCAGGGGATTGATTGCAGCACTGAGATGCTTCCCATCAAATAACTGGAGTGTGTCACTTGAGGCAGGAACAGGAGTGACTGATGGGTTCCACTGAAACGTCCCTTGTCTCTGTGTTGGTGGCCTTTCAGGCTCAGCTGTTTGGTGATTTCTGACTGGCATTTCCATCCCAGGATGGGTGATTTCCTCTGCTTCCCAGCCACCAAGCAACAGAGCCAGCATCAAACAGCAGCTGCAGCTTTCATTGCAGGCTGGAATTCTCTTCCCCTTTTGCTGTAGTGGAGTGAAACTGAGCCCAGGTGGAAGTCCATAGCCTCTCTCCTGTGCTTTTACAGTTCTTGATGATGGTGAGCCTTTTTGGGTTTTATTTTGGGCTCTTCTAGGCTTGGAGTAAGAGAAGTGCTGCAAGTAAGTAAGGGGCTAGAAAACCATCTATAACCCCAGGAATCTTGCTCCTTGCTGGCTCAGGAAGAGTAATGGGACTGCACTAAGGTGATGGGAATGGAGCCTACACATAAATTATAACTGCAAATTGACCTGCTGTGAGTAGGAGAGGTGCTGTTTTCAGAGATGAGGTATTGATATTAGCAAAAGGAGGATATTCCTGCTCTGATAGTTTTTTCCAAGTTACCAAATGCTGCTGAGATTTTGGAGATCACAAAAAGTAATAAGTTAGCAGAGCTCAATTGTAGCTCAATAATAGCAGGGAACAGAATTGCCTGACTGGATTTTTCCTTGCTTGCCAAAGAAATAGAGCCCACTGAGAATTCAAGTTCATTTCCTGTGTGAAATGCTTGGCCTGTTGTAAAGAAATCAGTATAGGACTACTAGACCAGCTTACTCACTTCTAGAATTCCTCTTTCAGCCAGAAACATTTTCCTAGGGCTCATCTCTCTCCAGAGAGACGCCCCAAGTGTTTCCTCCCTCAGGGTGCAACTAAATCTCCTCAAGATGAAAATCCCCTGCTGTAGGATTATATTTCGGGTGAATGGTGCCATTCTGTTGTCCCTTGTGAGGGAGTGCTGAGAAATAATTGTAACTGAGAGCTGTGTAAACATGAAACAGATCAAGTGTTCAGAGAAAGGTAACTCAGAGCATTAGGGACAGGAACAGTTTGGGGAGGGGAAAACCTTCCCTTGCTTTTAACTTGTTGATCCCCTTGTTTTTTCATTAACTGAATTCAGTGTTTTGGGCCAAGAAATAGATCTTTTTTAGCCAAAATGTTCAAGGCCCTCCCAGTGAGGAGCCAGTGTTGTGCAGCCAAATCATCTTTCATTCCTAAACTGCAGCTGTGCCTTGCTGCATTGCTCGAGAGGACAGGTTCAAGGACATCTCAGTTTTGCAGTGGATTTCAGGGAGTTTTTCAGGAGAGTCAAAACAACAACTGTGTGGAATCATCTATGAATACAATTTCCACACTTAATAGTGGTTTGAAAAGAAAATATTAGGACTCGTTAGTAGAGTGGGAAACAACCTCATTATGCTGCAGTGTGAATTCACAGTCTGCATCTTAAATGCACAGAGAGAACAGAAAGACCTGAGTATTTGATAGAGGCTCTCTGTCCTAAAAGCTGTAGCACAACAAAAAAAAAAAATGACAAGGGCAGGTACCATCCAAGACCAGTGTGTGGACTGGCATTTGTGTGAGGGAAAATTAAATAGCTCATCTTTGGATGGTAGGAAAATAAACGAGTTGGTGATTTTTTTGATACCCTAAAGGCAAAAGGAGCCTTTTAGTGCTGAGTGTTGGTGCTGATTGTTAAGTCCATGGACAGTGTCACATAAGATGTTTGCTTAGCCTCGAGAGCAGGGGTCTCCAGGGGTGGCACAGGCAGGGAAAAGGAGCTGCAAGGGAGGCTCTGGGGTGGTAAGCAGGATGTGGGGGGTAGCTGAGCTGTCTCTGAGTGTCCTGCTAATGAGCTGCCAGTCCCTGTGTGAGGTCTTGGCTCAGCCCTCCCAGCAACTGAGCATGGCATCAGGGCTGGAAATGGGGAGGGCACCAAGGAGGCTGGGATGCTGTCTTGGCTACCTGTTTTAGAGATGCTGGGGCTGGGCTTCCCCCACCAGTGTAATTTTCCCCAGCTGGTGCCCTTGGTTGGGGTTGGTGCCCCCTGCAGTGGAGCAGATCAGTGATGGCTCAGCATGAAGCCATCGTAGCCCACCCACCCTGGGCCTTGCTGGAGGGACAGAAACATCCACCTCTGCCCAGTGCCTGTGCCAGCTGGTCTTCAGGAGCTTCCCAGAGCCCAGCTTGGGATCCTGCTTGAATACTGGGAGAAGTACCCTCCTTGAATAACTTCTCCATCAATACGACTGCTGTTGTCCTGCAGCAGCACCATAACTCCTGGTGCCTTTTGAAGTCCCAGTCTTGTTTTCTACCTGCTTTCCATATGAATATGTATGTATTTTCAAAGAGTAAGATGAAAAATAATGAAGAAAAATACTAAATTTCTCAGATGAACTTTAAATAGGCTTCAGTTTGACCGCTTTGTTTTTATATGACACTGATAGTAGCATCTTTTTCTTCTCTCACAGCCCCACTGGCACAGCTAAATCACCAAAGGGAAGAAACAGTTCTTTGTTTGCTTGGTGTCCTGTGTGGCAGGGGGCTGTGTTTTATGTAATTCTTGGCTGGGTGCTGCAGAGCCAACAAAGCTTTCTTCTGTGTAAATGGCATTGTGTGCATGGGCTGGCGGGGCCAGCGGGACAACAGAGACCCAGAGCCTCACAAAAGAAGAGGCACAAGTGGAGGTTAATTTCTAAAGGAAGGGTAAAATGGAAATGGTCAGAGGTTTGTCACGGGTCGTGTTTCTGAGCAGTTGGAGAAGCTGTCTCTAGTGGCTTTCTCAGGAGGAAAACAGGGCCTGAGCAATGTCTGGGTAATGCCCAGAAAGCTCTGCAGAGCTTCAGCCTGCTCTGTTCTGTTTACTCCTCTGCTGCTGTGTGGAAAGATGCCCCAGCCAGCCCCTGCCCTGTCGCCGTGGGCTGCACATCTGAGCTGCTCCAACACTACCCTCCTGATCAGGCTGGGGATGTGGTGTGTCACTGGGGGCTGTCCATGCTGGAAAACCCCTAGGCAAGGGGGTCTGTGTTGTAGAAATGCCTGTCCTGCCATCTGACTTCAGTTCCCAGAAGTTCTTGAGTCTGTCTGTGGTGATGCAGGCAGTGTCTCTTGGTGTTGGCCTTAAGGAATTAAAGGGGAACTAAGGGCTTGGCTTTTTTTCCCTCTTCTCAAAATTAATTGAAAAGCAGATCAATGCACTCCCACTGGGCCACTCCAGTTATTGTGGGAAACAAACTGTAGATGGGATATTTCGGTCTCATGACCAGTGACAGGACGTGAGGAAATAGCATGAAGCTGAGTCAGAGGAGGTTTAAGTCGGTAGGAGGAAAAGGTTTTTCACCCAGAGGGTGGTTGAGCAGTGGAACAGGCTCCCCAGGGAAGTGGACACAGCACCAAACCTGTCCGAGCTCAAGAAACGTTTGGGCAACACTCTTAGGGACAGGGTGGGATTGTTGGGGTGTCCTGTGCAGGACCAGGAGTTGTACTCAATGATCCTGATGGGTCCCTTTGAACTCACCATATTCTATGATTCCTCTGCCTACATTGCTTTTTTGTTTTGTTGTTTTTTCTTTCAAGAAACAGTCCTTTAGCATTTCCTGTGCTGTTGTTCCTTCCATCTCTAGATAAGCTAAAGAGTGTGGAGATGCTGACCTCCACCAAAGTGCCATGTCTGGAGTTTGTACTGCTTCAATTGCAGTATTTCTTAAGGCAGGAAAAATAACATGTCTTACACTGTTAAAGAGGAAAATACCCTAAGAAATCCAGTGTGGATGAAGTTGTGTTGGCTGCATGTGTGCTGCTTCTTTAAAAGACTATTTTATTTCAAAGTGCACTGTATTAAGTGACTTTTGTTCCAAAGTAAATTCTGCACAAAGCCTTTTTTGTATGATGATGGAGGGAAATCATCATACACCTTATGTTAGAATATAAAATCAAATTCCAGCCCAGAGCTCTTGAGTGCTGGTGTTGAGTCCTATATGTGTAAGAGTTTATTCTAATTTGTTGTGGCAAGGTAGCCTTCTACAGCTGTATGGCTGCAGTCTGGGTCTGACACACATCAGCCTGAGATGTAGCATTATTTGCTTGGAATTTCAGTGGGGGATGGTCTGGGTATAAATGGAAAAGGAGTTGCACAAAAACACCTGCTAGTATTTGGAATTGTGTTCAAATCTCCTAGAGATGTGAATACTGCTGTCATGGAGCTGCTGATCATGGCCTATGCACTGAAGACTTCCTGTGCCAGGAACATCATTGGGGTCATCCCCTACTTCCCCTACAGCAAACAGAGCAAAATGAGGAAGAGGGGCTCCATAGTCTGCAAGCTACTGGCTTCAATGCTTGCCAAGGCAGGTGAGTGTCCCACGGAGCAGCAGCAAGGCAGGCTTGGTGCTGCTGGGCATCCCAAAGGTCATTTGTTGTTCCATTCTCCTCTTTGATGTGGGGATGTGCTGCTGAGATCTTGAGCTACATTGGAGGAATTAATTTTCTTCAGCTTTCTTGTGTTCCTTTGTAATTTGCACCTGGGGAAGTGGCCTAGAAATGTTATAGTGAAATAGTGTCAGTCCAGTGCTGTGGCATCACATGCCTGTTTCTCATTATGTCTGTGGAATTTTCTGTGTTAATCTGTTTATGATTATTTTATGACATGGCATAATTGTCTGAGTAATAGCTAAAACAGTCTGGAAAATGGAGGTGTTGAAGGAACTTCAGCCTCGTGGGAATATTTTCAACAAATTGTCTTTTTTCCCCTTTAGGTTTAACTCACATTATCACAATGGACCTTCATCAAAAGGAAATCCAAGGCTTCTTCAGCTTTCCAGTAGACAACTTGAGAGCATCCCCTTTCTTGCTTCAGTATATACAGGAAGAAGTGAGGTTACTCTAGTTCTATATATATCACCTCGTCTGAACTTGTTTCACTCTGATGGCAGCATTGGGCTTCTGCTTAAGTAGAGCTGGTGGTGTCAGTCTAGGTCAATCTTTCTGTTAATTTTTTCCCAGGGGGTACCTCTTGCATGTTTCATGGAAAGATATTACACTTCTGTGATTGGATAGAAACTGAACTGCAGCACAAGCAGGAGAGGAGCTTGCTCTCTGTGGAGTTAGTACCATTTGAGAGATACTACTTGTGCTCCTGCCTCTAATCACCTCTGAAATCCTGTTAAACTGTTTCCCCTCTCCCTTTGTGCTGTGCTGGATTTCTGACTGCTCTGAATTATTGATAGACTTTGTCTTGGGCTGAGTGCTGAGTGCACCAGGCCTGGGAGCAGAGCACGGAAGTTTTATTCTCCATGTGCAAAAGATGAATAATTTATTCCGACGTGCTGAGAGCAAGTCTTCCCCATATGGGAAGAGTTAAACATAGTGAACATTCCCACTTTTGCAGAATACACAAATACTGGTGTTGAAAGCAGGTACAGTTACCTCTAGTTTCTTGTCACAGAATGAAAATTTGGTTCTGGGGAGAAGGATGGGTAAAATTATTCAGCCATATATCAGACCAATTACTCCCTAGCAAGAACGTATTTCTTTAATTAATTAACTTTTTATCACATCCAGATTCCAGATTACAGAAACGCAGTTATTGTAGCCAAGTCTCCTGGCGCTGCTAAAAGGTAAATGGATGCTTTCCTACGTGGTTAAAAGTTACTTGGAAAACTCCTGAGCTGGTGGAAAATATTACCAGGGAAATTATGGGAGGGTGGCAGATGGGTTGAGAATCTGGTCATAATTCCCTTGTGGCTAGAAATGGGATGGATGTGGTGCAGATAGGCAGCTGAACTTTGTATTCCTACCCCCATGGGAGTAAACTCTGGCGGTCTCACTGAAATGATTCACCTAGGGTCAGCCTTGCTGCTGGAGTTTCAGCAGTGCCTGACCAG
Organism: Petroica traversi; assembly: GCA_025920805.1. Classification (NCBI taxonomy): domain Eukaryota; kingdom Metazoa; phylum Chordata; class Aves; order Passeriformes; family Petroicidae; genus Petroica; species Petroica traversi. The sequence continues at coordinate 3,862,709 of JAHLSL010000074.1, forward strand.
AAAGCATTTCGTGTGTGGCGGAACACAGGAGACCCTGTGGTGGAGCTGAGGGGTAGAGTGGGCTTTGGGATATTAATGAGGAATGAAAAGTCACTTCCAGTGAGGTTTCTTGCAGAGAAACAGGCACAGGAGTGCGGCCTTTGCTTGCTTTTGGTCTGGGAGAGACTTGCTGTAGTGGGCTGTGAAGCTGCATCAGCCCAGCACCTTCCTGAGAGGCTGTTTTTTATCTTGCAGGGCTCAGTCTTACGCCGAGAGGCTGCGGCTGGGGCTGGCAGTGATCCATGGAGAGGCTCAGTGCACAGAGCAGGACATGGATGATGGGCGTCACTCCCCTCCCATGCTCAAAAATGCAACTGTGCATCCTGGCCTGGAGCTGCCATGTAAGATCAAGCTTCTCTGCTTACCTTTCAGGGGGGAAAAAAAGAGAATAGTTTGATGGGAAATTTCTGTTGGTTTATCTGTGTGGATGTAACCAACCTAAACGCAGTTAGACCAGTGGAATTTTTTTATGGAAAGGTTGATATCAGTGAGTTGTAGGAGAAGTCACAGGGGAAGGTTTTTATTTAACTCCTTCTGGCCATGCAGAGCATCCATATTTTCTCCTTGGCTGTGCCTGCTCCATAGTGTTAGACTGACAAACCTCTGATAAAGGTGGTGCTTTTACAGTGTTCAGCAACAGAATTCATTGAGCTGTTGAAACAAGGGACGTGTAAAAGTGTAAGTAATGAGACAGCAGCACTGAGACAGGCTGTTGGCTCCATTTGGGAGGGCAGGGGAGGGCTGGTCTTTGTCTTCCCTTCTCTGCAGCCATTGTTACTGCTGGAAATTTTCTTCACCTTGGCACCTAGGTGATCATGTTCCAATGTCTGTTTTGACAAGATTTTGAGGTTTGTGTGCTGCGGTGAATAGGTTCTCCAAGAACATTGTTGATCTGCTTCCAAGGCTCTTGCCATTGAATTGGGAGCAGAGAGCAAAAGAAAAAGAGGAAACTTGTGTTCTGCAAAATGCCATCCTCAGGATTGCTTGTATTCCTGCAGCAGTCAAATAACATCAGTACAATCAAAATCCAGCTCCTTTTTGGGAGGGTTTTAGGCAGATGGTGGTAGGACAGAAATTGGGAGCGGGAAGGCGGCTGAGAAGGCCTGTGGGAAAGGCTGTGTGCTGCTGTGTGTGGCAACACCAGCAGTGGTTTGGGCTGCTGATAATCATCTCATCTTTGGAAAGTTAGGGAGAACTTCCAACCAGTTTGTGGGGAGCTTGTGGAGGGGAGGCAAGTAAGACTGCAGGCATTTTGCGACACCCCAGTTGTGTCTCACTGGAATACAATCAGTTAAACAGTGCTTTTGTTGCTGGTGAAACTCCTTTTGGGCCTTGGGGGGCAGGTGGGGTTTGGCAGTGAAGTTTGGGAACAAGGGGATTTTTTTCATGCCCATCCAAGAAAGCAGGAATTTGCATGGTTATTCTTCACTTTCTCCTTCCCCTCCTATTTTGGAGGATGCTGTTCTCCAAAATATCAGTAGCTGACCTTTGTCTGCTACAGAGGAATTGATGTGATTGTATTTTTATTTCCAACCGTGTCACTTCAAAGAAGCTCAGCTGTGGAGGGTTATGCTGCTGGAGAACCCTGTAAACAGTTATTCATACAGAAATGTGCCCTTGTCCAGTTTAGTTATGAATCCAACAGAAAATTGTTTTCAGTTCTCAGCTATCCAAATACAACCTAATTTGCTGTGTATCACCACTTTCTCATTTTATCTCCTGCTCCATAAACTCAGCACTTGACCAATGTCCTTACATCCCTGCATGCCTAAGGCACAGTGTAAAACAGTCGAGCTGTGCCTTGGCAGCTCTCTGTCATGGGGTGGATTGTGCCGCAAACTTGTCCAAAACACTCAGTAGAAGTTGCTTTTCTCTTCAGTTTTCTAACCTGAGAGATACCTGTTTTTGAGTGAGCTGGGTTCTGGAGGTGCAGAATTCTGAGGTTATCCCTATCTAAAAGCAGTCTGTGCATCCTGGTTGTGTCACAGTCTGCCAGATAGAAGTGAAAGTGCAGCTGGGATGGCAATGCTGGGAGTGTCTATGCTGAACCTCTCTGCTGTGCCTCATTTCTTGTCCAATTCAGTCATTTGAAAAGCATCTTCCCACCTCAAATGTCACATAATTCTAAACCCTCATTCAGCTCTCTCTTCTGGGTGGTGAAAGCTCTGAGGGCAGAGTGTAGCAGGGTTCAGCTGTGTGGTTGGTTGTGAAAGGTTAGACACGTGCTGCTGCTCAGAACCGGATGTTCCTTACACCAAAACTGTCCCCAAACCCTCTGATTGTCAAAACAGAACCAATCTGTGAGTCTGCCTGGCTCAGCAACCAAACCTGGGCCTGTCAGGTAGAAGGTTGGGGATGTTCCTGCGGAGTGGCTGAGACTTCTTATGCAGCATCCCTCTCTGGGCTAGAACCAGATCAGTGTGGAGCATCCCAGACTCAGTAATTGAGGCTCCAGGCAGTTGTGTTAGAGCCAGGAGAGAGGGGGAACCTGTGTCTGGGAGCAGCCCCAGAACCCCACAGCGATGGCTTGTGCTCTGTGCTGTTCTCCATGGGCTTCCCAGTGAATTGGCCAGGCTCCTGTGTCCTGGCATGCACCTTCTCTCCCTGTTCTAGCAGGGATCATGTGCCTCTAATTAATGAGTGCTAGGCAGTGTAATGGCTTATTTATTGTCCTGTGAGTGTGGCCTGATGTGATATTCTGATTTGTAGGGAGCCACAACAGAAAAATGCCAGAGGTGCTTCTAATTGCACTTAAAATGCTGTGCTAAAGCAGCAGCAAGAGCCCACATCACTACAGCACCTGAAATCAGAGCCTTGGAGACAGAACATCACTCCAAGGTTATTCCCTTTGATTGTGTGCTTTTGTGTCTCAGAGCTTGCAGCTGGCTCAGGGCTGTGCCTTAATAAATGCATGGGGACTCTTTCCATGTTTCCTCGAGAAAAAGAGTGAAGCACCATCTGTTAAATAATTTCAGTGGCTTTGGAATTCAGTACTTTATACAGAGAGCTAATGGTCTGCTTGATTCCCAGAGCCCAGCAAACTGCCACAAAGGGAGTTTGGGGGAAAAAACTGGAGTGATCATAGATCTGTTCATACTTCCCTTCCCCCATCTTGCCTGTGTTTAGGCTGGGCACAGGGATGTTTTCTGTCCTTCCAAGGCTATCTCTACACAAAACAGTTCATTCTTGAGCAGCCTTTTGCTTCCAGGCTCTGTTGTAAATGCAGCATTATATTTCTTGGTAATTGTCACTTTAACTTGCACACTCAGATCCAAACAGAATTTATTTTAGTATTTCTTAACCCATTTTTCACCACTTAATTAAAGCAACATGTTTACACACCTGGGAATGCTTTTTCTTAGTGCCAGTGATCTTGCCTTTAACATGTGGTACTTTGGTGTATACTATGCACATCTGAATGAAAGTGTTCTTTGATATTCTCATTTTATAGAAAATGGTGGTTGGTCTAGTTTTTTCCCTTTTCTTTTTCCCCCTCAGAAGCAACAGATACCACAAGCATCTTTTCTTACTCTCCAGAAAAAGTCAGCAACTCTTTAAGCCAAACTTGTGCATGATCCAGGGGGTTACACCAGGCAGAAGTACCACCGTGGCTTATTTCTGTTACCCTCTTCTGTCTACAAACATAGAGGTTTTGTGTCCGGGAGGAAAATATGCTTTATTATTTGAATAATTTTTCAAGGCTCCTCCTCAAAGCAGTTCTGACTTGCACATCTTGATATGTCCACAGATTTTGAAGAAGACACTGGCTGCACTGACCCTTGTGTAGGCTCTCATCAACTTGGAGCAGTTGAGATTTGATGTGGTTGTGGGTAGATCTTTGGCTTGCAATTTTTTTTTCTTTTTTTTGCAGAGAAAATTGAACAAGGAAAAGGGAGAACATCTCTTTAAGATCCGGGTAGGTCGACACGTTGCCTACCATTCTTTAAAAATAAACCAAAATTGAAATACAGCTTTTAAAAAACAGACAGAGATGCAAAGCACTGCTAATGTTGCTGGTTGCCATGTTAATCTTTAAGCATAGCAAGGAATGTGTCTGCTTCCTTCGTGGAGTAGAAGGATACTGATTTGCTGAAACTCAATATCTCTGTGAGTAAAATAGTGCTGGATTTCAGCTTCCCAGGCTTGTTCACCATTTGTGTAGAAAAGTTTCCCCTGACCTGGCTGTTGTAAACAGAGATGGCACTCATCAGTGGATACACACAGAGGCTGGGATGGTAGCCAGGTGGAATCCTTTTGATACTTCACAGCTCCCACCAGGAGCTCTATTACTGTCCAGACTAGAGAGTAAACTCGTAACTAATCTAAGCAGGTCAGTAGTGCCTGTAACTAAAATTTATGATCTGCTTATGTCTCGTGGTGCTTAATCTTCGTTTATTACAAATAATCTTCCTTCTCATAAGAATATTTTTTCTTCAGGATTTAGACGTGACTTTGCATTTGATAGGAGACTCAGAAATAACCATGCAAGGGAGGCTGAGGAATCTGTGCCATGAAGAGCTGTTGATAACTCTTCAGTCCAAGGTAGCTGTGACTTTAACTGCAAAACCTGGCAGTGAGTGGTGGAATTTTGGTCAAAACAGAATTACTGAACACCTTTTATACAATTTTGGTAGGTTTATGGGAAACCAGCCTGTGGAGTAGGTCATGGACGTGAAGAACAGCTCTTCACAAGAATCTTCGAAGTTGTGGTCCTTATAATTGCTTTCATCATATCCCTCAGTGTGACTCATTCACCCAGCTGTTTTTGCACTCTAAGCATTCCCAGGCACTGATGAGATATACTGGAATATACTGGATCATCCTGCTGTGCAGGATGGGGAGTTTAATGTAAGACTTTTTTGACAAGGAGAACAGAGATCAGTATTCAAACAGGCTTTTTGGTGGGCAGTGGCTTGTTTTCTCCTTCTGCTCAGGTATCACATTGAAGTGGATTATCCTAAAAGAGAAAAATCTTGCTGTGTCTGAACTCCTTGAGGCACTTGAGAAGCCTCACTGGCTGGAATCCTGGCAAGGCTTGAGCTTACAAAAGAAGGGCACTAAGTGCCTTGGTAGGATACTTTGCACTCACTATGGAGAGCATAAAATGGGGTGTGGAGGTGGGCCAGGTAAGTGTTACAAAATGCTGGAGGTGCCTCTTGGCTTCAGTGGTTAGATCAGGCCAGATTGTCACCTGCTGACATGTCTGCCCACCACAGTGTCCTTTCTGTGTGGAAGTTTTTGTACCAGCACTCCATGGCAAGTGAGAGGGTTGGCAGATGGACATGAAGTCCCTGGCCTGCACTGGAGGCTGGTTGCTGTTTGTTGGAAGTCTGAAGGCTGTGTTACATCTGGACACTCTCAGGGCATCTTAGTTCAGATCTCTGGTATTTTTATGATGCTGCTGGAATTTTGGCAGGATGTGGTTTTGCATTAACCCTGTCAGGGCAAAAGTAGTGCCAGGAGGGAATGAAACCTTATTTTCCAGTACATCTTTTCACTGTGTGTCAGGTAGCACAGCTTGTCAGTGTATCCTTTGATCCAGTTGCTGGTTACACTGAGCTTGTTGAGTTTCAACTGGATTTTGTCCTGCGCTTTCCATTTAATCCACTTAAAAAATAATCAGCAAATTTGCTTCTGCAAACTTCCTTAAGCTTTCTGTGCCTGAGCAGGTGGTATTAAGGTTCTTATACCCTCTCAAAGACCCTTCTGTATTTGGTGATGTGGAAAGCAAATGAGCTGCAGTGCAAGTCTCTGATCCTACAGATGATTTACTGAGTCCAAGAGGTGAAAAGTTGCACCTTGTGAAGCACCTGCCCTTTGAGAGGTGCTGCTTAGAAAAGCCCATTTGTTGTTCCAAATCATGGAATGGACCCTTTTTCAAGTCCTGTGCTGGAGCACAGAGAAAGTCACTGATATTGCCCATGAACCAGGTGCTGCCTTGCCCAGGGGTCTGTTAGGGAGTTGAAATTGCTTTCTGTTTCTGAGGTCAGTACAAAATCCCCACAGAAAGACTTTCCTCGTTATGCAGCTGTGCTGTTCATTTGAGGAGGAAAATGATGGTTAAATGAGGGTTTCTCACTTAGGTGGGTGTCAGGATCATTAAAGCACATCTATGTCTGCATCAGTATAAGATGTTTAATGGTTCAGCCTCATGCATGGTGGAACTGTTGGGGTTTGACTCAAGCCTGACTCACCTGGACTCTCTTTTTTCCCTTCTTCTTTAGTGATGATGGCCAAGGAGAAACCGCCAATAACTGTGGTTGGAGATGTTGGAGGAAGAATTGCCATCATTGTGGTACGAGAGTGAGGGGAACAGGTCCAGGGGTGGCTTCCTCACAACATCTTTGCTTCAGCTGCTCTGTCCCTGAGGGTCAGAGGGATGGCTAGTATAGCTGTGAGAACATGTATGTTAGATACTCTTTTCTCCAGTAGTGCTGGTGGCTTTGGTTATTTCAACTTTCTGTTAAAAACCCTTGCACTTATGCTCTTTAAGCACTAAAATCTCCTTGCTCCCTTGATTCTAAGTGTCAGTAATGATTCTAAGTGAACAAATCAAGAGCATGCAGAGAAAACTCCCGAAGTGTTAAAAAAACCCCAAACAAAAAAACTTGCCAAGAGTCTCTTACTTGCTATGCCATGCTGCAGTGTAAGTAATCAACATGCAGCTCCTACCCCATGAAAAAATACTCCTTGTTGGTGATAAACTGAGTGCATGTGCAGGGACTAATTTGTTTCCAAGACACAACATTTGTTCTCCACACTAGCAAAAGGGTCATTAAACCAGGGCAATAGCATTCACGGATTAGTCGTGCACGTGGCTGTCCTCATCAGCAGCTGAAGTAGACAGGGATTCTGTTTTTCATCTGTGTGCATGGCCAGAGCTGCAGTACCTTGCAGATCCATTCCTGCCCTGCAGGCTCTGTAAACTTCTGGTTTTGATATTATTTTGTTTCTCCTCAGGATGACATCATTGATGACGTGGAAAGCTTTGTAGCTGCTGCAGAGATCCTGAAAGAGCGTGGAGCCTACAAGATTTTTGTGATGGCTACTCATGGGCTCCTGTCAGCAGATGCCCCCCCGCCTCATAGAGGAATCCTCCATTGATGAGGTGAGTCTGCTCGCCAGGCTGCAGAGGAGGGGCTGGCACCAAAACTCACAAATTGATGTCCTTCCCGTGGCACGTAGCTCATATTTGGAATTACTCATTTAATCAGGTGCTTTTAGTTAGCTGGTTCTTCACTGGAACAAAAAAAAAAAAAGTGTGTATGTGATTAATACTTGCTCAGATCAGATCTGCTTCCCTGAGTGTGTTTTCTCCCTAATGCAAATATTAGTCATCCCTGCCTGGACACTTCCCTTGCTGCAGCTAGGGATGTGTGACTGCCATCTCACTGTGCAGCCCCTCTCCCCCAGCTGGTCAGGGGCTGCTGGTACATGAAGAGGATGGGATTTCAAACCTTAATAATAGATCCTGTGATCTGAATGGACCCATCAACCTGTTTGGAGAGTGCTGGTTATGCTCGTGTTGGTCCCTTCAACAGGCTATCACAGAGTGGAGACCATTTATTTTAACATTTTTCCTAATATGCAAGGATTTCTCCCATTGAACTTTGAAGCAGCAATACACACCCCTCCTGAAGTTAATCCAGCGTGGCTGCTCAGGGAGGGCGAATCTTTCAGCAGCACAACTTCCTTTCCTTTCTGGCCTTCCACAGGTGGTAGTGACCAACACTGTTCCTCACGAGGTGCAGAAGCTGCAGTGCCCCAAGATAAAGACTGTGGATATCAGTTTGATCCTCTCGGAAGCCATCCGGCGAATCCACAACGGCGAGTCCATGGCTTATCTCTTCCGCAACATCACTGTGGATGACTAGACCTGAGCCTGCCCCTGTCCTGGATTCCACAAGAGAAGGAAATCTGCATGGAAAGGCAATACCATAAAACATAGGCATAACACAACTGTTTATTTTTGTAGGAGCGTTGAGGTTTTCAAGGTCTTGAGCCATGAGATCTAATAGGAAAAAAATCAACCTGACCAGCACTTTACAAGTAAATATAAGGGGCCCTGGCAGTGGGGAGGATTATACCTTAATTTAGAGAGATGGAGAAATGAGGTGGTGTTGAATTTTTAAGTTCCTCTAATGATTTTTTTTTTTAGTGTGGTATCTCTTGCCCTGTAGGGGCAGAAAGAAAAGCTAAACTGAAGTAGCTGTCAGCTTGTGAGAAGGGAACAGAGATTGCTCATTGCTGTGTGGGCAGTCAGAACAGCCTTTGGGGTTGTTTCTGCCTGTGTCTCGCCCCAGAGCACGGAAGGGAACGTTCGGGCTGTGCTACTGGCAGAGCTGAGCCAACAGCAGCTCCGTGCCAGCTCAGTGGCCTCTCCTTTCCTGCACAGCAGAGCAGGGACTTTCATCAGAACTAAGTTAGCGGAACATCCCGAAAGGACAGCTTAGGGCAACCCATTGGCAGGGCTGCTCCCATCCCTGGGTCAGGGATCTGGAACAGGCTCGCATGTGTGTCCCAGCAGAGCAGGGAATGCTAGTTAATGTGTTGGCCTTTGCATTTTGCGAGCTTTGGATCATTATTGCTCTTCAGTGACGAGTCACGTGGGGGTCCTGGTCCTCACTGGAACACTTGTCTGCACTGCAAAACCAGGCACGGGTTTTGGAGCTGCCTGAGGCTGGTGAGTTTGTGGCATAGTCTCATGGGGAAGGGAAGTTGGGACAGTATCTGCTTCTAATGCAGCTGTGCTCTCCAAAACACTAACATTGAACCTGCAATAAAAAGTGTAAGATTTTTCACTTTGGTGCTTCCTGTGAATCCCGTGCCCTCTGAAGAGCTGTGTCCACTCAGTGGGGCTGTTGCTGTAACAAGGCTCACTTGGCAGCTTGCAGCTTCTTCCATAGGGAAGTAGGGCTTGTTGATCACTCCCTTCTTGAGTGATACTAAGTTTTGGGTGGAGGGGATACTTGAGGAAGCAGCATAAGATGCATGTGGAGGGCTTTGTCTCCAGGATGATACAAGGATAAACTCTCAAACTGTGATCTTTCCCTTTGATGAGACAAACTCGCTGCAGTAAAACCTGCACCACTTTCTAGTCTGCTGATGTGAGGAACAAATAAAAGCTGCTGGTAGCAGTTGCTTCAACAGCACAGGAAGTGTTTAGTTTTGGTTATCCTTATTCTACATTCTTCTCTTCCACTCCAACATCTGAAATGTGCCAAGGGGCCAGCAGTGACTGAGCAGGACTAGCCTTGAGCACCAGGCAAACAAATGGACCTTGGCACAGAGTGCTTGGACCATCTTCAGTACCCAGCACGGATTAAACCTCCAAGCCAAATTCCATGAGGGATGTGCAGGACTGGACGAGGTCTCAAAGCTGTTGATGGGTTTTTCTGCGTTTTCAAAGTATCACAAAAAATCTCAGCTGTACTCTGTGACCACAGCCTGGCTCCTCGGCCTGGAGGGGTAACATGATGCTGTACTGCAAGTATTGAATGGATCAACTGGAGCTCTGGAATCCTTGCCACAGCAAGGATTTCTGAGCCAGTGTTGGACAATGTTCTTCATGTTGGAAACCAGTGTTAAAAGTGTGAGCAGTAGTGCTGTTCTCTACCCTCCAAAATGCTTGTCAGACTGCCAGGAGCAAGGTTGGGGCTCATTGAGGGTTGTTGCCCCATTCAGGCTTGTTTTGCTGGGCTGTATTTGAGTAGAAACCATGGAATCACAGCACCACTGAGCAGAGGGTCATGCCTGTGTGCCCTGGGCCATTGTCCTGAGTGAATGTTTTATGGTTGCTTAAAGAATCACCAGCAAAGGTACTGGCAAAAGCAGGTTTAGTATAGAAGTGAAAGTCCCGCAAAGTTGTTTGCAAGGTTCACTTTACTGCTTACTACATGGTAAAAGCAAACTAAAAACTAAAATCAATCAAAAAAACCGAGAATCAATCCAAAAATTACCTACATTGAGGCTGGGGAGGGGTGAAGGGGAAGGGTAGGAAAGGGCAAGGACAAAGAGGAGTCACAAGATAAGTCACAAGTTTCAGAGTAGACCCCCCTTGCAAAACTAAGCTCCAGATTTGACCAACAGTTTAGGCCCAAAGGTTTAACAGCACTTAGCAGTGTGTACTGTTAAGCTATTGATTATGCTGAAGTAAAGCAAATTAACAATTTCATCTAAAATCATTAAAAATCTAAAGTACTTAAGACTCTAGGAGAGCAGCGGCTACAGTATATTTGTTATAGTGCACTCCCACTGCACACAAACCTGAGGGGGCCTGTATGAGGCACCTCTGAAAAATTCCCCTCGAGCTCCTGGAAGTACATGGGATGTCTTTACATCTTCTCAATGGACAAAAGGTTGAGCCTCGAGAAATGGTCATAATTCCTTTTCATTGTGGCCACAGTTCAGGTCAGCAGCGTTCTCTGGAAGTTCGATAACAAAAATATTGCTTTGCATGGGTTGTTATTCAGGCAAGAAAAATAAGCTTCTGAGGCTGTTCATTAGAAATCAGGAGCTTGTTAGGCAGCACAAGTTCCTGGGAGCAGACAGTGTTTCTGATAAGATTGAGAGTTGCTCAGTCCAGGTGCTGCTCTCAAGGCCAAGGCCTAACAAGCATTTCTCAGATCATAGTGCAGCTCAAGAGCTGGGGGGATGCACCACCAGAATCCACCCCGTGACTAAAGACAACTTCTCTTGCTCCGCAGAGTGGCCATGTGGTCACCTCTTGCCTCTGTGCCTATAAACAGGGATTTATTATGTTCAAATTATAAATTGAGGAAAGATTTTGATCAGGTTAGCTAAATACTGTTGTTTTTAAGACTGTAGAATGTGATGGAACAATACTATGTATGCAAGGACATCTGTGGGACAGTGCTATCTGTCTAGCTAATATAAACACTCCAACATATAGAACACTACAGTACATTAAGCATAAAATGACAGAAATCAGCAAAATTACAACAGCGTTCAGTGTAAGATCTGGAATTCCTTTTGCAGTGGGTGACCACCCAAACACAATCCCACCAGTGACGTTCTCCATTTCTCATCAGTCTTGCCAAGACATGGTGCATCTCTTCTGTATTGTGATAAACAGTGATAAGACCTCTGTGTCCATTGCTTCAGACACTTTCCAGCAATCAACACAGCTCATTTTGCTGCAGTAATTTTTTCCCCCAGAGCAAGGTTCATATTCATATTTAAGCGGAGTTTCAAGGACTTCAGCAGGACATATTTCAAAATTACAAACATTTTGTTCAGTGCCAAGACAAATGTCTTAGGCATTAGTGGTGTTACTTTCACAAATAAATCCCTATTGTTCATGTACAACACACACATCAACATTGACAGCTTGCTATTTGTTCCCATTTTGCTGGGCCCATTATCTTTGTTGTATTGGATGTAATTCCATGGTGATTTAACCCCAGTGCAGTAGTTGGGTTTATGGGGTTTACCAAAGCACTGTGTATTGTTAAAACAAAAGCTGTGGCTTTACCTTTGGTAGGGTCTGAAGTGAACTAGACACCTCCAAGGTTGAAGTTCTCATTAAAATTTGTTTGCATTATCTCTGATTACCTTTTAAATTTCAGTGGTCGAGGTACCTCCATAGCTTTCCCTTACAGTTGCTGCTGCAGTAAATTGTTTCCAGCAATGGGTTTGGATGCAGCTGTAGACAGGGAGATGCAGGCTCCAGAATGAGGAGGAGAGCAAAGAGGAAGGAGCCTGCTGGCTGTGCCCATCCTGCTTTATCTCCTGCTCCACCTCTCCCTCCACCTGGGCCTGTGGGATCTGCCTGCCCAGGAGAGCTAGGAACCTCTGCAGGGAATTATGAGAGGCCCCTGTGGCTCCCACCCCAGCAGATATGGAGAGGGAAGAAAGTGGAAGCCAGTGAGAGACATTACCAAGGCAGAGGCTCTTCCCAGCCTCTCTGGGTGCTCCCCCTGAGCCAGCCCCTCCTTTGGGGTCTGCATCCCTCATGCTTCTAGGGAGCTGCTGCCCCTTCTTGGCTGCTGAGGATGTGCTGAAGGCCAAGCCCTGCCTGCAGTGTCCTGTGCCAGCCTGGCTGGGCTCTGTGCTGCCCCCCCACTCTATGCAGACCATGGTGGGGGCAAAGAACCCCTGCCCTGGGGCTCACCCTGCCATCCCACTCTTCTAGGTCAGGGTTCTGTGCCAGGAGATCTGCAAGATCAACGACTTGAACGCAGGGAAGTCCCACATGGCAGAGAACAACTGGAGCATCCAGGAGTCCCTTGACTTGGTGAGCTGCCACTGGTGCCCCTGGAGCTGCCCCTCATTGCTGCTCTGCTGCCCCTGCCCTGCAGCCCTGCAGGGGCTCCCAGCTTGAAGGGCACCAGGAGGGAAGAGTGGGAGGGGTGTCCCAAGAGTGGAATGTGGGAGCTCAGCCCAACCCACTCAGAGCACCCCACTCTCCTGCCAGCCTCTCTCCAGCCCCAAAGGAGGCATGCTGGTATGCTGGGACATGCTGCAGGATTGCCTGGTGGGCAGCAAAGCAGGAGGAAGAGGAGGCTGAGGTCTGCCAGTGGAGTGGAACTGCAGCCCCCCCCATACCTCCAGCCACTGTCTGCCCCAAGGTCTCTGTTCCCTGAACATCCAGGAGGCACAACCTGGCATAGGCAGAGCCAGGGCAGCTCCAATGTGCTCTGTTTTCCTGCTCAGGAAAGGGCCATGCTCAGGGTGTTGGGAGAAACAGCAGGAGCTGGTGACTCCCTGGGGCCAGACTGCATTGACATCCCACCATAGCCCCTCCTTGGTGCACATGGGCACCTGAAACCTTTGTCTGGGGAGGAACCTTTTGAAATTCAACAAAGGCAAGTGCAGTCTGTGCCCTGGGGCGTTCATCCAGGATCCCCCAGCACCCACACCTCCATCCCATGGGTGCAGCCAGCACAAGCCCACCCAGCAGCATGGACCCTCTGGCCAACAGTGGCTGGGACTCAGACGTGAGTGCCATGGGGACAGCGATGGCTTTGGGTACAGCTCTGGCCCTGTTCCCTCCAGCTGTCACAGCCAGGATCTGTGTGAAGCCCTGGCATCAGACCTATTCAGCCAGTGATGGAACAGTGGGGATGCTGGTGATGTCCTCCTAATGGCAACAGGTTTCTGTCATTCAGGGAGGCACGAGGAGGGGGCAGCTCCAGGATGGAGCCCCTCTAAAACAGCAGCTGCTCATGACTGCCAAGGATGCACAGGGATGGGAGGTGGAGGGCACAGGCTCCCACACCTGCATCCCAACCAGCCCTCACATCTGTGTCCATGCTTGATCCAGGAGGGCAGGTAATGACCTGGCTCTGGAGAGCATCTGCCTGTCCTGAAAGGGTGGTTCTGGACCTTCGGGGTACCCTGGGGCTGTATTAAGGTGAAGCAGCACCAAACAATCAATTAGAAAGTTGGAGTTTTTTGGTAGCAAGGATTTAAACCTTGTGATAGGTTGCACAGACTGTGGCGGCAACAATTTAAACACTTCTGAACAGCCTGTGGATAAATTTCTCTGGACAAAACTTCCCCGAGGAACAGCCCACAGATTATTTCAACAGCCTGTGGGTTCAAATTCTCTGAACAACATGTGGCAACTTTTATGAGCAGCCAACAAATTAAACTTCCCTAATGAATAGCCCGTGGATTAGACAGCTACCCCAAAGAAAACTCATGGGTTAAAATTTCCCTGACCTACACATGGAAACAGTGATTTCTTAACAGCCTGTGACAGCCACAATTTAAACTTTTAAAGAGAGGGAAAAAGGAAGGAGGAAAGGAAGGAAAACAGGTAGAGGAAGAACTTGTGTCACCAGCCCAGGTTTCAGCACCATCCGTAGTCTGGGTTCCCCCCCAGCCCCTGTCCATTGTGGAATTTATAGACTCACACAGAGTATTTTGTTATTCTTGCACTTTTCAGAACAGGGTTGGAAGTTCTCGTGGTTTCAGTTTCTTTCACCCATCAGGTGCAAGTGCAATGCTGTCTCAAACTTGTTTTTTGAGATAGCTTCCCAAAATATGAAGTTGGTCCCAGAAAAGGGCTATCCTGCCTCCAAAAGACCCCTCTTTTCAACTGAATCTTCTCTTATTATTGTGGTAACATTCCTTTTGTCTTCTTCCTAGTATTTGAGCATTAGCTCTTTCAGGTTTACATTAACTCTTCCAGATTTTCAGTCTCACATTTATCCCTCTGCCACACTGGCATTCCATTAACTTCCCACTGGTTCTGTTTCCAATTGGGAAGCCATTCAGTACATCCTTTAAATACAGCATGAAGTGGTAGAACTGCCATGCAAGGTCTTCATCTGACCCCAGAGAGCACCTGCCCACTTGTCAAGGGTCGCTGGTCCTCTCTGTGTCCCTTCTCACCTCCCCAGGGAGCCAGGCTGTGCCCCTGGAGTCCCTTTGCTGCTCCTGGGCACAGGCTGTGTTCCCAAAGTCCTCAGCCCCAGCTCTGGGTTTACCCCATGTGGGGAACCCATATCTGAACTGGGGTCTTGGCAGAGGCAGCCTGGCCCCTGCTGCCCTCCTGGGAAGAGGAGGCAAAGGGGAACAGGTTGCTGGGTGGAAATGCAGCTGCAAGGGCAGAGCCCTCAGCCTGTTCTCAGCCCCTGTCTTCAAGCCTCTGGCTCACGGAGCCAAACTCAAGAACCCCCTGAGAACCCAAAGACAAAAGCTGCCCACCCCATGGAGACCCCCCCAGCTCCCACAGCCACAGCACCAAGACCCATTTTGGCCTTTCCACCAGCCCCATTTCCTACAGAACTGGGCTGCTGGGGATGCTCTTGGAGGAATTCCCACGTAAGTGGGTTTTGGGAACTTCCCTCTGCGGATTCACCATTTCTAATACGAGTTGGAGCTTTGTCCCAGGTGGGAAACCACAAATATCCCATTTCCTCTATAGCACCTCCTTTATTTTATAGCCAGCCAGTGGGTTGGACTGAGCTGGAGTGGTGGTGGAGAATCCATGCTCAGCACCCCACGATTCCCCCTGAAAATGCCGGAACTCCCTGCAGTGCCTTGCCCGTCCCAGGAGCCAGGATTCCCCCAGGATCTCATCCAGCACTCCTTTGCTCAAAGCTCCTGAGCCTTCCCAGGGCAGGGAGATGTCAGTGGTCCTAGTGCCTGGTGGTGCTTGGTGCCTGATTTAAAAGAGAATTGCTAGTTGATGATTTTTGTAAGGATTTGTCTGGGGGGTCACTCTGGTTCAAAGATTTTTCCCAGTTTGAGTCCTTGACTGGAGGCTTGTGTTTATCTGTTTTTCTCTGCTGGTATGGCTCTTGGCTTTGGAACAAGGTGCTGAAAATCTGTCAGCAGCAGCTTTCCACCATCCCACATCTAAAGGAGAAGGGAAACTCTCAGGTTTTTGAGACGTCAAAAATAAATGACTGGAGGTGCTTCCTCTCTGGGTCTGGTCTCCTGCTGGAGTGTTCTGGAATGCTTCAGGCTGTGTGAGAATGTGGATTTCACCCTCTCCACATGGCACAGCCCTCCTGGGCAGTCTCAACTCACCCTGCAAGCAGCTCCTGGGGCACCACCTGCCCAATGTGAGCCATCCTTGGAGTCATTTGGGTGCTGAAAGAGGTAAAGGTGGAGGTGTTGTGGCATATGGTCCCCACAGGTCCTGTTGGTTGCTGAAACCAGGACATCACCAGCAGCAGGGGACAATGGGGACATTCCACATAGGGCTGAGGCACTACTGTGTAACAATGGGCAATCTTTGCCAGGGCAGGGGGACACTGTAAAGAGGGAAACAAGTGGCACAGGCTCCAGAACAAGGAGTACAAGAGGAAGGAGCCTGCTGGCTGTGCACCTCTTCCTCTTTCTCCTTCTATCATCTCCTGCCACCTCCTACCACCACCCACCCTACCTGCTCCTCTCTGGAGCAACAGCACAAGAGGTTCCTGTTCATGGCAGTTCTGTGCTTTTGGGCAGGTCAGCAGCAATGGCAACGCTCACTCTGGGCCAGATTCTGGATACTGCCCTCGGGTCAGCAAAGGCTGGAGCTGTCGACTTCGAGCAACTGCACAACCTCCTGAATGGGATGCTTTTGCACCTGGGCCTGCGGGATGTGTCTGTCCAGGAGAATGGGGAACCACTGGAGGGGGCAGAAGCAGGCCTTTTCTCTCCCTCTTTCCTTCAGGAGTTAAAGCGGAAAGTGGAAGCCAATGAAAAAGAAATTGCAGAGGTAGAGGCTCTTCCCAGCCCTGGATGCTTCCCCCAAGCCACCCCCTCCCTCATGCTGCTGGGGAGTTGCTGCTGAGGATGTGCTGAAGGCCAAGCACTGCCCAGGCCAGGCCCTGAACTGCCCCCAGCTCTGTGCAGATGATGGTGGGTGCAAAGGACCTGGGCCCCAGGGACCCTGTCCTGGGGTTCACCCTGCCATCCCCCTCTCTTAGGTCCGAGCTCAGTGCCAGGAGCTCCGTGAGGAGGTCAATGAGATGAAGTTGGAGCAGTCCCGGTTGGCAGGGGACATGCAGAAGATGCAGGAATGTTTTGACTCGGTGAGCTGCCACTGATGCCCCCAGGAGCTGCCCCTCACTGCACTGCCCTGCTGCCCCTGCCCTGTAGCCCCTGGATGCCCCCAGGGTGAAGGGCACCATGAGGGATGAGTGGGAAGAGTGTCCTAAGGGCAGAATGTGTGTGCTCATCCCAGCCCACCTGGAGACCCCCACTCTCCTTCTGCCAGCACTGCCCTGGATAGGGCAGAAGGGCTCCACTGGCTGCTGGTCAGGCGGTTTTAGAAGTCACTGCCTCCCTCAGACAGGGCTGCTGAGGCATTTGTGAACTAAACAGCCAACAAAAAAAATGTAACCTGGGTCCTGGGAAGGGGGGGGAGACAAAGGTCTACCTGTGCAATACAGCCACAGTCACTTGGCATAGCCCTGTCCAAGATCCCTCTGCCTGGTGGGCAAGTTATTTTGAAGATGTTTCTTTTAAATCCTGCTCCTGCGTTCTGACTCCTGTCCCTGTTCTTGCCCCATTCCAGGATGACTTCCGTAACAAGCTGTTGGAGAGTATCATGGTATGTCCTTGAGCACACTCGGTACCTGCTCCAGGGCAGGGTCCCCCACATCAGGGCATGGTCTCCACAAGTGCTGGGGGTGTCAACACTCCTCTGGAATCCCATCCTGCCCCAGTTACACGAATGGCTCTTCCTTCCCAAAAAAAAAATAGGCTGGGAAAGAGGCTGATGCTCTCCCCAGCCACTGCGCACCCCAGCGCCTCTCCTGAGGTTGCTCAGGACTCCTCTTTCCCATGCATCCCACCCGGAGCAGGACCAGGATGGCTGAGCCAGGGCAGCTCCTCAGCTGGCCTAATGTGTGCTCCCAGCTTGTTTTCTGCTCAGATCAGGGCCGTGTTTGGGGTGGTGGGAGAAACAGCAGGAGCTGGTACCTCCCTGGGGCCAGGCTGCATTGACATCCCACCACAGCTGCTCCTTGCTCAGCAACAGGCAGGACCATGGCTCCCTGCCCTCCAGGTCTCTCTGGAGTGGTGGCTGGGATTGGGGGACAGCAGAGGGATGTTATGGGACAGGTCTGGGGTACTGAACCCATTGCTGGATGGAAGAATGCCTCACTGTTGTATTAGAAGGCATCAGTCGGGTGTTTGCTGATCCCCTGGGCTGGATGCTAAAACCATGGGCCTGGAGGTGCCCAAAGGGCTAAACAGGCTGGTGAGGAATATTTTGAAGTTCAGCAAAGGCAAGTGCAGGGTCCTGCACCTGCGGAGGAACAACCCCAGGCACCAGCACAGGCCGGGACTGACTGGCTGGAAAAGCAGCTCTGTGGGGAAGGAGCTGGGGGTCCTGGTGGACAATGAGGTGTCCATGACCAGCACTGTGCCCGAGGGGACGAGAAGGGCACTGGTGTCCCGGGCTGTGTTAGGAGAGCATTTCCAGCCGGTCAGGGAGTGATGCTGCCCCTCTGCTCAGCCCTGGCGAGGCCTCCCTGGAGCAGTGCCCAGTTCTGGGCTCCTCGGGGTGACAGAGACACGGAGCCCCTGGAGCAGATCCCCGTGGAGGGCCACAGAGATGATTTGGGGACAGAACCATCTCTGTCCTGGGGAAAGGCTGAGGGAGCTGGGGCTGTTCAGCCTTAAGAGGAGATGCTGAGAAGGAACTGAGGCTGGGAGGGTGATGCTGAGCATCTGGGGAGGGATCTGTGCCTCAGTTTCCCCAGGAAGAACTGGGTTGGGAAGCTGTCTTGGGGATCCTGAATGCAGCCTGGTGTGGCAGCCAGCCCATCTTCTCCTTTCCAGGCTGCTGTAAGGGACATGATGGGCCTGGGTGGACGAGGTGCCCAGCAGGAGGTTTGTGCCTTGCACAAAAGCCTGGACGACCAAGGGCTGATTGTCATCGGCAACGAAAGTAACTCTGGGCACAGCTGGGGAGGGAGGTGGAGGGTGTGAGGGCACAGCAGGCTGGGCTGCGGGCCTGCAGACTGCTGGGTTTTCCCCCAGCCATGTTCCCCCGGGCTCCCCTGACCCTGGGGAGCTCCCTCTGGTCTTTTCTTCCAGTTACCCTCTTGGAAAGGACACCCACACCAAAGCATGGGGGCACCCAGTCCGCCAGCCCTGTGTCCACCAAGGCCAAGACAAATGGAAGAGGGAAGGATTTCCTAGAGGAGGATGAGAGCAGCCACCCGGCCTCCTCTGGGGCAAATGACATGGGACAGAACATGGGACAGAGTGACCAGGAATGGAATGGCATGGGATGGAGTGACACGGGACGGAATGATACGTCTTGGAATGTGGGACAGAAGGACATGAGACGAAATGTGCAATGTGACATATGCAGCACAGGACAGAAGGACATGGGATGGAGTGGAGTGGGACGGAAGGGCATGGGATGGAATGTGCGACGGAGTGACACGGGACAGAAGGACATAGGACGAAATGTGCAATGGAGCAAGACAGGATGGAATGACATGGGACAGGATGACATGGGACAGGATGACATGGGACAGGATGACATGGGACAGGATGACATGAGACAGGATGGCATGGGACAGATCAAGGATGAAGAGATCAAGATAAATATCTCCAAGGCAGAGGCTCTTCCCAGCTACCTGGGTGTTGCCCCTGGGATGACCGATGTGGGAGAGATCAAGGATGAAGAGACCAAGGATGAAGGGAGAAAGATGAGTATCTCCAAGGTAGAGGCTCTTCCCAGCCCCCTGGGTGGTCCCCCCAAGCAGCCCCCTCCTTTGGGGTCTGCACCCTCATCTTGCTGCCCTTAGACCAAGGTCTGGTTTAAGACCAAACTCGCAGTGGCACAGAGGGCTTCCCTGAGGGAAAGGGATGGAGTTTTGGGGGCAAGAACTGGGGCTGAAACACTGTTCTGCTTGCTCAGACTGCTCCCCACGATCAGAAGACTACTTTGGACGGCAGTTTCACCACCTCAGGAGTACATCCAGGAGCCCCTGGCATCCCGCTCCAAGTCCAGCGGGTGCAGTCAGTACAAGGCCATCCAGGATCCCAGACCCTCTGGGTCCCAGCCGAGAGTGTGGCTGGGACCAGCAGGTGAGTGCCATAGGGACAGCAATGGCTTTGGGGACAGAACTGGCCCCATTCCCTCTGGTGGTGCCTGGCACTGGATCCATTTATCCACTGATGGGACCGTGGGGATGCTGATGATGATTTTCTCCCCTTGGCAGCAGGCTCCCAGCGCCCAAGGAGGAATGCAGAGGAAGCAGGTTCAGGATGGAGCCATTCCCAGCTGAAGCTGGACTGTAGGTGCAAAGGCTTTCGTGACAAGTGTGGGTGACAATGGCTGGTCCCCTGGCAGGGCTGGGACATGCAGTGCCAGAGTCAAGTTGTGACCTGCCCTCCTGGCAGGGCACAGAGAGGTCCTGGGTGCTGACCAAGCAAAGGACACCGGTGTGAGGGTGGGGTGGGTTGCAGGTGTGGGAGCCTGTACCCTCCACCTCCCACCCTTCTGTGTCTGGGCAGCCACAAGCAGCCGCCACATTTTGGAGGTGCCAGTGGGACAAAGGTGAGCGTGTCCCAGGCTGGGAGCACCTCGCCCCTTTGACATTGCCACCAGCCCTAGTTCCCATGGGACTGGGTTGCCCCTGGGAGAAATTCCCATAGCAGTGGGTGTTGGGAGCTTCCCTCTGTGGATTCACCATTGTCTAATACGAGATGGAGCTTTGTCCCACGCGGGAAACCAAAAATAGCCCATTTCCCCAATGGCACCCCCTTTATTTTATAACCAGCCAGTGAGCTGGACTGTGCTGTGGTGGTGGTGGAGAATCCAGGCTCAGCACCCCATGATTCACCTGAAAATGCCAGAACTTCCTCCAGTGCCGTGCCCAGCACTTGGCTCTTCCTGCACAGGCAGGGCTCTGTCCCTCAGGAGCTTGCCCAGCCCTTTTCTCCCTGTTTTAGGATGACCCTAAAGATGCCCTCTTCCGAGTACATACCTTGTGACCACATGATGCAGCCGCCTGGCCGGTGAGTGGCACCAGCACCGGTGCATCGGGGGTGGGACAGGGGCAGATGGGTGCTGGCAGTGTCCTGCAGTGTCAGAGGTGGCTCGTCAGGCCCCTGTCACCCACTTGTGGCCCCCGTCACCCTCCCCAGGCGCTCTAAGATCATCCCATCCACACCACCACCATCCCCCGGCCTCTCCGGGCGCTTCCATGGCTTCAAGCAGCGCCAAACACAGGAGCGCAGGTAGGGACATGGGGACCCATCCTTGGTCCCTGGGGTGTAGGGGAGCCCTGTCCTGGCATGGAGAGCTCTTCCTGGGTGGGGGTGGAGGGTGCTGGAGGTGCCTGGGCACAGAGGAGCTGCAGAGGCTCAGCTGGGCTTACCCCTGGTCAGAGGGGCTTTCCAGCCCCTGTGCTGTCCTGTCCAGCCCATGTCTCTGTCTCGATGGTCCTGAAGCCACAAGTGATGTGTTGTGTCTGGTGTCAGCCTGAGCTCAGGCTCGCTGGGGACTTGATGCCTTCTGTGAAAGGAGTTCCCAAAATCAAGCCCTGGAGCTGGGACAGCCCTGCTCGTGTCACGGCCATGGGCAGCTCTTGGGCCTGTGGGAAAAGGGCAGATCCTGCAGGGCTGGATGGGCAGGGGTCTCCTGCAGTAGCTGGAGGAGGGGGAGCACCCTCTGAACTCCTCCCTGGCATAGCAGGGTGAAGCACAGGGTGCCACGGCATTGGGCACTGAGCATCCCTGTGCCCTGTCCCACAGGGAGCAGGCAGTCGAGGGCTATTCCCGCAGATCACCGAGGTACTGTGGGGGCAAACACACCAGCAACACTCCAGTGCAGCCCATGGAGCCCCTTCTCCCAGACCCCAACAAGGTAGGGATGGGGAGGGCAGGGAACACCGAGGCTGGGAGGGTGATGCTGAGCATCTGGGGGCGGGGATGTGTGCCTCAGTTTTCCCAGGAGGAGCTGAGTGGGGAGGCTGGCTTGGGGATCCTGAATTCAGCGCGGTGTGGCAGCCAGCCCATCCTCTCCTTCCAGCCCGGCGTGATCGAGCTGTTGGGAAAGGACGGAATGGTGTACCGGGGCCGGTGTCTTAGGGGGTTGGACTGAGCAAGCGACTCCAGCCTGCAGAAATAAAGGGTGACGAGCAGCCGAGCGCCTGTGCCTCCTGAGAGGAGCGGCCCTGGAGCGGGATCTTCCCTTCGTGCACAAGGAGGGGCCGGCAGCGTCCCTCGTCCTGAAAACAGCCCCTGTCGAACCCCTCCCAGGGTCTGGGGCAGCCCCCTGGTGTCGTGCACCCCCTGGTCCTCACAAGCCCCACTTGTGCCCTGCCAGGAGAGGCCGTGGCCTCAAAGGGGGTCTGGGACAGCAAGAGGAGGATGAGGAGGAGGATGAGGAGCTCATTTGCTGCTGGAGAAGGGGGAAATGGGGACCTCAGTGGGTAGGGCAGCAGCAAACCAGAGTTTTAGGCCGAAAGCAAATCCCACCCCAAGCTGCTGGTTTGTTGTTGCTTATCCCCCGGGATGAGCATCACTGAGCTGCCTTCCTCATCTCCAAGTGGAGAAACCCCCTCTGCCAACCCTTCGTTCCTCTTGCAGCACTGCCATTGAAAGAGGAAGGCACAAACCCTCTGTTCCCCACCTCCAACCAACACACCACAACCCCAGGAGAGAGAGGGACACATCCCCTCTTTTCCCTTGTGCCAACCCCAAGGCTTGGGGCTGCTTTTCCCCCCCCCCCCCCCCCCTGTGGCCTCCCGCCCTCACCCGGGGCGGGAGGAAGCCCCCGCGTGTGCTGAGACTGACCACAAATCGTGTCACGAGTGGGGGGTACTGGGCAGGGAAACCCTGATCCCTGGAGCAGCATGAGGGGACTGAGGGGTGTCACAGCTGGGGACACGTGGCTGTGTCACAGGGGGGCGGCGATGTCCCCTCTACAAACAGGCAGTGAGAGGGCACAGAGCCGGTGGCACCTCTCGGGTGAGTGGGAGGGTGAGAAACCCTGAGGGAAACCACAGAAGAACCTGGGGGGACCAGAGCTTACGGGGGACATCCCCCAGGGGCTGCGCCGTGGAAACCCTGCCCTCCTGGTGGATGTCCCCAAACCTTCCCCCCACACGGACAGACTCCATCCCTGTCTGCTCCACTGAACTCCACAGGTACCTCCGCTCCCACGGAGTTCCCCCTGTAATGTTCTCCCTGGTGCGTTTGGTTTTTCAGGGTGGTCAAAACCTGCTTTGGGGGTGCTGAGGTTGACACAGCAGGACCTGGGGTCCCCCCAGTGCCACCTCCTGTAGGATAACCAGGAACGCTCAGCAAACCACTGGGCACCACAGCAGAGCCAATAAAGAACCACTCTGCACTCCTGGCTGGGGTTGAAGGGTTTAAAAACAAACCACTTTGGGACCAATTGCATTTGTAGGACGTGGCCCAGCTGGGTTCACCACTATGGTGCTCATCATCCCCCTGCCCATTTGCTGCCCCAGGACAGCACCCTATAAACACCCCCACCCCCCTACACCCCCTGAACACAACCCCAGCCCCAACCCCCCCAGCCTTGGGTGATCTTTGGAGCACGTTAAGTAACTCCAAATGATGGGGGGATGGGGTTGCCTTTTCTCCTTGGAGTTTGAGCCACCCTGGGAACTTCCCCATCCCTGCAGGAAGCTTTGGACTGTGCCTTGAGCCTCCCTGGTTTTCCTGGCATTTCCAGAGCCGTTGTGCTCTCATTTTTGGGGTTTTACCCCAGCTGTTTGTTGTGTGAGTGCAGTGGCCACGGGCCTGGTGAGCTCTCGTGTCCTCTGGCTGGTGACTCTCCTGCAGAGGGGGATACTCAGCATCTCCTCCCGAAGGGTCCCCGCAGTGCTGAGGCCTGGGCAGGGCTCACCATGGGTGGGTGATGGGGCTGGGGAGCCCAGGTTGCTGGGGGGCTTCTGCAAGCTACGAGATTTTGTGAGGGGACAGATGGGGGTGGCAACCGCACCCCCTGGCACATGGGGGCTCCTTGCTCTGCTGGCCCAGCACCCCCATGGCCCTGGGTCTTGCCTTCCCTCAGATCCCCCTCTTTGGGGACAACAGTGAAGGCAAAGCAGTGACTCAGCCCAGCTCCTGGGGGACCCAGTCCCCACTGGTGATGCTGCATCACAGGGGGTCACCCCCATTCTCAGTGGCGTCCCAGGGACATCCTCCCAGCAGAGAGAAAAGGCAGGGACAGCTGGTGTTAAAAAAGTGATGATTTTTTTTTTTAATTTTTATTATTTTTAAATTAATAAAAAACCTTCAACCTGTTTTTTGCTGGGTCTTTTTTTTTTTTTGGTTTGTTTTTCTGTTTGTTTTTTTTTAAGCAACATTGATTTGAAAACTAAAAAACCCCCAGCTCCCCCC